>LQNS02007217.1:682965-722199 GCA_001587735.2 Parhyale hawaiensis
AAGCTGCAGTCATACGTATAGTTGCGAACATTCACATTTCCGCTAAATTTCAGTAACTGTTAAGAGTATGCGAGAGCTGTAGTCTTACGTATGGGTGTGAATATTAGTTTTTTCATCAAAGGGCTCTTTGGATCCAGAGAACGCAAGAGCTGTAAATAGTCTTAGTAGTCTTACTTATGGCTGAGAGCGTTCATATTTTCCCCAACTTTCCGTGACTGTATGGAGAACACGAGAGCTACACAGTAGTCTTACGTTACAATATGGCTGAGAACATTCGTATTTTCCCAACTTTTCCGTGACTGTTGGGAGAACACGAGAGCTATACAGTAGTCTTAAGTTACTATATGGCTGAGAACATTCGTATTTTCCGGAACTTTCCGTGACTGTTTAGGGAACGCTAGAGCTGTAGTCTGATTTATGGCTGAGAACAATCGTATTTTCCCAACTTTCCCTGACTGTTGAAGGCAGGCGAGGGCTTTCAGTATCCAGCAGAGAGCGACCTCTAGCACCAGCGGTGTTGTCTCTGTAGAGGTGACGCGCCCGTACTTGATTGAATTTTAATTAGATTTGAAGGCTAATCTGCATATCAGCTGGCAGATAGCTGTCCATGTCAATTTTTGGCGCTGTGCTTCATCTAAATTCTATGAAAACTGATCGCAATTTGTCAAAAGGGGAAAATCGTTGCTATTATAAGCTAAGCTAATAAGGGCGAGTGCTTGCAACAGGTCGACGCATACTTTTAAATGGATGATACCTGGGATTTTGGTGTTTACAGTACGAGTGACTCAAGTTGACGTTATTTAATGAATTAATTTCCTTTGCGTGACTGAGTTTCTATTTGCAAGCTTATGTAAAAACTTGATTAAACCGAGACTTGATGTTTTATTTCCTTATGAATGGCTAAAGTTAAGCTTAGTAGTTTTGATACATTACTTTACTTAATGTTAAGAAATTTACAATATTCTAGGTAGGTTCTTTAAATGTAAGATACATACAGTCGGGGTATTACTGAGCATCTTGCTCACTTGAGGTCAGTTTCTGATGCCTTATTTTGCTTTATGTATGTAATTTAGCTTTGCATATTGTACTTTCCCCTGCCTTTGCGAGTCAAATTGATATTTATGATATCTAATAAGCTATTTACTGTCTGCGGCTGATGAAACAACATTTTTTATTTTTCTCTCTGCTTTTTTCTGCAAATGAACGTTAAATTAGCTTTGATTTGTCAATAGGCGTAGAAAACAAATAGGTATCTAAAGCAGGATGCACCTGATAGTCAAATGAACGAGTTCTCTCACCTAATAGCCTCAATTTTTTGGGTGAGTCCTCCTGTACACACTAGAGTGTCTACCAATACATTTATTTAAATGTTAACTCTCAAGTCAGTTTCCTCAGCGAGTGTCACTGGTACGTACACTTTCGGATATCTTTTCTAATTTGGAGTTTCTCATCGGCTTTCATCTGTGTAGACGAGCACAGGGTCGCATTTGGATACGAGGGTGAGACAACTCATTCAACTTGTGCAAACCCGCCTTATCGGAAAATCCATGCCAAGAGAATGTGTGTTCAAACTTGATCATTTTATACATTACGTTCAAGTTCTTATGAAGGGTAACGGAACTAAGCTTACTCTGAACTACGGGGCGGTTAGAAGTTCAGTACCGAGCCACTGAAGATGGGTTCGAAACTGAAGAGGGTGCTGCTCCCTGTACTTGTCTAGATGATTGTCAAACGTGTTGACTGTCTGTGGCCTGACCACCTCCGATGGAAGTTTATTCCAAAAGTTCACTGTGAAATGCCTGAAAAACTACCGTCCGTGTGTGTGGAATTTATAGATGTTGTTGTTTCAGCTTTGTTGTGCTGAACAACAACTCGCCATTGAACACAAACGCTCTGCTAAATTAAATCCCGCCGTTGAAAAGAAACTTGTCCTTGAACAGAAGGAAACTGATGAACAGAAGCGCGCTATGGTTTACTAGAAGTGCACTGAAGTGCTAACATTACTATCAGCTTCATTCTTCGTTCGTTCTTATTCTTTATCATTTCTCTTTAATGTAATTCAATTAGTTCTATATGGATTATATATTACTTGTTCGTCGGCTTATGGTATACTTACATCACGGGTGATAAAATATATTCCATATTTTAAATGTTATTCGCTTAACTGACGTTAATAACGGATGTTCATTTCTTAAAGACTGCTGCAGCAAAGGAAAGTGGTGTTGTATAGGCGATAGTGTGGGCTACACATGTGTGTCCTCGTGCACCCGCGAGCAATATCTATTTGGGGCCCAGTGCCCCTCATGCTTTTGTAGTGGACGTTATTTTTTCTCTGATTTAGTGCCTCGAAATTCGATCATCTAAGTCTGTATTCCATGAAATGTGTATTAATAGAGTTCTCTGAGTACGAAGTTTAATTTGAGAGCAAGAGTAGGATACTGATTTCCTATTTTCCTGCAATCGTGGTAATTTGTCACGGGCATATTCAACACTGTTTAAAGATTCGCGTTGAGTATTTAAGTAATAATATACAGGGTATAGTCGCACAGGTGAAGTGCTAATTACGATCAAAACTGGCGGTGATGCAATGGCCACGAAGTATTCTAATAGTTTCGCGGTACGGGGGCAAGATTACTCAATAAAATGCCACCTAACATTCGAAATGTTACCTACACAGAGACTGCGAGACTTAGGAACTTTCTAGACGCATACTTTACTGAAAGTGCCAGATTCACCAGCTGTAAGCGTCTAAGTGCAAGGTGGGGATAACTCGCTTTTAACCATCCCGCTGGTCACGGACTGCAGCATCACCTCTTCACATGATAAGTGGCGTGCGTAACGCCAGCTAAACCACGTCCGAAGAATCAAGTAATCAAGTAAATATATAAATTTATTCATAATTATATTCAGAGATGCTTATATTTTTCCTGTCATGTTCTGCTGAAAATATAGACCAAGTTTGAAATGCTGATCAAACTAACGAAGTCTGACAGTGAATTCATTTAATTCTAGCTTGCCAGAATTTTTCTTAAGCACATGGAAAGCGTTTCAAGCACATCTTAGCAGCATCATGGGTACCAATCTTTATTTTCTTTCCACGCAACGGCTTTCTTTGTAATAAGCGAACAATATTAAACTAGAACAGCCGTACGTTTGGAACTCGCAGTCCGCGACCCGCCTTTGGACTGACTGCAGCTTACACAATAATATACTAAACAGCTTACCTACCCTTACGTGCTCTTCAAGCGTAGTCCAGGTGGGTAAGTGCAGCAGCGACACGCAACCTCTTTATTGGCCAGCGGTCACTCCCCTACTGAACAGTTTATGAAACTGCGGTCAGGACTAACACTGGGATTTTGAGGAAATCCATGATCACGTGAAGAAAAAGTAGCCATGGATTCGGAAGGACAGATACACACACACGCCGAAAACTCAATATCACCTCCGATAGTGGACGATTTGTAGGTATAATAGAAGATAAGATCAATAAAATAGGAGGGTAGGTTATATTCTGTGCGGAAGCACTAGTAGTAGCGAATAAAGCGGGGGTTCACCGAAGTAATCACTTTGTGCAGTCATCGATTCAGGGTAGTTCCGCTCAATAGTTTTCGGTTTATCATCTGCAAACGCTTAGTAATTAAACTAGAAACATATTGTTCTCGTGAGCCATGGCAACCTATAAACTTTTATAGAATTTTATCCACAAATTCATTACGTCAACAAATGTTTTGTACACAAAGATCCAACACAATACTAAGATCTTAATACGATGAGTTATTTCGCTTGAGGCAATTTCTTTTTGTAAAAAAATACAGTTCTACTGTGAATGAAATTTTCTGCATGCAATGGGATTAGGTAGGATCTTTATTTTCCATACATTGTTGTCGACAAAATTATCGTGAAATAAAATCATCAATAAACTTTTCTACATGACCATAGGTTGGAACTTTACACTCGACACATTGTTGCCAACAAAATTATCAATAAAAATCCAGCATGAGATTAGATAAAATCTTTATGTTCAACACATTGTTATTACTATAGCTGCACGGCGCTGCACATTCGAATGTTTTGCTTTGAGCTTTGCAGCAGAGGTTTCTATCAGTTTTATGAGATCAAATTAGCGTTCGTGCCGCACTATAAGCGTAATAACTGTAACAATATTTTTTGCTGGGATTATGCCATGTGGAGCTCCAGCTTATGGTAAGAACAATCTCTGTTTGTAATGTTTTACCTTCACGCGATCGCGTCGTCCATTTTGTGTTGTTTGTGTACATTCAATACGCAATAATAAACAGCAACAAGTGCTTGTGTACGTACGATTGCTTCTAATATGGCCATCTTTGCTACTTCCAGAACAGACAAATAAATATTGCAACTGTGAGTATCTAGGATACGGTTGAAGCTTAGCAGCTGTGACAGAGCGATGAGATTTTGATGTCTCATTATTTCAACGCTAGTGGACCCACGCATGAAAAAATTCACGCAACAATCGATATTTTTATTGATATAGGCCGTTGAGAAATCTTCTCTTCTCTGACTTGCTTCATTTTCTTCATTGATCCTTTGTCGTGCATTCAACCTTAGGGCTTTTTTGGGGCTTTATTCAGACGACAAATACGTTCTCTAAATTATGCAGAGGCTGCAAATGCATTCACATGAACAGTTGGAAGTGAGAAAGAGCCAACGAAATTTAGTAGAAAAGAGGGGGCTAGGAGCCTCGTCCATGAAGCTCAAGTTTCCAGTGTGGCTGTTGCCAGTCGCCGTGTGAACCAACCGCATATTAGTGCATCAGTTTGTTTGTTTTTCCTGATTCACATACACCAATGAAATTAATGCGTGTTCGTTCGTTACAGTCACCGGGTGCCAGGCACCCACTTTCATGAACGCGTCACAGCCACACAGGAATGGTTGGAACAGTGGCTGGGAAAAGCTATAGCGGCAGGGCTCCCTCCTCCCTATGAAAGCTCCTTGGGAAGAGCAACTCATTCCTCGTTCTGAAATACAATTAAACTCGGGAAAGATAAAGTCAACTTTGACCGCACCCTCAACTGGGAAACTCACATGCACTGGTTTGTGCTGCAAATATAGGCCCACTGGCCCCAGCAGAGGAGCAAGTGAGGCTACAGTCGACTACGGGTTATCAAGAACTATAGTGCCAATTTGACGGAAGATTCAAATGACCCGCGACCCCCCCCATGCCCCCCTACCCCTCATCTCTGAGGAAGGTAAGTTCCATCACGTCGCATTGCATGCACACAACTGCCGAGTCAGCACATATAGATCAACAACGAGCTCGCGTGCCTGTTTTGGCCTCGAACCAGCGATACAAGAATTGTCAACTGCGAACGTACGCGTGCTGCTACCGAGGCTTCAGATACCATGGCACGAACGACATACCAACTACGCATCCTCACGTCACGGTTTTCGTATGAATGTACAGAGTGGCCCCTGCATTAGAGAAAAAAATGTGCATACGTTGCCTTAGCGATATATGCGCGCACTCAAGGCCTAAGTCAGTGCACGGCTCCACTATACGGCCTGGCGTTACCACAATCAAGTGATGCAACGGACCGCGTGCATTCGCTGTCGAGACAAATCGCCCTCATTTCAATGTTGCTTTTCCGGGCCATTGGAGTTCAGTTCTACTTTGTGGGACCGCTTTACGGGAGAATATTTCGCGCTGACGAGACGCGCGTAGTATTGTACGGGAATGCATAAATTGCCTTTCGTAACCGAGAGCCAGGGTCACTACAGCGTCGTCGTGTGTAGATAGCGTACGCGCTCTGCTCTGAGCTCGTCCTGAGTTCGATTCTTGGTAGAATGGTTTACTTGTATAGGATTAGAATCGCTGTAAAATGGTCATCGACAACAGAGAGTGCCTGGCAAAAAGATATTTCTAGTACATTTTATTTTATTGATCTCAGTCACTTTTCCCTTTATTTGTTCACATGTAACTATATTGGATGACCTTTTAACGTTAGGCGTAGAGTCCAAAGGGCGGTGTTTAAGAAACTCTGTCAAATGATAAACTGCAGTGAAAGTAGATTACGTATTTAGAAGAGCCTCCACTTGCAGTTAGTGAATTAAGTACTGTTGAATACACGTTCGGTGCATATCCCAGAGAATTTTTGATACTGCTTATATAATAAAGAAGAGATTACAATAATGTCGTGAATTGTTGAGTGCTGGGGCTGGTAGAAAAGTTTTACATCGCTCAAGGAACGCCAAATAGCTTATTTTTTTTTTAAGATGTAAGAACAAGCACATCACCTTTTGCGGCTGCAAAAAGAAGCACTCAATAGTATATGACGATATATTGGCTAATTTATTAGTACAAAGGATGCCACTCAGTGGTTGGTAGCTATAAATGGCACCGTTTAATAAATTTTGATTGCTAAATTGTAAACGCTGGGGTAGATTACGCTCTTTCACTACTGACATGAAACCACTTAGCGTTTTTTAATTCCATTTCAAGGCTAATTAGGTAGCTACATGTAGTAACCTCCCCGCATGTCACCGTAAGAATTATTAAAGCTCTTGTCACACGGAGAGCCGATTAAATATGGTATTTCGCTAACTGGCGCAGGTCCGATTGTTATTGACAATTCCGCCAATTACGAAGCTCATTTGCAAGTCCAAGTCGATTTCTAATTGGATAAACACTGGAACTTACCATTCACAGGAATTATATAGTTTGTGAGCTAATTACTTTCGGGAATCTGTGGAGTAAAGAGTAAGATTTACTTTAAAATTCATGAAGCTACATTCACGCAAACTAAACTTTTTTCAAAAACTTAGTTACATGTTATGAAAATATATTAACATTGTTTTTTTTTTTTCATTGAGACAAAGATTTTACGAATCGGGGAGACACACTTACAAAGAACGTTATCTCAACAACACAACTCTCATAGAAAAATAAAATATTACTACTGGATAGAGTAATCTTATTTTAATATCAGATTATTATTATTAATGTTATTATTATTATTAAAACTTCACGCTTGAGCTCCCACGGACAATGGAATAAGTATAAAAATCAGGGAGCCTCGCTGGCGTGAATCAATTTTTAACTTTGTAATGTGTTTTAATAACACAACATCCATATTAAATACAATTTTGACCTTCCAATATCGATAGGAATAAATGGAGAATTCGGGCTGTCATACTCACGTGAACGAATTCTTCAAATCATTGTTCCCTGCAATAACATGATATTATGTCGAATGATTTACTTAACGGATAATTTTTACTTAAATATTACGAAAGGTATGTTGTGTCGACTAGTTGTTTTAGCTTGGTAATTTTTAAAACTAGCATAAAATCAGTAGGTTTTTCCATTATTCATAGTAAATATTTGGAATACACTACCTTCAGATGTTGTCTGAGCAGAGACAGGTAACACGTTCAAAAATCGTCCCGACAAAATACTTGGAGAAGTATCCTTCAGAATTCCTAGTTCTTTCTCCAAGATTCATCCAATGATATAGTATTTCATTTCTCATTTAACGCCCCAGAACACGATCTGCTGCAACTAATCTCACATGGACAAGCACTCCCTTGATTACGGCTTCCCCTAAGATATCTAGTTTTTCTTACATAATAGCAATAGCTCACAGAGGGCTTGGATATGAATGCCGGATTCATTCCGGAAATGGGTCTGTTGGTACGTCTACTGCTGGCTATCTATAGTCTAGACTATTATTGATTAATGCTGAATTAATTTTTTAGCCCTGTAATTATGCCACAAATGACGTAATTAAACTACGGTGAATAATAGTTTTGACATGGGACTTTCCCCTAAATAATACTATATTATGCTGAATCAATTCTTTCTAACTCAGTACATTTTGTGAAACAATAATACATTATAGTGAATAGAGAAGTAAGTTTTCAACCTTCTAAGATCCAATCTGAAGGCGCCAGGAACTAACACAATTTGCGCCGAGGGATGATCCATCAGTTGAACGGATCAGCAGATTTAGCTGATCCCATGACGCGCTATCTAACACAGCAGACAAACGCAATTACCATAGCAATCAGCGGAACCCTGTTTGTTGCTTGGGTATTTGTTTGGCAGAGGAGGTTTGATTGCTTGCCTATTAGTCTGCATTTGTTATCAGACCCTATGTATGTTTTTCTTTTTTTTTTGTGCAATGTTATTGCTCGCTAGTATGCTTTTGAAATACTTGATGTTTGCGCAAGAGGTGTGTGTGTGTGTGCAAGTAATAGGTACGTATGATTCTTTGCCAAGTGTTTTTAGCGATGCACTTGCGAATAGACATGATTCTGTGCTAGACGCGGTACAATGATTATTTACAAGATGTCTACCTAGGAGAAAATTGTAAACCCAGGTTTGGTTCTTATCAAGGTGTTAGTACAGTAGATGTTTCCATACAGAAATTTTGATTCTATATAAGTTCGCTGTGCTTGGTAGTTTACGAACGTGCCTATTAGTGTAGTAGCTTATTATGCAATACCACATTTGTGTATATTTCACTTCCTTATTTTGCCATGATCGAGCTAGTTTATTTAGTTTTGTGGTTACATATGGCTCTGAGCCAATTATTTCGTTCTTAAGCAGTTGAGAATATGGCACTATACCCAATCGGAAGTTTTTAGATATTTATCGGCTGCCTCGCAAATTTTTAGGCATTTATCGGCTGCCTCTGAAATTTTTAGGCATTTATCGGCTGCCTCGAAAATTTTTGGGCATTTATCGGCTGCCTCGGAAATTTTTAGGCATTTATCGGCTGCCTATGGGAAAAAAGCGAAAGGTTTCCGATAACATCGGATAAATGCCTATAAGTTTCACTAAGGCGCCATCAATAGCGTTGACCTTACTTTATTGCATTCAAATCACAATTCAAAATTACTTCAGACTTTTTTTACTACTGTAGCAATTTTTTTTTATATAATACCAAAAGATCCTTCGGCATCTTTCAGCGTTGCCATATTTCCCAAAGGCGTAAGGCGGGAATTGTCTGAGTAGCTAGCGGGAAACCCGAGAGCATGCCGGTGTTCTCCTCTTACCTCCAAGATACTTCTCATGCGTTGCTCCCATCAGTGGCATTCACCCACACAATATTCTCAGCCATGAGAACAGTGACCTCACCTTGTATTGTTTGTCAAGTTGCCGCACTTTAGCTTGCTGGTAACATCAGGTAAAACCTGAAGAAATATTAAGTAGCCACGCATCTTTAAGCGCGATAGCTACCTGCGTTATAATTATATAACCGCGCATGCGCAATCACTCCCTTGGCTGCGGCTGGGCTGGAACATCCATTTTTTTTTTTTTGTTTATATTTTTTTACATAAGGCAATGGCTCACTAAATGCTTCTTTTTGTAGCTGCAAACGCCTTGTGCCTATTCTAACATCGTTTGAAAGATACTAAGGTATTGAGCGTTTTCTTGAGTGATGTAAAACTGTTATGCCAACCCCAGCACTCACCAATTACGTCATTAACGTAAACGCTTATTTAAAAGAAGTAAATACCGTCGCATGTTTGCGCACTGTAGCAGTTCTTATCTTAAAATATTAATCGTTGTCTCAACCACTGCAAAACGCTTTGGTAATGCCGTAAAATGTGACAAACATTAAACGCATCTTGGAAAAGAATATTACAGCCCTGCTTTAAAATCTAAGAAACGTGAATGTCCGTCGATGTTTAAGAGTTTATTTTGGATAAGACATGATTAATGACCCAATCTTTCTTCTGAATGGGAACTCCCCGCAATTTCAAAGTACGTGCCATTTGTTCAAAACACATCAGACGGGGTCTCTGAACTCGCCACATGTTCAAAACACATGGGGCGGTGTCTCTGAACTCGTCCCGTGTTCAAAACACATGGGACGGTGTCTCTGAACTCGTCCCGTGTTCAAAACACATGGGGCGGTGTCTCTGAACTCGTCCCGTATTCCAAAAAGTGGGGACTAACATCTTGTCTAGTGGCTGGTGGGCGCAGCACATGTCACCAACAAACTCATTTCTTTAGGTGCTCCAGCAATGTCCGATGCAGTGCCGCTTTTGCGAGACCCAAAACCTTCTGAAGCAAAAAGCGTCCTCAAGACCCCTGGGACCCGGCATCCATTTTTTCTTGACTTCCCTCGCTTTGGTGAGCACTAATTACTTGAAAGAGATAAAGACGGGGCAGTGCTTCACCGGGTTACGTTTGCTTGTTTGTGCACCCTGCGGTGTTGCTGATATTCAGATATAGGCTTAATTTTTTTGTATGATAAATGCGTTGCCATTAGTCATAAATTGAGATAAGGCTGTAAGTGCACTTAATTAATTAAAAATGGAAACGTATTTCAAATAGTAGTAAAGTGTTTCAACAGTCAAGCTTGCTTGTTTCTGCACCCTGTGGTGTCACTGACACTTATATATACCCTTAACTTTCTTAGGATATAAAATAGATATGTTGCAGTAAGTTATAATGTATGAGATTGGAAACAAAGTTTTTGGCGGTTTTAACACTCCAGAATGTCGAAAAACCTGCAAAAACTTAGTAAATGTATTTTTACTGTAGACCAATATATACCGTTGTGTAACAATAGATTGCATTTAAATTATTATTTTGCATCGGTATTTGTCATTATCTCTTAATTAAAGGTTAGAGAAACCAGAGAGAGACAGATGCTGTCATCACTTTCGGAAATGGAAAACTTTACTTCGTAAGTTACTTTGTAATTTCTTGCTCAACATAGACAATGAAACTATAATGGAACAAAACTGCTACCTTTAGAAACCTTTCACTTAAGGATTCGAGGCATACTGTAAAATTTGATCAATACATATAGTAAGAACTAATCTTATTGTGTTAAGTTCAAAATGTTTTTAGTTTCAATAACTGAAATCATATTCTACAGCGTTTTGTAATAAACTATATCTATATTTAGTGTTGAAAGCATTATCTATTCGTTATTTTTCCCTTGTGTGTGCCTTATGGGTAACCCAACACCAATCTCGTCAAGAATCTGGAATACCATGGAAGGCTTTTCTCAGACATATTTGCTCTACATCCTTGTCTTGCTTGGCTATCTAGCAGCGCGTTTTCTAAAAGGCCACCAACAAAAACGACGTCGTCAAGAAAATTCCGCATTATGGCCTGCCCGTGCAAAAGATGTTCACTGATCAGACCCTGGGAATGACTTCTGCGAGAGTGTCATCAGCACCGTATTTTGGCGAGCAAAAGCCGGCATTCCCGTCACGTTTTGTACCTTTTCCCGTGGCAAAGAATGAGAGACTAAGCCTCTTTTGCTATCAGCGAGGACCGGGTATCAATACTCTTGGCCTTTTGGGGCTTTGGCAGGTGGACCAAAGAGAAGCCTTGTAAAAATACAAGAATGACTCCAATCGGTAGACTTAAGGTTGCTTGTCGCGTGGGATCTGGGCCGCCTCTAAATTGTAGAGTTGTGATGGTATTTTTCGCCGACTTGAAAGTACGGACGGTACTGGTCGCATGCGGTACATGCTTTTGCGTAAGAAAATTTAGCGCGGTATAAAACTTACAATGTTTTATCCTTGAGTTTTCTTCGAGCTCAAAGGAATCACATGTGGAGTTTCTGGCCAGACAATTGTGAAGTGGTTTTAACCGTCGTGTGCTCCGGACGATCACTTTTTCTCGTGATCTTGCCACTTAGTGCTTTGGATCTCGTTTTCATCAGTAAAATAGAACGTGAACGCAACTTCATTTGGTTGGAGAATAAATTAGTGCGTTATTGCAGCAAATTGGCAGAGCCAAATACTTACAAATTTAATAAGCTCGTATAAAAATATATATCATATTTACTGTTGTTTGCTGAAGCTGAGTGTCCAGTGAGTGTGATAGAATCGCGTAATTATTGTATTTTACGCTGAAGAAGAACAGCGACTGTACTTGATTGTGACTGCACATTAATGCTGGCGGAAGAAAAAGCACTCTGACTCGACGTTTGTGCCTTCGAGAGACACAGAATTATGACGGTTCACTATACATTTATCAATATTAAAATCGACGAGGTAAATTTATTGAATGGTAAAATCAGAATGGTAATTCATTGAACAGTAAATTTATTGAATTGTAAAATCAGAATGGCAATTCATTAAACAGTGAATTTATTGAATGGTAAAATCAGAATGGTAATTCATTGAACAGTAAATTTATTGAATGGTAAGATCAGAATGACAATTCATTGAACATTGAATTTATTGAATGGTAAAATCAGAATGGTAATTCATTGAACAGTAAATTTATTGAATGGTAAAATCAGAATGGTAATTCATTGAACAGTAAATTTATTGAATGGTAAAATCAGAATGGCAATTCATTGAACAGTAAATTTATTGAATGGTAAAATCAGAATGGTTATTCATTGAACAGTACATTCATCGAATGGTAAAATCAGAATGGTAATTCACTAAACAGTACATTCATCGAATGGTAAATAAATTGATTGGTATATAAAAAGAACAACTTGAGGCACGCGTAGCTGAACTAGAGTAACCGGAACGAGCGCGACTGAAATAAGTTCAAATCGGAATAAGGGCGTAATGGAATAGTCGCAAACTGGAATGAGCCACAAGACACTTAAATGGCCCCGGAACGTGTCTTATTCTACCTTAACTTAGCCAAATCTAACCTAGCTTAGCCTAACCTAACCTGCAGGGTCTAAACTAACCTAACCTTACCTAACCTATCCTCATCGAACCTAACATTACGTAACAACCATCGTTTACCATTCAGAGAATTTCCCGCGATTACTTTACAGTCGATGAATGTACCATTCGATGAATTTACTATTCGATGAATACACGGCAATGAATTTACCGCAGATAATTTCTTGCTTCCTTTTAATTTATTGGCTTCCATTATATGCTTGGATATTTGTCTCACCTCTGTAAGGTCCAGAACGCGTTTATGCCAATTATGCCAATTTTAAAAGCGAAAACTTGTACGTAAGAGCTTCGTTTCTCAGCCAAAGTATGCACAAAAATACTGTTTACAGCCATAAAATAGAACAATGAAAATAGGAATTACCCTATAAAAAAAAAAAAATTTGGAACTGCCACAGCCCCGAGAAAGAAGCTAAATTACCGTGTTAGCGTCTGCGGCAGCCTCCAATTTTGTTAGGGTAATAATTTATTTGCCAAAATTTTAAACGGCCAGTTTTGATTTTATTCCTAGAGTTATTTGTTTTATTATGTTGCTACAGGCAAAAGTTACCTGAAAAGAACTTCACCGCTGCTAAGATGAGTTCCTCAGAAATTACCTTTACAAAGAAGGTTTACCTTAAGATAAGAAGAGGCAAAACCTCTGGGCAGTAGGCCTCCTCTGGAAGCATTTGCACGTATGCATTGTCGTGTTAAGAATTTTTAATACTATTCTTCGAAGAAAAACGAGTAGAGATCATCTTGTCAGGTTCTATTTGCTACGCGACTTTGCTTGCTGCTCTGCGATCGCTTTTGGGAGAGCAAATACCTTACCTTACTCACACCTACACACCCACAGTTGCATTTTCTTCATTCTTTCCCGTATTCTAGTCTGTGTTGGTTGTTATGGGTAGGTTACTTGGCTGAGATTATTGGCTGGCTGCAGTCGTTGCGCAGTTTAGTCTACTGGGTTGTTTTGCGCAGATTCCTCTGCTGAGATTATTGGTTGGCTGCAGTCGTTACGTAGTTTAGTCTACTGAGGTGGTTTTGTGCAGATTTCTCTGCTGAGATTATTGGTTGGCTGCAGTCGTTACGTAGTTTAGTCTACTGAGGTGGTTTTGTGCAGATTTCTCTCCTGAGATTATTGGCTGGCTGCGGTCGTTACGTAGTTTAGTCTACTGAGGTGGTTTTGTGCANAAAATTATTGAATGGTAAGATCAGAATGGTAATTCATTGAACGGTAAAATTATTGAGTGGTAAAATCAGAATAGTAATTCATTGAACAGTAAATTTATTGACTGGTAAGATCAGATGGTGATTCATTGAACAGTAAATTTATTGACTGGTAAGATCAGAATGGCAATTCATTAAACAGTAGATTTATTGAATGGTAAAATCAGAATAGTAATTCATTGACTGTAAATTTATTGACTAGTAAGATCAGAATGGTGATTCATTGAACAGTAAATTTATTGAATGGTAAGATCAGAATGGTAATTCATTGAACAGTAAATTTGTTGACTGGTAAGATCAGAATCGTATTTATTGAACAGTAAAATCAGAATGGTAATTCATTGAACAGTAAAATTATTGAATGATGAAATCAGAATGGTAATTCATTGAACAGTTAATTTATTGACTGGTAAGATCAGAATGGTAATTCATTGAACAGTAAATTTATCGAATAGTAAAATCAGAATGGTAATTTATTCAACAGTGAATCTATTGAATAGTAAAATCAGAATAGTTATTCATTTAACAGTAAATTTATTCAATGATACAATCAGAATGGTAATTCATTGAACAGTACATTCATCGAATGGTAAATAAATTTGTTGGTATAAGAAAAGAACGACTTAAGGCACGCTTAGCTGAACTAGAGTAACCGGAACGAGCGCGACTGGAATATGCACAAATTTGGAAGAACGGCATAGTATAATACTCGCAAACTGCAATGAGCCACAAGACACTCAAATGGTCTCGGAATTTATCGTATTCTACCTTACCTTATTTATTATTTAACATTTATTTCTCCATAGGCGGGAGGTGTTCTTTAATTATTATATTACGGCGTACATTGAAAATTTTGTGTACATTCATTTCTTTGCAATATTACTGCTATAAATTCACAACCTAATCTACATGGCTCAATGCCATCACATACCAAACGAGTTAACTGGACTGGCTTGTTACCTAACCATTACCCTCGCACGAGAAGCAAAATAAAATATAATTATGTTCTTGCTAACATTACAGCTTGTTCAATTAAAGTAAGGTAAATGGGAAAATCAGAATGGTAATTAATTGAACAGTATATTCATCCAATGGTAAATAAATTGATTGGTATAAGAAAAGAACGACTTGAGGAACGCGTAGCTGAACTAGTGCAACCGGTAAGAGCGCGACTGGAGTAAGTACAAATCGGAATTAACTTAGCCAAATCTAACCTAGCTTAGCCTAACCTAACCTGCATGGTCTAAACTAACCAAACCTTACCTAACCTAGCCTATCCTCATCCAACCTAACATTACGTAACAACCATCGTTTACCATAAGATAATTTACCATTACTAATTTACAGTCGATGAATGTACCATTCGATGAATTTACTATTCGATGAATACACCACAATGATTTTACCGCTGATAATTTTTTGCTTCTTATTAATTTATTGGCTTCCATTATATGATTAGATATTTGTTTCATCTCTGTAAGGTGCAGAATGGTGATTACGCGTTTATGCCAATTTTAAAAATGAAAACTTGTACAGAAGCGCTTAGTTTCTGAGCCAAAGTATGTACAAAAAAAGGTTAACAGCCATAAAATAAAACAATGAAAATAGTAATTTCTCGATCAAAATTGGGAACCGCCATGGCCTCGCGAAAGAAGCTAAATTACCGTTTTAGCGTCTGCGACATCCTTCAGTTTTTTTAGGGTAATAATTTATTTGTAAAAATCTTAAACGGCCTGTTTTAATTTTATTCCTAGAATTATTTGTTGTATTATGTTGTTTCAGGCAAAAGTTACCGGAAAAGAACTTCATCGCTGCTAAGATGAGTTCCTAAGTACGAAAATTTTGGCTAAAAAAGCATCTCAAAAATTACCGTACCTCCTCTGGAAGCAAGTGCACGTATGCATTGCCGTGTTAAGGATTTTTTATACTACTCTTCGAAGAAAAACGAGTAGAGATCATATTGTCACGTTCTATTTGCTACGCGACTTGGCTTGCTGCTCTGCGATCGCCTTTTGTTGAAGAGCAATTACCTTCTATTTCCTCACACTTACACACCCACAGTTGCATTTCTTCATCCTTTCCCGTATTCCAGTCTGTGTCTCTTGTCATGGGTAGGTTTCTTTACTGAGATTATTAGCTGGCTGCAGTCGTTACGTAGTTTAGTCAACTGAGGTTGTTTTGTGCAGATTTCTCTGCTGAGATTATTGGCTGGCTGCAGTCGTTACGTAGTTTAGTCTACTGACGTTGTTCTCCGCCGATTCTTCGCTGAGATTATGTTGAAAATTCCTTCTTTTCACTTATTTTAACCCGTTTAGGTTGAGCTTCCTAGGTTTTGTGCCAAAATTGTTGAGCAAACGTTGTCTTTCCACATGGGTGTCTGTTGAGGGTCTTCTATTTATTTTACTTTGCTGAGATTACTACGTTTGAGTTTGTCAGAAACTATCGTCTAAGATTTTTTATTTACTGTTTAGTAATTAAGCTATATTAGATGAACTATAAGAGCACGCTCTGTAAAATCAGCACAGCATTCTTCTATTAAGTCATGTGATCAATACGATGCCCGTTATGGTGCAATGTAAAACGGCGATTGGACGAACGATAGTCAATATGCTTGCTGCAAAAAAATTTTTGTTTCTTTTCTGCAATTCCTTTTTTTTTCAACAAATGCTAGCGATGTTGGACTAGCCGTGAGAAATTTTCTAGTGCCGTGTATTATATCATTGGGCGAGACTATGATATGAATCTTTTACAATTATACGCAGAAGCTAACCAAAGACTGCCAACTGTAAACCTTTTGTTGCTAATTTGAGCCCAATTATGCTAATAAGCAGCCAGTTATTATCGTACATGACTTCATTTACTATTAAATTACTTGTTATAACAATGAATTATGCGCTGGAGGACTTCTCTTGCTAAATACGATAAGTTTTTGGTAAAAACCACCGTTTGTAATGGGTTACTAGGGATATTGTATTCCCTTTTAAGTTTATCTCATCACAATGAGTTCTCATCATGAGAGGTTCGCTGCCTCCATATAATAGCTAGCATGCGACGCGGAGGCAGCACTAGTAGTACTGTGTCCCTAGTGAATAAGCATATCCACCCTCAAACCAGTCACAACTATAGAGCACTCTTGAGAGCGCATACCTCCACCAAGCGAGGCAACGGTTACGAAAATTTCAAATTGATTCTGAGACCATGATTTCCTTTGAATCAACACCAAGATGTAATCATCTGTGCCCTTCAACAGTGTTAACAGCTTCAGTATTTTTTTTTTAAGATCCGTTCATAGTTTTTGAGTTATCCTGCTAACAAACATTTTGACAAACATAGTCTAACTTACAAACGGACCAACCTATCATCACCAAGATTGAATCATCTATGTCTTTTAACAATACTAACAACTCATATAAATTTTATAAAGATCCACTCATAATTTTTTTAATCATTTTGCTAACTAGCATAAAATTAAAAAAACAGTGACAATCTAACGAACAAATCGATAATCACAAAAATTTGGTCATTTACTCATCGTGATATACAAAACAACTCATGTAAATTTTATAGAAATCCCTCTCTAACTTTTTGAGTTATGACATTGTGAAAATGAGGTAGACAAACAAACGGATGGACGGATCTTCACCAAAAGTTAATCATCTGTTCCTCCTAACATACCCAACAATCCCTGTAAATTTCGTCAAAATCCCTCTATAATTTTTTGAGTTAGCTTCGTGACAGACAGAATGAGAGACAGACGGACAAACCCGACGAAAACATAAACTCCTTGGCGGAGGTAAATATATAATAGTAATAACATATATAAGGTGTGGCAAGCCTGCAAACGCTTTTTAAATTTAACATAAATATAAGTTTAAATTGGCTTTTATTTGACGTCGATTAGCTAATAGCAATAGATAGGTATACTGCTTACTCATGTTCAATTTGACCATTTCTGCATAAATGTTTTAAATTTAGTAAATGAGCAGACATTAAGCTATTACTAGGCTTCATCGCACGGAAGTGTCGAAGTTCGTTATTATTAAATACATCAATGCGATAAATCCACCGCTTGAGACACGGTGCACACATTTAAATATTTTTGTGCTGACAGAGCGCGTCGCAGAAGTTGTAATCTTCGCTCATCTTGCACCTCCAAGGTTAATAGAGGTTTTGCACGAGAGGGACAGCGGTAATCCAAAGCGATCCAAAATGAAAATGGGCAAATGGATATGATGAAAAAATCTTGAGGATCTTAGTCAAAACAGAGCTCAAGTTTTTCCTCTTCCTGCTGCAGTAGCGCTGCGCTAACAGCTCACTGATCTCCAGAATCAGAAACGGGCCAACGGAGCTCAGTTTCTTCTGAACCTCCTGAAGTAGGTCACGAGAAGAGGAAGAGAGACTGTCTTTTCGAATGAAAATTTCCTCACACTGCTGGCAAAAATCAGTCTTCATACTCAGGTTGACAGTACAGGGAAAGTACCTAAAGAAATCCGAAATAGTATGGGACATCTTTATTATTGTCAAATTTAAAGCCGGCCTCCATCATGGTTTAGATAACTACCTTCGAAATGTGAATTCTTGAGCACTTTCAACAAATAAAAAGCGACACAAATGTGAACTCAAGTTCACACCTGGCTATAATTTTTGCATCTGCTCTTCGTGAAACGTTAAACATTTCAACGATGACGACTGCTTTCATCTATCAGTAAGAAGGCGCCCCCGCCCAGCTCACTTCCCAAACAGAAAGAAAACAACAACAACGACTAAAAAAAAAAAAAACTTAAGGGTGAAGTGAAGCCAATCTTCCCAAGTTTTGGATTAAGGAAATGTAGCCTTCATCTTCCCCAAATGTGACTACCTCTGAGGTCAGTGTTGGTGCCATGTTAGAGTCTGATGCTTGTGCTTCGTCCCATGCCATTATCTACGATTTGAACTTATCCATGAAAGAAGCATGTGAACGAAATTTCGCAGAATTAACTGTGTGCATTAATAGAAAGTGCCAAAGGGAGACTTCGAAAAGCAATCCGGGCAAAAAGCGTACCTATATATTGAATACGAGACTAAGACGTTGTTTTATGAGACTATTAGCTATATGTGACGTTAAACAATATTGCTTTATCGTGTTCACTATCGAAATAATAACAATTTATTTACTCGAACATTTTTCTCCGCAGCGTGTACAGCCTGCTGTAGCGTAGCTGAAGCGGGGCTGTACAGGGAACAGTGTCGTGTTTCTTGCGTGCGTTTGTCTGTCCGCAACTGGTTGTCTCGGTTTAGTTAGTTGCGTGCTCGAGACGAAGTGATGTGTTTTGTCAACTGCATACCCTAGCGGGCTGTGCGTGTCCGGTCGGACTCCAGTTGAAAGTTGCAAGTGTTATAATGCTCTACTGTTGTATTAAAATGCGTCCAGAATATGTAAGACTCAGTGTCTACCTGCAACACCGAAGCTCTGAAGTCGCCGCAGCAGCGCAATGCCATCTCTTCAGGCAGAATTGCTAGCAAGAAGTTCTCTTTTTGAAGTCGTTTGCCACGTCCAGGAGACATTCCATCGTGGCGTGAATATCTGGAGCGAAAAGAACGTGCCCTCGGGTCCCGGCCAAGACATATTTGCATTTTCTCATCTGCCTCATGTAAATAAGATCATTGGGAGCGAACTGTTCGATTACTGATGGAATGTCTCGACAGACCAATCCTTGCGTCGCATGCACGATAATGATTCCAATACGACTTGGAATGAGGATCGTCGGTAGCTTCCAGACGTCGGATCTATTCCTGATTTGAAGATGTGACTGGTGCTGAATATGCGAGAGACGCTGCGTGAAGTTTCTCCAATTCCGAGTACTGTTCCCAATAGGGTTTTAATAATCCCCGACTCAACATTAGGAATAGAGCATAATACCAGGGTTTATGTAATGGGCAAAGTGCAATAATATGTAAAGTGATTTTTCAGGTGACAAGTATTGCGTTGCGACAGATAAAATGGTTCCCACAGGGATGTTAATTCTCAATGCAGTTCCAGGAATGGAAGATAATTTTCGTATTCTATGAAAAAAGTTTATGGTAAATTGAATTTTTGCTCTACGATATTGCTTATAGAATGGCATAGATAAAAAATAAAGAAATGCAGGCACAGGAAATTATTCAATCGTAGGAATTAATAATTCTCACTTCAGTTTCAGCAATGAAGTTTAATTTTGAACACCATAGCAAAAACCTTACAAATATCGAAGCATTGCTGTTATTTACTGCCGCTTCAAAATAAATAAATACAGTACATTATTATTTAACAAAGGTTTAAGGAAGAGATACACTAAAATATATTCGCACTGTGTGATTAACACATCATACATAATGTTCACTAAAATGCTATTATTTTTTTTTTTACATTAAACATGAACTGATTGTAGCTCTGTTTATTATTATTATTTACAGTAATCCTTATTCTAAAATTTCCAATGGCACAAACGCAAATTACGATTTAGAGTGAGGATTTTTTTTTGTTATTTATGTTGTTCGTGTATATTGTATTTACAAGTGTATGTCTATGCACGTTTTTCCTGAATGCCGTAACTGCAAAAAAAAAGGCATGGCTGAGTATCTATGATACTTGGTTTACTCATAAACCACATGGAGAATCTATTTACAAAACTGTCACTACTGCTCTGTAGTGCTCCAGCACAGTTACAGTAAGCTGTGCCTAGAAGGCTACTCATGGTCAAGAGCGTGACAGACAGATAGACCGGCAGACACACGAAAGATAGATACACATACAGACACATATAGACCGACAGACAGGAGACTGACGGGTAGACAAGTAGATAAACAGTAAAATGACAGACATAGACTGAATAGAGAGAGAAATAGATGGATAGACTAAGAGACAGCAGACAGACTAAGAGACAGACAAACAGATTGAGTAACGTTTATTCTAGGGATAGAGTAGAATATCGCTGAGTATTTCATCTCACACTCCAGCTCCTGTGCGCTTCCTTCCATTGCGTCACTTCTGACAATCGTATTCTCAGTTTCCGGGAGCGTGACTTGGAATAGAGGAGCGTGTAATTGGTTAAAGCCAACAGGAATTACCGCCGGGATTCAGTATGCAGGAATGCCTTGAGGAAACAATGAAATTCATGAACTTGGCTTCAGTAAGACGTCGAGGACAGCAATGCTTTGTTAGAGGAGGCTTCTTAGCCTCTTTGCAGAAAAGATAGGACACTTATACACAAATATCTATATATTTTCTATCCATTCTATTATATTATATATTATTCATTTGATCAGTCAAAAATAAATATGTTTAGTACAATACATTGTTTTTACAATACATTTTACGTCGGAATAATTTTTATTTGTTCTCCTTGTATCGGAGCCCTACATTACTGATGATTCTCTGTATGACTGTTGGCTGACGACGTTGCCCTCGGTCTAGAGTACGGATTCTAAGTTAGCGTTTGTTTTTGTGGGGGTTGTTAATGCACACCACAGGGATTCATTGGGACCTGTGTCACCTACTGACAGCCATGGTGATGCTGCGTTAGACTTTTGCACCTTATCTAGTTGTGTACAGCTTGTTCGTAGATCCATGCATATTGCTGGCAATTGTCTCGACGTCGTTATGACTGATGTCCCGGACTTGATGACCGTGTAAGTTGGCTCCCCTTTTGGCACTTCAGTCCACTCACATCTTGTTGTGTCATTGAACCTGAACCAGGTTGTTCTTGTGGTAGACACCAAGAGAGTGGTGTTCGTTAAGAGTGGATCTGATTGAGATGCCATTACTGGAGCAGTGAGGGCGTTACCCTGGCGCCAGATTATTTGTAGTGATGATCCTGTCTCTGAGCTCAACGACTTGACTTTGTAAATTTTGGAGAGGTATGTCTCGAAGAGGACTATTCTTGTGAGGTCTCGGGACAAACCGTGGTTTGACGACCAGTGTCAGTTAGCCTTTGAAGATAAACAAGTGGCTTATCAGACTTGGCGGCGTTCACGTGACATATGTGGACACTTTGAATGGGACATATGTGGATCGTAGGGCCGAGGCTAAGCGTGTGTATGAGAGGGCTCAGCATCGTCAGAGGCAGCGTTCCAGGGAGTCTCTACTGAGTATTTACCATCCACATTGTTGGTGGAGTGAGCTAAGGGGTTCAGTTTTGGGGGCTGAACATTCGTTGCCACTCCTTGTTAGTCCCGGTGGGGGTATCGTTCCTGATCCCTTGGCTAGGGCGGAGCTCTTGTCGGCTCACTTTAATGAAAAGCAGAGCAGAGACATGCTGTCATTACCAAATGGATGTCACCCTGAACCTCCTTTACCTTTTTTGACGTTCAGATCTGCTACAATCAAGGTGCTGCTTAAGGGCCTTGATCCTAATGGAGGTGTGTACATGGTGGGCATGTTGCCTCTGTTTTATAAGCAGCTTTCTGACGTTCTCGCCCCTAAGCTTGGAGGGATCTTCTGGCGTCTGATACGGCTAGGGAACTTTCCCCGTTGTTGGCCTACTGGGAATATTACTCCCATTCCCAGGGGTCCAGAGTCGCCCCATGTCGCCAGCTACCGACCAGTTACGCTGACGCTCATTTTGTCGAAGGTGTTCGAGAAATTGGTCGCCTCTAAGCATGGACGTTTTGCTGAGGCCATGGGTTTGTCGCCTGCTGGTCAGTTTGCATACTGAACTGTTTTGGGCTGTTGTGACGGACTGATATCGGCGTCACACCATTTGCAGGATGCGCTGGATTGTAGGTCTAAGGCATGACTGGTGCTGTTGGATTTCAGCGCGGCGTTTGACAGGGTCAACCACAGGGGTCTATAGTACAAGTTAGAGTCGTTTGGTGTGCTTGATAGAGTTCTTTCAATCATTCGTAATTTGGTTTCTGAGCGAACGCAGAGTGTGTGTGTTGACGGCGTTTTGAGTCCCTCCGTCGCAGTGGAATCTGGCGTCCCTCAGGGTAGCGTACTTGGCCCGCTGCTGTTCGTTCTATACACTAGTTACATGCTCTCCTTGCTAGAGTACACGATGATCATCTATGCCGACAATTCCACTTTGATGGCAGTGATACCTGCCCCCAGCATGCGTAATGATGTCACCGAGTATCTGAATAGGGATCTGTTGCACATTGGTGCATGGTGCTCGGCCTGGTGTATGGACCTGAATGCCAGTAAGCCCAAATCTATGATTGACAGTCTGTCTCGGACACCTGTACCTTAGTATCCACATTTGATGATAGATGACACTTTTCTTCAGCAGTCTGGCTCCTTGGAGATTCTTGGTGTTGTTTTTGATGAAAAGCTTACCTTTGAGCTACATATTAGGCGACTGGTGTTACGTGCTTCCAGTAAGATTGGGCTCCTGCGTAAGGTGAATTCTGTGTTTGGTGATAGGGAGGTTATCCACACATTCTTTTATGCTTTCTTGCTGCCTGTATTGGAGTATTGCTCACCTGTCTTGGCTTCAGCTGCTGACAGTCACATGCATCTGCTGGACCGAATTATTATTTCAGCGAGCAAGCTGTGCGCCGAAAATGATCTGCTGAATCTGTCCCATAGGAGACAGGTTGCTAAACTCTGTATGTTTTATGAGGTTTACAACAATGAAAGACATTGGTTGTATTCATCTGTCCCAGCTCTCAAGGTCTCAAGGAGGATTACACGTGCTGCGGTTGACACGCACAATTTCACTTTAGAGAGTGTTAGATGCAGAACTCGTCAGTTCAGTCGGTGCTTTGTGCCGTGGTTTGTTGGGGTTTGGAATTCGTTGCCGGCATCGGCTTTCGCTTGTGTTGGCCTGCTGGCGTTCAAGTCAGCAGTTAATGGCTTTTTGTTGGATTTTCTTTAGCAGCATTCCGGGCTTCCCGGTGTTGCAAACTGCTTCATTTGGGTTGTACTACTTGTCCGTGGCGGCCCAGGCGTGAAGTTTTCAATAATAATAACAACAATAAACAACTTAAAGGTCGCTTCTTCACTTCGGCCTGCCGGACGGGCGAGCTCTTGATGTGCGCGGCCGCGTACACTCCAGTCCCGCAGGATATCTACACCGCCCACCCCTCTGCGTCCACCTCCGTATGTCGCCCGCCCCTCTCCGTCGACCTCCAATTCCAATTCCATCTCAGTCTGCACTACAGCAAGGGCTGCCATACGCGCCAATTACTTAACTTTCATCACTTTTCGCATTATACAATATACATGAATTTCGCACAATATAGTAGACCTACATAAATTAATACAATATTTTTATCATGTATTTACCTGTTTTTTACGCCTTGAGTTATCAATGGCTACAGTGAAATTATTTTAAGTTTCATTTTTTTTGTAATTCGTTTCCATGCTGAGTTTTTTTATGAACTAGGTCATAATAGTATTTAGAACTGAAGATAATCTTTATGTTGTGAGTGATATATCTATCTGAGGCATGTTAGCACTGCCAGTATGATCAATCCCCTTACGTTTGCCACTGTAGCCATGTCGGAGAGGCTAGTTTGAGCAAATGATACGAAGCTCCAAAGTGAAAATAGCACGCTTAACTATCCATACGTCCGCATGCGAGTCCATATATATTTTTAGGTAGACACAAGACGAAAAAGAAAAATTCAAAGTCTAACATATAGAAAAAACAAAATCGAAATAAAAATTCTGTAACTATATGTTAAGAATCAGTAATGCAAATTATTGATGTCAAGTAAATTGCGTCGTGAAATTGCTAGGAAACACGTGTTACGTTGAATTTGCATTTGTTATTGAGTTTTCCGACGTTCTCGTTTTCTTCGCCATCCTTTGTGCTAAAATATCATCAACACCTGTAACTTTTCCCAGTTACTTGCAGCAGTGACTGCAGCAGCCTCGCAGCAGCCTCGCAGCAGTGACTGCATTGGCTTTGCAGCAGTGACTGCATTGGCTTTGCAGCAGTGACTTCATCGGCTTTGCAGCCGTGACTGCAGCTTTGCAGTCCATTCATCCGCAGCGGCAGCAGAGGAGGTACTAGCTGACGCAAACACACTTTCGATACAGAGGCTCGAAGCACACCAACGAGCTTTAAATTTCCTTGAAGCACACTGGTACAAAGCGGCAACCCTTGCTGTAGCTGGTGCGGAGGTGGTCGGAGAGGGGTGGGCGGTGTAGAAATCCTGCGGAACTTGAGTGTACGCTGCCCGGCCGCACTATCGTCGTTTACGACGATTTTGCGTTCAAGTAAGCTTTCCTGCGCGTCACCCCTAAAATAAACACTACCAAGGCCAACCTAACCTCCTTACCTAACTAATCTAACCTTACCTAACCTAACCCAACCTAACCTTTCTAATGTTACCTAGCGTTACCTAACGTTACCTAACCTTACCTAACCTAACGAAACTGAATAAGCGATGCAGCGAGCAGCGCGGCGCACCAATTTGAACTCCGCTCACACGCACATGATCTGCGTACACAAACACGCACACAAATCGTCGCGAACGAAGATAGCGCTGCCCGGCCAGCGTCTAATCTAGTGTCCGACTGCTCCTGCGCTAGTGCTGGCTCTAAGCAAGAATGGAGCGGATAAGGGGGGTGGGGGTTCAAGTCGTCAAGTGAAAGATTTTCGTCTTTAAGGCCGTATCTCCTGGCGATCTGCTTTCGACTCTAACCTTACATTTCTCTGGGCCAGTTAGTATTCACATGCAACACGGACCAGTGCTTCTGCGTTTCCGAATTGAGGTATGAGGTCAAGTTGACTGTAAATTTACCTTTTGCCAGTTTTTGTTAAATTGGCCGAAAACTCAATCCTTCTGAGATAACCGCTCGAAAATCGATCCAAAATAACAATTAAAAACTCTGTGACCGAACTTTCGGACAGTTTGAAGCTTAAGCGGGTAAGATGATCTCAATCCAAGCGTGCAAATTAAACACACCTCTAGTTGTCTAAAATATAAGTTGTGGTATAGCTACTACTTTGCACTTTTTAGTGTAATAAAAATCAAACATCTGCTTTTAGCTCACCAACTTAGAGTTTTGAATCAAAAATATGCGAGGATGAAGGCAATTTTAGTGCAGATGAGTTTATTTTCATACGCTGGCGTTACGAACCAAATATTAAATAGGAGAAAAGAATCTCATTCTCTACAGAGGAAACAAACTTTTACTACGCCTTAAGTTACGAAATCCATAACGGCTTTGGCAGCTCCTCCTGAGAATTGCACTGTATATATAGAAATTACAAAACATAAAAATCAAAATACTATTGTGTCCGATATGATTACGGCTAATGTGCATTTATTTGTTTATTTATTTATTTGCCTGTTTATCTGTCTATTGTCTGACACGCTTTGGCAAACCAGACAGAAATTAGGTCAGGTTGGAGATTGTCACTTTGGAAAAAAAGTATTGGTAGAAATTTACCCAAATTGCAGTTGATAGCAGTAGATTGCAATATCAAACATGAATATACTTCGTATTTTGCTAACGTTAAAATCCAGGCAATAAATATCCGCAGCTTTTCTTAGTTTCCTGATGCATCCGGATTCTCACTTTCTTTTGACACCGAAACTTTAGGTGGTCTGAGTTTGCGCAAAAATTATGTAGATGACCGATGAAGTAAAGGGTAAGAGGTTCTTTACAGTACTGTGCGAACAAGGAAACAGGTAAAAACAAGGAAAATTTTGTGCAACTGCTGTTATTTCTGAGCTGACTCCCTCCCTGGCGAAACAGCCTTTCACTTGCTCAAAAAATGCGACTGAGATGATATCGCAGCGTATGTATGATCCAGGCCTCACTCATATTTTAAGAGTGATACTTATGTGCCTTTGAAATGAATTAATTTTTCTGCCTAGGATAGGAGACAGTCCTTCACTCAGAGGGCAAAGGGACTGAGCTCCTACAAATTTAATAGCTAAACACTGAAGATGTCTGAATACTTCTTGGGAAGAGAACGGTTGCTGAATTTTACTTCCTACCCAAAGTAAAACCTTAAAAATACTCTGAGCGTATGATTCACAATTTGAGTACTATAACAAAAGCAAAAGATTTTCTTCAGTAGAGAACTGCGAAGAAGAAAGCTGGACTTTTGTCAATGTAATGCAGTTTTGCCCTAATTTCTCTACGGCGACGGTCATTAGTATATGTATGTGTGTAAATATGTTAATTCCATTTATTACTAAGGAATTAGGGTTTTCCACATGTCAAACTGTAGTTAAAAAATCCGTAAACGACTTTGGCAGATATTCCTGCGAAGTCCATCGCTCTGCCATCTTTATAAGACGCCATCTTGAAGTAGTGAGCTTTGAATGCTTCCCCGACAAAAATCCAATCTCCTTGGACTATTTTTCGGGTCATAAAAATGTAATGAAATGTCTGATATTACAACCTGGATGTGACTCATGTTAAGAGGGAATTGGCTTATGGTGCAGGAATTTGTTTCTTGGCCTTCATCTCCAAGGAGAAAATTGCTGATTTCGCTGACATTTCTTTTAGCCGAGCGGTTCTCACTCCCTGGCTTGAGGGCCTTTGGATAATTCGATATCTTCCGCAGTAAAATCGCCGTGATTTCGCCGTATCTCGGAGATAATATATGAGTGGCATTGGATGTGCTTGTCCTTAGATGTTCTTCTCATTTTGAAATGGGAATTGCGTTGAATTCTTCACTTACGGAGTGATATTTAAATTTAATCTTTAAATGCTTTTTTATCTTGAAATCAGAATTACGTTAGGGTTCTGCAATTAAGAATAATGTAAATAATGTTTGACGCTTTTATCTACTCCATGCGAAACAAAAATTGCCTTAGGATTCTTCACTTTGAAATCCATGAAGTCGTGAAATTAATTGTTACCTTCGTTCAACATACGCGTATTTTACAATTAGTCTCATTTGAACTCTGGGTTTGCTACAATATGCTTTGTCTATCATACAGTAGCAGAAGTTATAGTTATACCTATTTCCTAGCATAATTTTAAACATTAGTTCCACTGACATTATTTTTTTATATAAAGCTGGAATTAGCTGAATCGTTGAGCGGGAATTCTCAGTTCAAAACTTAGCATTGTGAGTATTTTTTGAGTGAGACAATTTATGAAAGCCCGGAAAAGCTCGTTTAGTTTAAGGTTGTAATATCTTTAGAAAAATAGTGACCTCGTCATCATTAAATAACTACAAAAAATTATACTCCAGTGAAACCCCCGATATCTTTTTTTCGTTTGCTCTTCAATGTATGTGCTTCTCAGACGAAAAATTAATATTCTGCCTGTAAGCTTCGATACACTGTGGCATACAGTGAAGTGATATTTCCTGCATCACCTTTACGGTAAATACATGTAAGAACAAGTTCATGAAGGCGAGTTAATTTGCACAGTAACAAATAGGGATTCCCCGGGTTTGTTGTAATTGCCACCACGGATCTTAGATAGCTTAGTGTCCTCTTTGAGGCTCTAATTTATCGCATCTGCTTCCCATAGAGCATTGCAGGCAGATATCTATCTATCTATATTATACTAAAAGTCTGTGAACCTTGTTTGCTTGTTTATTTGTGTCTTGTTTGACACAGCTTCTTCGCTTTTAGACGGGAAGAAATTCGAGGGATGAAAATTTAATTGGATTAAATGCCCAGGCGGCAGTAAACTGACTGTATCTGTGATACGGAAATTAAACCTGATCTCACCTGCAAGAACGGGCACGCTGGAAATACATATAACTGAAATATAACGTAACATATAAATTGACTTTGCTTACAGCTTGGGTGTTGAATATTCGTTAGAGAAGCAAAAAATCTGTTAAAAGTGAACCGAACGGGCCGCTCTTTGACGGGCAGGAGAGGACCGCCGAATAGCGTGTGGTCTATGCCCAGCTAAATAAAACCTGTTTTAGTGCGAAAGCAAAGACGATCGTGATGACGACCCAACGGGTCGTCTAGTATACTGATAAAAATCTTTTAATCTTACATGCGTGTTTGCTGTATTTGCTTGTTTGCTTCTACGTCACCGAGTGCACAATCCTCATTTTAAGATAGGGAGAAATTCGAGCGCTGATTTAATTCGACTGTGTCCATGATACGGAGAGTGAACATGAGCTGGGCTGCATAAACGTGTACGTTAAATGTAAAGATGGTGCCTGAAATTAAACTTGACCAAGTCATACGTATTTATCCTGCTTACAGGTATAGTGTTAAATATTCTTTAAGAAGCAAGAAGATGGTGATGATGATCCAACGGATCACGGGTAGTCTAATATACTTATAAGTCTTGCTTGCTTGTTCGTATGGTACCGTGCACACAATCTTTGCTATAGTATATATATAGAATAAACTGAGAGCAGTTCGGTAATGCTTCAGTTTCTTATTTCAATTCATCATTAATATACGGGTTGCTATGTGGCCACAGTATCGTAGACAAGGCTCGGCCGTAGTTATATTTCAGAAAAAATATTCGTTTCTCTCCGTATTTTGGTACTTGAAATATCTGCCATAACTTACTCCACGTCCACGAATCATGAAGAAGAAACTTTAATAATATTGGGATAGGTTTTTCGGGACCCAATGGATCACGGGCAACCTAGTCTATAATATTAATAGCGTTGTTCCTTCGTTCCTTCCTTCGTGTGTTACGCCTGAATTCAATGTTCAACCCGCATTTGGCCTTACATGCGAAATCCGGTATCTGTGCTACAGCTAACGCAAGAGGCCAATATATTGGCAATTTTCGTCGTTCATTACCTCCGCCAAGGAGGTTATGTTTTCGTCGTGTTTTTCTGTCTGTCTGTCACCAAGATAACTCAAAAAGTTATGAACCGATTTAGATGAAATTTACAGGGATTGTTAGGTATGTTAGGAGGAACAGATGATTAACTTTTGGTAAAGATATATGTCCATCCGTTTGTTTGTTTGTCTGCCTCTTTTTCTTGATGCCCTAACTCAAAAAGTTATGGATGTGAAAGACATAAATGATCAAATTTTGGTGCAGATTGGTTTGTTCGTTTGTATGTTTGACTTATGTTTATCATAACGTTTGTTAACAGTATAACTCAAAAAGTTATGAACGGATCTTCAAGAAAATTGAACACGCTGTTATTAACATAAAAAGGCACAAATGATTCGATTTTGGAGTTTATGCAAAGAAAATTATGGTTTCAAAGCCAATTTGATTTTTTTGCCACCGTTGCTTCACTTGGCGGAGGTATGCGCTCTCAGAGTGCTCTAGTTCTTCATTGTTTTGCGCTTAATTGAGTTCAGGATGCTGGCGTATCTGTGATACGGCTTTTGACTAATCTCTCGGCCACAGGCCAGGTCTTTTTAATTACCTCCGCCAAGGAGGTTATGTTTTCGTCGTGTTTGTCTGTCTGTCTTTCTGTTTGCCTGTTTGTCTGTCTGTCTGTCTGTCACCAAGATAACTCAAAAAGTTATTAACCGATTTGGATGAAATTTACATGGATTGTTAGGTATGTTAGGGGGAACAGATGATTAACTTTTGGTGAAGATATGTTCATCCGTTTGTTTGTTTGTTTGTCTGCGTCATTTTTCCCGATGCCATAACTCAAAAAGTTATGGATGAATTTTGATAAAATTAACATGAATTGTTAGGCATACAACAAAGAGTAAATGACCAAATTTTGGTGATGGTCCGTTGATTCGTTCATTCGTTTGTCACTGTTTTTAATTTTATACTTGTTAGTACAATAACTCAAAAAATAATGAATAGATCTTTATGAAATTTACAGGAGTTGTTAGTAATGGTAAAAGACATAAATGATCAAATTTTGGTGCAGATCAGTAGGTTCGTTTGTATGTTTGACTCATATTTGTCATAACGTTTGTTAACAGTATAACTCAAAAAGTTTGGAACAGATCTTCAAAAAAATTGAAAAGCTGTTGTCAATATGAATAGGCACAGATGATTAGATTTTGGAGTTTATGCAAAGAAAATTATGGTATCAGAGCCAATTTGAGTTTTTTACTACCGTTACCTCACTTGGCGGAGGTATGCGCTCTCAGAGTGCTCTAGTTGTTTATACGCCCGAAATTTTAAGAATAAATCTTGGGGAACCTGTACCGTGGTTTACTGCCAAAGGAAATCCACGGGTCCAGTTAGAAAGAGCGACTTAAAAATATAATCCACGGGCCACTTAGACATGAGCAGCTTCAGTAATTATTATCAGCAAAAGTCTGGTCGTATAACATATCATACATCGCATCTTGGTGTTGTTCGTGATGTTGATGGGCAATTGCCATGGTACAATGCGAATGTTTCACTGATCTATCTGAAGCGCCTTAAGCCTGACCGTGGAAGCTTCAGGGGTACTGGTAGCTTATAGGCCTGTAAATATTCCACGGGTCCAATGATACGCGGAGGTCAGCAGTTCTGTGCAGCTGGGCAAGGCCTTTTTAATAATTTTTATGCCTCTGGGCTCTTCTGAATGTACGGGTTAGGACCTGGAAAATTTCCATGTGGGGTGGGCACTAAGAGTGCTAGCAAAATTCAAGGGGGGGGGGGGCAGCGAGACACAAAAGCTAGGCCCTAAGCAGTACATTTTTTTCAAGGCCTCATTTCCAGTGAAGGGTGCGTGTAACATTTTGGGGAGGGAGTGTGTCCGCACGATCCTCCCCTGGCTACTCCACTGCAGGGAATTATGGATATTATTATCAACCAAGAGGATGGACATAATACATCACACATCAAGTCCCAGTGTTGAAGAATAAGTGTGGTGTTACCATGCTAAAATATGAACGTTTCACATGTCTGTCTGAAAGACCTTGCAAAGTCGTGAAAGTTTCACGGGTCCAGCTAGTAAAGGAATAAAGATACTAATATACCCGTGACCTGCTAGGTCACTACAAACGTATCCTAAGTATTCAATTTTTTTCCTACTCGATTCGCCAAGCCGTATCCAAGATACAAAGCTTTGCCATGTTACCGATGAATTGAAATAACAAATTGAAGCAGTATTACTGTGAATCTTCGAGCTCCTCTCAGCTTATTCCCTATGTTATAATAGCGAAAATTGTGTTTACGGTGACAACTAAGCAAGCAAACAGGCGAACAATTAAAAGCATCATCAGAGTTTTTTTTATTCATTTAAACCGGCTAAGACAATTATAAATTAATACGCATGGTAAAGTGGTATATTTGTTAATTGCAATACATCTGTACGAAATATGGTCATACATGTAGGAAGGGGAGTTTCTCATGTTTGCGATGGACTTAAACTCTAACCGCCCCGCAAGTGATGAAACTTCAAACGCTGAGGTGGGCACCTGCGGCCATCTTGCGGCCTTGTGATATGTGATACGAGTAAAAGGGCTGCAGGCCGCGACTTTTCTACTTCTTCGACTGGGCCGCCCCCCCCCCTTCCGCCTAAACGTGTCTTCGAAAGCATTAAGGACATTCATAAGTGACTTGCCTCATATACTTTTCACCTCACCCTCTAGTTGATGTAAAATAGAGGTAAATATAGTAGGGTTAAAGTTAAACTTAAGTTTTTTCTTGTCGATTGGCCGGATGCACAGATATTTTATGCTGGAGTGAATTCATTATTTTCATTTTAATATCTGTGTACCCAGTGCCTCTTGAAAATGACAAAACGTGAAAGCTGACACCTTTCAGTTCGTCGTCGCATGGCACGGCGAAGTCGAATTACGCTTAACTCGTTTGAATCATGTTGTGCGGAATTTTAAACTGAGGCTTTAAGCTTAGGAGATAACTGCAAATCGATTGTCGTTGAGAGACTCCTGAAATCTTAATTTACTTCTTTAACTGCCGCCTTCGGTCTTCAATAGCGCGCTTATAGGGACACTGCCAGCACCTGTAGAATGATTTAAATCAGCGAAACCAACTCTCCAGTGCGAAGTCCGGCTAAGTCAAGCCTAATGAGATCCGCTGAGCTTGCCCTTGCTGTACCAATAGATGACGCCTAGGCTTAAGTTCATTTTTTATACCTCCTTATGAAGATAAAAATAATTCGTGTACCCCAAACATTACAGTATTAGTTGATAGCCACAGAGCAATGGAACCCACTTTAATGTTCTGGACGTACTTGTGAAATGGGTGTTAAATAGACAGCAGGAAGACGTTAATTTCATAGCCCTAAGTTCATCTCCAGTAAACTCGTTGATGGGCAAATTTATCTCCTCGTAAGTTCATCAGTAAGTAACTGTTGCTCATGGTACACGTGATGCAGCCGGTGTAACAAAAACACAAATGTTCCGCCGTCACGGGGCAATTGGCATAGCACAAAACACTTGCGCGTGTTCCACAGAACTTTTCGAGGCCACTGTACATTGTTTTGCATACTTCCCTGCTAAATTTCCCCTGGGCTTTGGTCCGAACAACCGAGGTCTTGGCGACTTCAGCAGGCAGCCCTGACCGCAGCAGCGGGCGTGAGAAGACTTCTCTTTCTGGTCCGTAATGACCGCTGGGCCTCCGCGCGGACTGACTGGAAATTGAGCAGTAGCGAAGGGAGGTCATGGATGCTGCTAGAGGATGGACCAGTTTGGCTATGCTAACCTTGGCCTGGGCACGGTGTTTTGTGGAACCATAGGAGTTGTTTCGGAAGGGTTCGGTGTATCATGGTAGAATAGCTGCAGCTGTTTCCCTCAGGGTTTGCACGACGTTTTGTGGAACCACGGCAGCTGTTTCCTGAGGGTTCACTCGGTGTTTCGTGGAACAGCTTGAACTGTTTCCTAAGAGTTTACCCGGTATTTTGTGAAAAGGTTAGAGCTGTTTTCCATGGGTATGGACGGCATGGCATCGTTGGAGCTGCTTTCTAAAGGGTTTCCATGATATTTTATGGAACAGTAGGAATTGCTTCCTCGAGTACTTCTGTTATGATATATGGAACGACTAGACCAGTTTTCTAAACTATTTCCATTGTGTTTTGCGGAAGGACGTGAACTGTTTGTTAAGGTATTTCCCTAGACCTTTGTGGAACCGCGTGGACTGCTGCCTAACAAAGTTAAAGTCAATGTGTCTTGTAGGTTGAAGACAAGGAACTGTTTTTTAGTGGTTAGTGTTTAGGATTTACATGGTTCTGTTCTGAAAAAGGGCAATTTTTGCTTCGGCAGGACCGACAGTAAAGCTACGAAGCATGATCGTTTGGTAATTTAAATGACCATAATAAAGTATTGTTCACAGAATTGACCAGTGTGTACTTTAGGACTTTGGGGACTCTCTCACATTATCATGGACCAGGAGACTCTATCTCTTAGAGGATCATATTGTATATTGAGGGAGAGTGCACACTGCTTTTTAGAGGATCCCATTTTGCATTGTGGTCCAGGCATCATTTTTTCATTGGGAAATGAAATACAGTAAAGAACATTGTTATAGGAATTTTGTACATCATGACTAGCGTATTGCATTGTAGTTTTCCTTCTAATTCATTAATCCATCCAATTTACATTCTTCCCAGAATTTTAAGTTTTCCTAGGCTATTAATTTAATGTGCATTTTTGCTTGCCGCATCTGTGCCTGATGACAATACAAATGAATTTTCCAAAATACTCAAATTTGAGCTTTAAAATTGTGTTTATGTTGAATTATTAGAATTTAAAAACTCTTTGCGTTATTTATTATAGATATTATCTCATCTTGAATGCATTTACTCCTCATTAAACACTAATGGATCGCACAAATTTAGTTTCCATTGTGCTGCACGAGCTTTCAGTGGCGACCGACAACCCATCTTTTCCAAAAGCCTGAGAACCTTGCCGTTCTGCCTGCCGAATGCCAGCCCGGGTCGGGGAGACTACGCTATTCCTACGGAAGGAAATTGTTTAGCTGCTTGGTGCGGGGAGCGGCCCCGTCACCTGCCTCTGCCTTTTAATATACGAGACATATTATTGAGTTTGAACGTGTTTTAGTGCACCTTAACTGACAGAAAGCGAGCATAAACAGCGATCGCAGCAGCAGCTGTGCTAGCGAGAAAAGGCCACTCAGAGCGCTCGAACTCGAGGTTATGGCGCGCTTGCGGCGGAGTTAAGCTATCACACCATATTTTGTTCTCGTGTACAGGCTTGTATGTTGAGCTTGGAATTTTTATCAAAAGATGAAACAGAACCTACTCAATGGTATATCTCTTTGACTGATATCAAGTATAATTCAGTTGGCTTGCCTGCTGAACTTGGAATTTTTATCAAAAGACGAAACAGGTCTTACGATGGGCATTGTTAAGTGGACTTGTCTGTAGAGCTTGAGATTTTTATCAAAACATTAAACATAACTTTCACAAAATTAGGTCTCTAGCTGAGTGTTACCTTAGAAATATCACTGATATTTTGTTATGGCGGCCGGTCGTCGAATTTGAGTTTTTTTTTTGCTCATCCATATAGCAGTTACGAAATATTTTTAAGACGTTTTATGCAGTATGTAGGCTTGTCCACTGAACTCGAAAGTTCTATCAATGGATGATTCTGAATCTGCTCAAATTCAAGTCTGTTTGACAGGTACGCAATTTTATTGAGGCTGTTTTACCACTATGCATGCATGTTATTGTCAGATAAATTTCTGCGTCCCTCCTCACGGGACATAGGATGGGCCATAGGGTTAGGTTCGCCCATCCTATGTTATGAGAAGCAGCGCCCAGGGGGATCCTGTAGGTTACCTTAGCCGTTAGCTAGGCATGGTGGCCACGTTACTTCCTTCCAATTTCATACCCCTTCTGATATTACTTTCGTCTGCTCTTCCTCTTCTTTCTCAACTTGCTGTTCCTTTGCGTGTTGATTCTATGTATGTGAGGAACACCTTCGTGCATGGGTTCTCCTGACTATCGACACACTATATGTCCCTTTTTTTCCTCTCAGAGAAAAGCTTAGTACTTATTAAGGGAGGCTTAAACTATCTTACACTACTACTATTTCTACTTTCGATGAGTAAAAGGAAAAGAGAGAACTAAGATAATAGTTCACATGAATGATAGTCACGACCGCGTGAATTGAATTAGCCAAGTTAACCCCAGTGAATACTGGGTTTGCAAAACTCAAATTATGGTCTGACTAGAAAACTTTGCAACTTAAAAGTTTTTATGAACTATTTCATAAGAATTTTTGGTTGATTACTGAATCTATTGATTCATTTTTTCGTGATAGTCGATATTATTTTCAATTTATGTTTAATTTTGCTTGTTACTTCATATTCATTTAAACGAATTATTTTTTATACGTCGTTCATTTTCTAATTTCGCATCAAACACTTCACTTACTCTTCAAATTTTAGCTTTTTGAGCAAGCAATAAAACAACGATTAACTTCGTTAATACACGTTGATTTTTCTCTAATTAAGGGCGGGCCCACACAATAGTGAAATGAAGGGGTTCTTTCAGCTAATCATCCCAATGCTTTTTTCCGCCCGTTTCAACAGCCCGAAAATGCAAAGCTTTTGAAGTTCTTATTCACTACAAATTCGAAGAGACACTGTATCTCCTCAACAAAATTTAAGGCCGCCCAGCAGCTAAAATGCATTTTTAATTTCTGCGGGAGCCCTGGTTTTCAAATGCGCTGAAACTTCAACCCTGTGACAGGTGCTGAACAAGGTAACTGGACGGCTAACATTATAGTAACTTTTTTGGTTGACGCGCAGCTGTGTTGACCATGGCTCAACTCGTTCATTGTATTCTAGTGTGCATCCGGCTTAACCCAGTTTACTCATTTACTTTTGCCGGTGCCACACCATGCAATCACAAGCTCAACTTATGACCGGACTCTCACGTCTTCCGTCTACACAGTGAAAATCGATAGTATAGATATGGTAGCATGGGCGAGGTACGAGCCCATCGTCCACTCATAAGTTGTGCGAGCGATGACTTAGTGAGACCCTGGCTTTAGAAAGTGGTGCTAGCTACACATGGGGAATCTTGCAGGGCAAAAGTTGTGCCCAAAGCAAGGAGGGTTTATAGACGACGAGAGCACAGTCATATTTCGACGTACTTGTCAGGGAAGTGCTTTGTCTATCGATGGCTGCTCCCTTCGCGCCAATCGCAGGCTCCCAGCCATTTATCCAGCCAATCAACGCGCTAGCAAGGTTTCAGCCTCGGGAAGAATTTTAGTTCTGATCCCGTCGCTACCTCTTTCTATTAAAACTTATTTTGCCTAAGCAAAACCTGGTCAATAAATGCCACAGTGAAACTTTTTTTATTGTAGTAAGAATTGCAAATGACGACCAGGAACCTGTAGAGCTTTCAGCAAAGTTCATTTACAGAAGATAGTTGTGAAAAATTTGAGTGTATGCGCTACGCCTCTAAATTTTCAGTTTTGTGACATCAAAATTGCGTCACGCCACTGTTGGAGCGAGGAATCTTTGATATTTCCACAGTGCCTTGACGTAATTTTGACGTCACAAACCTCAAAATTTAGGAGGGCAGCGCATACATCCAAATTTGACACAACTATCATCTGTAAATGAACTGTGCTTTTAGTCTCCATTTGTTCCTGGGATCGTATCTTGGATACGTATTGTGGAAGGACATTTCACGTCAAACAGCAAACTTATGACTCGTGAGCTGCAATTCACCTGCCTGTTCCAGTTCCGTTACCACGGATTTACTATCTTCCCCAACTACTGTGATAGTGAAGCGGTAAAGCGTAAGCAGGCGATTGAACGAACAAGCTGTAGATGAGCAGAGGTCCCGATGAGACTAGTCGCCTGTTGTAATACTGTACTTCTTTAGGCAAAACAGAAGCTTTCACTTTTTATTACCCGCAAACGAAGTGAGAGAGGTGATAATGTTTGCATTGAAGATTTAAGTATATTTGTATATATGTCTGTCTGGTTGTTTGTCTGTTATTCTGTTCGTCTGTCACCAAGATAACTCAAAAAGTTATGAACGAACTTTGACAAAATTTACAGGGATTGTTACGTATGTAAAGAGGAATAGATAATCAACTTTTGATGAAGATCCGATCGTCCGTTTGTTTGTTAGTCTCCATAATTTTTCTCAATGCCATAACTCAAAAAGTGATGGACGGACTTTTATGAAATATACATGAGTTGTTAGGTATATTACGAAGACTAAACGACCAAATTTTTGTAACGATTCGTTTGTTCGTTCGCTGGTTTATCATTGTTTTGAATTTTGTGCTTGTTAGCACATAAGGTCAAAAAATTAAGAACGGATCTTGATGAAATTCATAGCAGTTGTTAGTAATGCTAAAAGACATAAATGATTAAAGTTTGGTGCAGATCAGTTAGTTAGTTTGTATGTTTGACTCATGTTTGTCGTAATGTTTGTTAGCAGCATAATTCAAAAAGTTATGAACGGATCATCAAGAAAATTGCATAAACTGTTATTACCACCAAAAGGCACAAATGATTAGATTTTAAAGTTGATACATACAGTAGAAAATCATGGTTTCAGAGACAATTTGAATTTTCCGTCACCTTTGCCCCGCTTGGCGGAGATATGTGCTCTCAGAGTGCTCTAGTTGTATATATGTCTGTCAACCCAATAAGTGGTCGAAGGCGTTGACCAATGTCCATTATTTTTTGTAATGAGTTTGATAGGTTCACCTAGATGTAATCCATGCCAAAAAAAAAAAACTGAACCTAGCTGGCTATAAAAAAAAAAAATGACAGCCTTGAATTTTCCTCCATGGGGGCGAATTTTCCTCCACCGCGGCAAATCGTCTTATGCCGCGAGGCTTTCTAGTTTTTCCTATGTTATTATTGAAGAGCTAATGTCAGGGCTGCCCTATACTTGTTCATCAAATATGACTGCTTTAAATTTGCTCCCTAACGCGGGTGATGGTCTCACGCCACGAGGCGTTCTAGTTATTACTGTTATTATGTTAGATTGTCTGTGTCCCACTGGATCATTATAAGCCTATCCTATTCTAAATCTGTCCCATTATAAAACCTAACCTATCTTAAGACCTATCCGAGCAGCTGCTAATTAATTTGCTATGTATAATAGCGAAGATTGTGTATGACAACAACCAAACAAGCACTCAAGCGAACACATAAGGTTATCAAAGTTTTAAAAGTAAGGAGACCTGTAATTATTGTTATGCACCCTAGTCTTGCCTTACAAATAAATAGCTAGTGTTGGTACAGTAACCAAAAATCCCTGCATTTCACTTCGTTTTCTGTCTATTACACCGTTCCTCATCTTTCTCGCCGCAGGTGTTGCCATACATTATAACCCTCGTCCGAAACCACATCCGAAATGTTTCTTTAAGGCGGAATTATCCGTTTCGCTCGACCAGACTCACGACTGGTTTATTGCCTAATTTTGAAGCAGAAGTCGCGGCTGAGAATTCAGCGCAAAGGGCACGGACTCAACTTCCCTGTGGCTCGATTTGCAACTTTACTTCACAATTCTCTCCAGAAACTTAGAGTTTCTTGGACGTGAGAAGCCTTCTTCTCAAATCAAAAATGAAAGAAGGGACGATCAAGGAGGAGGATAGCGATGTAACTCGACAAGAGCTCGTGTC
>LQNS02007217.1:722260-767067 GCA_001587735.2 Parhyale hawaiensis
CAACTTCCCTGTGCCTCGATTTGCAACTTTACTTCACAATTCTCTCCAGAAACTTAGAGTTTCTTGGACGTGAGAAGCCTTCTTCTCAAATCAAAAATGAAAGAAGGGACGATCAAGGAGGAGGATAGCGATGTAACTCGACAAGGGCTCGTGTCTAAAATGTTAACTGCTGCCAGCACTTGATATTTGCTAAGTGTTTCTGCAGCCTTAGCTGAGCAAGCTGAGCTCTCGTAGGGCCTGGTGTTTATTTATTTACTTATTTAATATAATTTTCTGGCAGCGACGAGATCAAAGAGCGAGTGGGGAAATGCAAGTCAACAATAAAATACTCATGACATCCAGTAGGTATAACTCTATCGCTCCTAAGGAAAAGCTTTTTTCTAACACAAATAAATATCAGTGTCACATAGATTTCCTCAGATATAATGCCAAAACGTGATCTAAGATCCTTCTGGTTGGATATACAGTGCATGTATTTTTTCCTATGGTAAAATATGGATACAATAAAACATAATTCTGATGCTAATTCAGGGATTATGTAGTAAATTCTCTCAATCTACTAATTCCTTATAGACAGACAATTGTCTCAATATAATGCTTACCGTGAGCATTTATGTATATTAAATATGTAATAATAATGTATATATTATCAAAATCGTATATTTAATGCTTTAAGCTTATGTTTCCCTAATTCTTCTTCCGAATGACTTGACAAGCTCGATCTTAGCCAAGCCCACGTGACTTGGCTTGCCCGGAACTGCATACAGAAACATTGGCTTCGTCACGTTAAGTTCAGTTGAAGTGTTACGAGCAACCCGATTTTCTTGAGCATCCTGACACCTTCATTTTACAAGTAAAATTAAGTTTATTGAAGTCTCAAAGCTAACAAATTAAGGGTCAACTCATTAAACTCGCACCAATGGGTGGAAGCCAGCATACCTGTCTGAAGTTTCAGAGAAGTCAAATCGAGTGGGTTTCGCTTAGATCGACTTTGACAACCCACTCGAAAACTTCCTAAGTTCATTGTCCAATAACTTAGTTATTACAATTTATTGATCCCAAAAACGGTTCAAAATCTAAAACGCTGCATTAAAAACAATAGGACACTAGTTTTGAAAGTAAGACCAATTAAAGCACTGTGACTTATTTGGCACATGTCATTTATAAAGTCCTATAATGACTTATACAGTAATCTTAAAATTTTGCTTTAAACAGCTGGTCAGACATTAGTTCCATCAAGGGATCTGGAAGTTCATTGTAGGCTTTCACGCATAGAAAAACAGTTCCATGCTTCTTCACTTCCAAACGAATTGGAGGTAAATTTAACCTGTTATTTCGTGTATTATATTGGTTAGTAGAGAATAGGGAAGGAAATGAGACTCAAAATAATTTAGCTGACCAGCCATTCCCAAACGCAAAAATTTGAGAAGGAAACACTTCTATACATCGCTAAATTTCAACAACCCAAGCCTACAGTACATATCATGTGTATGCATCATGGGGACATTCGCAGCGAACAATGTATCAAAATTGAAGAAACATTTGCCTGTTTGTAAATTATTTTTAAAGCTTTGGATAACTCGGTATCATAACTGCATCTTATGTGATATCCTGCCAAAATTTTCAGAAAATCCTAAAAAATTCGACCATCTTCTTTTGCTGCGCATTTCCTCGCAACAGGGTCACCTTAAACCCCCCCCCCCGTGTCTGACTCATATGCCCTGATGGATTCACGGGCCGGTGGTCGAGACAGGGTTTGCCAGTTATCACGCTGGCGGTCGGGTTTATTATTATTATACTTTGTTTAACCTCTGAAATCGTTTAAGTGTAAAAATACATTCATATTTGTAAAATATAAATTTGCAGAAAAAGTCTTTCGGGCGCCTTCCACTATTTTATCTGCAAAACTGTCAATTTACTAACAGATCATTAAGGCGTATGACCTCTTTTTTGTACAAGAATACCAACTTACCGAAAAGAAATTTGCTTGGGCCTGAGAATAGTTTTCTTCTGTAAAATACCAATTGCCGATAAAATCGTTTAGGCGTATTATCACATTTTTAACTTGCAAGACTACCAATTTACCGCAAAACATCGTTTAGGGGTGAGTTCACTTTTTTATCTGCAAAAATACCAATTTACCGAAACAAAAGCTCCTGGAATCTGGTGCGATTGTTGTCTCTGCAAGCATATCAATCGATCACATGGTCACCTTCCATGCCTTTCTATTCTTCATCTCGTGGGCCCATCCATCATGGCGAGAGCCAGTGAGGACAGCCCAAAAGCTTCCATGTCTGCATGTGTTTTTTGGTCCCACGGACTGTTTGTCCATCCGTCTTGCTCCGTTCCATCTGAAGTCAGCAGCTCGACCGAGCCATAATGCGGGTATATGAAATTACAGGGAGAAAGACCGGCGTTTTTCTGTTAAGTTGTTTACATTGCTAGCCAAAGCCCCTCGGCTGGAATAATTGGAGTACTGCTAATGTCTTGTAGAGTTTTGTTTGTGCAGCAGTAGCGCATTTAAAATAGAAATGTAATGGGCTTCAGACGAGGAATAGTAATGCTTGAGAAATCACATCAAAAGGCAAATTTTGAGTGAATCCTTCCACGTCGTTTCTCCTTCTGGTTGAGAATAGTACCCAGGGATTCTGTTGAACTAAGTTGCATAATACGGATGCTTTTGTACTTTAACATAAAATAAAAATAAGGTTTGTTGCAAAGAAGAGTTGTAATCTTGTATTGTGGTAGTGAATTTTAATTTATTACTGTCAACGATTTTTTCAACTGTGTATCAGTTTGTTGCTTTCGTGCTTTTCATTGAAGTAAGTCAGAAGATTTTCTAAAACTGAGCTATGGAATATTGATCTGTTCATGCGAATTTCACTTAAAATGATTAATTTATAAAATTGCTCTCCATGTGGACCATCATACCGGCAGTAACGATATTAACTACGAAAAGGCAGCTCTGTTTTGAGTCAAGAATATGTCTTTCACTTCACGGCACATCTTGTAACAAGAAAACCCAGTTGAAAGCTCAACGAGGATTTGTAGCTATTTTGTCAGGGCAGTCAAGCAAGGCAATCATTACGTTGCTCAGCAACCATTATGGCCGAGCGTATGGCCAATAACTCGATATTTCTTAAGCCTTCTGCAGTAACGAAGGCAGCCTCCAGGCAGTTGAATGGGACTTCATATTGTAAACGATAACCTTCCTTGCATATTTGCGGAAAGTCGATATTATTATGCTTGAGAAGCATGTTGTTCAACCCAATTAAAAAAGCAAAAAGCGAAGATCAAAACAATTACCCAACGATAAGTTTCATATTGTCGTACTGACTGAACTGCTTCTGCAGATCGATATTCATTTTACTTGGTGAAGGTAAGTTTTTCATTCGAAGAAAAAATGGCACTTAGGTAAGCCAGTAGGCAGAATATATTGCGTAATGCTTTACGGTTTTATTTTATTATTTTTTTGCGTTAAACCTTTCACAGTAATGCTGTAAACTTATGTGCATACGTAATTTTGTAGTCGGCTGAATGTTGTAATAAGTTTTGCATCTAATTTTTTTTTCATGTTAATATTATAAAAATCATCATGTAGAAAACGCCTTTGAATGCCACGAACGCCGGCCTTCTGTTTTTGAATTGGTATAATTATGTCCGTGCTGAAGGTTGGTTATAATTCACATATATAGGATAGCTTACAATATCGAGTTTAAATATATTAAAACTTAACGACCACACATTGGAAACATATCTTTTGTTGTTGTACAATTTATATACTGAAATTCGAGCGCGTTTTTCGGTCAAAAGATTTGTACTTTTATTAAAAATTAGAAGAGAAAATCAAAACAGTTTTCAAAGCTTCACTTTGGAAAGGGAAATAGTTCTTCAGTTGCTACTTCACGCTAGATGTTGCATTTGGACGACAGGTTCTCACAGGCTTGGTTACAAAATTGAAAAACTTGGACCGATTTTTGCGTCTGCATTCCATATTTGAAATATGAACGCAGATATTTTCTAAGTGNCTAGGCAAAAATCAGTACCATAAAAAATTAACACATTCCTAGCTGATACAACAAAGTTCACAATATAAGACTCGCATACTAACCCTTTCAAACTTACTCTTAAATTCATCGACAAAATCCCCAGATTAAAAAAAAAAAAAGTTGTAAGACCAAGACCAAGACAACACCACCCAATACCTTCCTTCCACAACCAATCCTTTCCTCTCACCACCCACTCCCTTCTTCCCAACACCCACCTCCTGTCTCCCACCACCCACGATCCTCTCTACCACCCATCATCCTCTCCACCACCACCCACTCCCTCCCTCCCTCCACCACCACTCCCTCTCTGGAGCCACCCGCTGATCCCACAACTAATGGAGCTCCCACCAGCAGTCTCAGCCTAAGACGAATGTTACCCACAGCCACCCACTGCTCCGCCGGAGCTTCCTCGACTTCAATAGACCCCCTCAAAATAAAACCTTTTCTTGCTTTATTCGCCAGCAATGAATTTACGAATATGGTCCTAAGTGGCGTGAAATAGCAATTTTCTCCAACAAAGGGATTTCCAGAGACTCGTCGACAAAATATCTGACACATTTTTTGGTGTAGTCTGCAGTATGTTTACAATAATTTTAGTTATTTACAGTTTTCTTCTACTTGAATCTATTTTACGTTAGAAAAGTGTAACCACGGACCGCAACAGTACACTACTGTTGGGGTCTATGGTCTAACCAATAAAATATTATGTCAGATAGTCTGCATAACTTGACTGTAAATATTAAAAGAGACAGTGAATTTGTGTTTATAAATTGGAGGCGCCTAATAATACAAGTCTTAGTTCTTTCATAAACTGAATCCATATCTATACGCTGCTTTACAAGCTGGTGTTACAAGACGGTGTTAGGCAGCCTAAGTCTGTTAATGGAAAAAGAGGCTGGATGCCGTTTGACATGTGTCTGATGGTCAATACTGACAAATCTTCCAAAGCTGAATCCGCTTACAAAAACAAGATGGTTCTATACGGCAGAATGTCATATAGCTATGACGAGTTGAAGCCAGCAGCAGAGAAAGACTGAGTGGCTATACTGCTGACTGTTCTTCGCCAAATCCCTACTCAAAAACAGTGTTTCATGCTCAAGTGTAAGCTGGCCCAAACATGTAGACCGCAACAGAAGAGAAGAAACATGGCATGATGTCACCGATAGCACACACCTCCACTATCACCACCTCGCTGATAGCGCAGAAGCCCAAACAGGGCCAGGAAATCGCTAACTTTGCTCCTCGTGTCCGCCCCTGCAAACTTCGGTGCGTTTTGTCAGGCGCCGAAAAGATTCGCGTTCTTTCTGCCAGCAGCACGTAAATAATGCAAAGTTTGGCAATGAAACTCGACCTGGACACGAGAATTGCTACGTAAATGTGCGGCCTGCTTCTGCACCCAGGCTGGCATTTCTCTTTAATTCCATTAGTTCGTTAGAGCCGAAGTGGATTTTATCCTGTGCGTGGTGGGACCTAGGCCGGGCTACGGAAGTCAGCAATGAGTCGAATGGAGTAAATGGGTCACTTTATCTGAACCGATTTATTCGATGATGAAATAGTGTTGGTTTGGGGTATTAATGTAATGGTAAGAAATGGTACGTTACACTGACACTGGCTGCAGTTCCTGCAGAGAAGGTTAGTTTTGTCAAGTTAGGTAAGTTTTCTATATTTCCGCTTCTGTTCCGTGAGGTGGGCTGTCGATCAAGATAGCCGACCTAGGCCGCTGGACACTTCTACTCTACCTCGTGTCTTTCTATATTCTTTTCGCTATTTCCCGCCAGTAGTAGCGCACTCAGCCAATTGAGACTTGGTGGCTGGAATGCCTAGATAAAATATTCTTATAATGATGCGACATAATAAACTGAGTCTCACTGCTTGGATCACGTCGTATGGTGTGAGTGTGATGGTAAAACCGGGGATATAATAATAACAATGTCTCTTTCATGCATGCTTTATAAATTATTTTGAATAATCATCATAATTATTTGCAATTTCATTTTTTAATTCTCTATGGACTTGTTTCAAAGTCTTAATCTACTTGATGATGACAACAGCTGTTGATAGTCAAATCTTTGTAAATACTTCTAACTTGTTCTGCTTTTTTTGTATCAAAAATAAAGCTTTGGATCGTTTTATGAGGATTGAACAGGGCAGCAATTACCGTACAACTTTTAGGAAGCTACAACAAACCTTTAAACTGTGAACAATAATTAATAATCGAAATGAATGATTGGAAAAAAATTGTTCAATTTTGTAAATACTTCATACAAGCAATAAGTTCATGCAATGAGAAATATGATAATGAAATAATTAATAGACATATATGAAGCAATTATATAAGTAAAAGCAGACACTAGCTATTTTTTAATAAGTAAATAAAGCAAATGTAAGGTCCCGTTCCCTGTACGATAAAAACTTCCTTCAGTATGCGAAATCCTGAGCAAATGCTCAGTTATATATGGGACTGCAGCTGGCTAGGGACTGCGTAACTCATCACTCCCTGTTCTCTCACTCTCCATTTTATTTCTCCTCCATATCAAATTTTATAAAACCTCATTGTTTTTTCTTGCCGCGAGCGTCACATTACATTCTCTTTGACTCGAATGAAGCTTAATTAGTGCCTTTTAAAAATGGTTAGTTTTGTTTCCATTCCCCCCATTCAGAACTGAATGAAGGCAATGCGTAGAAAAAAGCGTGTGTTTTTACGAAGGATTGCTAGCAGTTACATTTTCTCAAGCGTTTCATCCGCAAAGATTAATAAGCGGTCTGCATTTAAGTCTCTGTTTTTTTAGAAAATATTGTATGCAAATACTATATCGTTCATAAAGGTGTTGCAGTTCAAGTCATTCTTTTAGTGCTTTCCCGAAATTACTCCACACAGATCATGATTTAGCATCGTTTTAGTTACGTTACGTGTAAAAACGCAAAGATATATATATATATATATAATCTCGATACGCAACGCTTCTCGTTTGGCATACACAAAGAAACAGTTTGTGTTGTACCGATAACCTTTATGAGCACTTCTTCCTGCATTAAATAAATAAATAGAAAAATAGAAGAAACAACCATCAAACATTAAAACTTTATGTTTTACTTAAAAAATTCTTGAAGATATTGCTACATGAATGAGCTAGAAAAGTACTGCTTGTTTTCTATGAAAACACACAGTAAAGTCCCAACTATTAATATATCCATAGCCTATATTATCCATACTGTATAACTTAGAAGATAGCTAGTAGCACTTTGCAGTATTGTTATACTTTATAAGCAATATTTCATTGTGAGACACTGCAAGCAGTTATTCCTGTGTAAATAGTCTAGAAACATTATGCTTTGCGAATAGTAAGATACAGATGATCCCTAACGTTGCATCATTAATCGTGAAATGGAGTGTTTTTTCTATCACAAAACACGACCATAACTGTAGTATCAAACGTCAAGAGAAATAAAAGGGCGAGGAATGAAACTCGTCGAGCGAACATTTTTATGGAAAATATTAATTTGAATATTGAAAACTGACGTTTCGTCTTTCAAAGTCGTTATCAATATCTTTAAAAACAAACGTTTAATAGAAAAAAATCTGTGGCTGTCAACTAATACTACGGTACACAAAGTCTATGAGTAATAATCTAATTGGAGATGCGTATAGCAAAAATGAAAAATATATAATTCACTTACTGCAAAAGATAAGATCACTATATGTCATTAATTTTAGGCTTGGTCTATGCATAAAAGGAGTTCCTTACATGCTCATTTCACATGGAGTGCCTGAAACAGTAAAATTTTCAAGACTGAAGGATTAGTTGAACCTTTCAGCATGTGATCAAACGAAAGACTTGGAGGATTGCACAGGATGTGGTTGGCACGACGACTCCTGCCAACATGTTCAGCCACACGAACATTGTGTCCGGGTGGTCGAACCCACGTATTTTAACGCACACTGTGCACAACAGTGTTCGTAAACGACAGAGATGAGCATACCTGTTGGAGTCGTATCATTGAAATTGAAATAAGAACCAAATTTAAAACTGCAAGATAATAAATTTGAACTGTTCTGCAGGAAATATCTGGAAATCAAGGTTGAAAGTTCTGTTCAAGTTTTCAAACTTACTGCCAAAATACGGTAAGATAAAATAAATATCGTTCTTCGACACCATTGCAGCAACAATATGCAAATGATAATCCTTGTTCAAAAATTTACTTATGTGTGCTTCAATTAATCTCATTGGGCATCCATAGCGGTCAAAAAAGTTCTTATGAAATAAAATTTTGTTGTAGATGGCATGAAGTTCCACCAATTCTTGTAGGCTTTGAATAAAAGTCTTAATGATAGCTCACTTCAACCGAAAACTGCAAGTTCCCGTAAAATTTGATATCCTATACATATAACATAAAATTTTTAATTTTTCTCCCTGAATACAAATATCTAAGAATGCTACGCCATTATTTCTTTCCGACTCCGTTGTGAATTTGATACTTCCATGTTTGGAATTAGCGTTCTCGAAAAATAATGTACACTGTACAATGAGATGAGTCCCGTAATAACAAAAACCGCATCATCAATATAGCGCTTATTCATGTCTTTGAGCTATATCCTTTCATAAAAAGACATTGACAATTAGAAAATGTTTGACTCAATGGCAGATCCATACCTGTGCAATCTAACTGTTAATACGTATCGTCATTAAAAATAAGAATAAGAATACAGTTAAGAACAAAATGTCCGAGAAATATCTTAGAAAGCGATCGTGTCATACGTAAAACAGAGGTTGCATTCGCAAATATGTAATTCAAACAAATATCGATAGCTTAATGCAGTAGATATTCGATAACGAAGTTTCTTCATCAAAGGAAGCCATGAAAAAGTTAATTCGTGTTTATCGTATTGCAATTTATCAATTTTTGATGCAAGTAACCTTGAATTTTGGAAAACAGTATAGGGACTACCTGTGAACAGGGCTAGGAGCGGAACTACAAATTATTCTAAAATTTTGTGCGGATATGTATATTAATTAATACCCCCAGGTCGGAGTTATTTCTTTAAGTTCTCAATAGAGGAGTCTAGGAGTACGGTATGCTGGAAATTATCAAACGGAATGCAAAATTCTTCCTAAAGTTTAGTTTATAAAACTTTGGTTAGCCAGACGTATAAAGTACCCGGAAACCATTAGTGATATTTAAGTTTTATCCGATAATCTGTTCGTATTCTTTGATTCACGAAGAAAGTTGTTAATTCTATCTTCAATTCTCTGTGTAAATGTATGCATGGGTTCTAAAATTTTGTTGAATTTAGAAGTATTTGCAATAATTCGTTGCATACTCGCAACTTATTTACAGCGATCAACAATCACACCATCTTGTCCCTTGCCAGGAATGGATACGATCACAATTTCATTAGCTATCAGGTTATGCAAAACTCCATTATCTGAGGTTGAAATACAGTGGAGAATATTTTGTTGGTCTTGAAATTGGGAGAATAACCTTTCTACACTAGAACTTTCAATTCATTTTCAAGAGCATAGTCGTATTCATTGAGAATGGAGTCGAGAAGAAATTATGGCTTCGTAAGCATTTTTGTTTCGGGGGACAATTTTAACTTTTTATATTCTGTATACAGAAAGCCCACTTTCACGTGAATGGGATCCCACTTTTCCAGTTTTTGTAGTAGCCGGTTCAAGTGCGCTAGCGTACTCTTTTATTCACAGCCGTTAGGAATTGCTCCAACCTCATTGCCATCCATGCTGAAATTTTACTTTAATAGAACTTTTTTGTCTGTAATAGATGGTCAGTGGAACTAATAGAGGCATAAATTAGGAAATTATAATAATCAGTACTATATAATAATTCACGTCGTGTTTTTATTTATTTATTTATTTATATATTTATATCATTCCTGTCACGCTCTATGGGAGTAAGATAGGAGAAAATTCAGATTTCAAAATGTAAAAAAAAGTGGGGTACCTTGCAATCTTTTTCTTCGGCGAAAAAAAAGTTGGGTACCTTGGAATCTTTTTCTTCAGCATTAGATAGGTGAAAAATGAGGAAGCCCAAAAGACGGCGGGGGTTTTGGTGAAGTGTTAATTTTTTGCCGTCATTTATAATGACGGCACGGGCCACTAGTAGTTCATAAATTGCTACTGCAAAGGTGTCGCAGAATATTGCAGTCACTGTAAAAATTTAAAACAAAAGGTTCAACATTGTTTTCCAGATATTTCATGCAGCGCCAGTTTAAATTTCCTGTAATAAGTAGTTTTAAATTAAGTTCTTATTTAAATTTCAAAGACAGAACTCCTAAAAGCATGCTCAGCTATTTCATTTATATATATATATATATATTAGTATAGGAGGGGAACAGCTTTTCTTTTAGACACGTTTATATATATATATATATATATATATATATATATATATATATATATATATATATATATATATATATATATATATATATATATATATATATATATATATATATATATATATATATATATATATACACTTGTGCACAGTGTGCGTCAGAGAACGTGGGTCCGACCACCCGGTCACTGTGTCTTCGTGCGGCTGAGCAAGATGGCAGGAGTCGTCGTAACAACCACATCCTGTGCAATCCTCCTCAGTTTTTCGTACGATCTCATGCTGAAAGGTGCAATTAATTTCGTCTGTCTAGATAATTTCACTGTTTTAGAGGCCACCAACTCTCCGTAAGGGAGTAACGCAGTTTAGAATCTCTTTTTTACGCATAGACATAGTCATCTTATCCTTTACAATTAGCAAATTTTTAGTCTTTTACGCTTGCGATGCTCATCACCATTTAGTTTAATACACTTTGTTTACCATGCTATTAGCTAACATCTAGATAAAGTGAAGAATTTAACTTTTTTCTCTACAGATGTTCGTAATTACCTTATAGTCGAAACGTTAATTTTCGATCATTCAGCCTAGGATTGTCATAAAAAAATTATTGCTCTACGAGCTTTATTTCTCACCTTTTCATGGCTTACTAGAACCTTTAAGTGTTATCAGACACTGAAAATTACCACTGTTGGATAAAACTTATCAGTAAAGCGGGTAGTACTCGTCGTATGGCATACATATCTTTCTCGCTTAATGCAGTCCGTGATTTACGTCTAAAAGTATTGGTTTCTGTTATTCAATATAATTAGTCTAGAAGTGACTTAAACTCTTTTACTCCTCACATTCTGGTAAGACTATTGTTTACTTTTTGAAGAACAAGTTTTATGCATGCTGTCTATTGCTACGAAAATTGGCTTATTGACAAAATTATTTTCTATAAAAGTGTAGTTACAGTAGTAATTTAAACAGTGCATTACATTTTACGTGAATTAACTATAATCGCTGATAAACTGCAAGCATATTTCATCATAAAGGGACTCTCTTACCGCTTAACAATTCCATCACTGCCATTGAATATTGCAGCACTTTCTCAATCCCTTTCGGCTTCTTTATGAACTATTACAAAGAATGATTGGGACATATCTCGATAAATTTATTGAAGTCTTTTCCTCTATAAGGCTCTTTGTTTTATTTACGTATGCATGACTTATGCCGGCGATCACCTATTCTTACATCGCATTACCAAGCATGTTAAACAACATTTATGCTGTTAATATTTTTGTTAATTTATGTTTGTATTGTGTTACTAAACGTAAATATATCTATTACTCCATCAAAAAATTATAAAAGAACATTTACGGTACGAAAAAATAAGAAAAATTGATTGCTGTATCAGTATATGAGCAACTTTGCTGTTATTAATAGCTTTTGTGTTGTATATGTGGATAAAGAGCGGTTACTACGCTTTCTCTGTTCAAAGTCTCAAACAAATACATATTAATTGCACTAATTTGTATAAAGTATATGATTTTGAGTACCAGTATGCTTTCCACTCAAATGTACTCCATCCAACGTCTCTTTAGACAGCACTATTCGTATTTAAAGCACGTTTCCAAAATTACATTCAGTAAAATTACTGAAACCATAATTGTTAGTTTATATCCTCTTAAATTTACCCCATTCGATTTCCCCTTACCTTTTTAAAATTCAAATTTAGAACACGCACCTGAAAATTATAAGTCTATGGAGGAAGTCCCTTGCATCTCAATGTATATTCTCGGTTGCTTTTACCTTCCTAAAGCCATGAATCCTGTTTGACTTGCAAATGCTAAGCCCGCCGATGCGCTGCCAATACGCTGCCCAAAATGCACGTCGATAGAGGCAAATTCTTGGGAACTGCGTCGTCTTGGCGGCGCTTCTTGCAGGTTTATTCTATTTCTCGTGTCTTTGGGCGTTTATTGTAGTGTTTACAATGTCTTTGTGGCTGTGTATGCTACGTCTCCCGGTGCTTATTGTGGTATGTAGTGTCGCTGTGTTTGTACATGTGAGAAATACCTGATGTTTGATTTTATAGTTGTACTGTGGATCACCAATGTAATTGTGCTTTCTCGATGCTAAGGTTGCAGTTGACCGAGTTCACCATGACTCCCTATTTAAGTTTATGATCGAGAAACAAATACCTCTGCATATTGTTAAAACGCTAAATTAGTAGCTTAAAACTCGGAAAGGCCTTGAGAAATGGGGAGTGCCAATGTCATCGGCGTTTGGTATGACTAAAAACATTCGACAAAGAAGCTTACTCTCCCTTCTCGTTGAGATATTTTCACTGCTGGGGTCTACACTCATATGAACGCAGTTGGAGATGGGTGTCATGTTAATGGTAATGCAGTAAATGCATTCAGTGATGCTGATGACATGGTCTTTGCCTTCCTTCCCTCATTCCAGTGGCTGCAAAAACTGCCCTCTATTTGCGTGAACGCAGCTAACAAACTATGTATTGAATACAATACTGTTTAAACTGTCTGTATGTACATCAAACCTAGGAGAAGTAAGCTTGCACCAATAGAGTCACTCATCTAATTTCTGTCGGTCTCATTTATGCACAGTTTCTCTTATCTGGGTTATAAAATCACCAATGACTTTCGTAATAACCAGGATCTAGAGAAAGAAACTCGAAAGCTCCATGCAGTAGACAACATGCTAATCAGAAACTTTAGTCCTTGCTCGGAAGAAGTCAAATGCCAGCTATTTCGGAGCTATTGCAGTCTACTGGACGCTTATGTGTAGCCCATAATGATATATTTCGGCGGCTAATAAATGTGCCGAGGTCAACCAATGCAAGTTTGACATTTACTCAAAAATATACTGACTATCTCAAAGTCGGAAGAGGAAAATGCGCTCTTAGTCTCCAGCTCAGGATAGAAAAATCTGATAACGCCTTACTTAAAACGATTCGTGAAAGTCCTGGCTACAATCTAACATGTACAGCCAATGGCGGCGTAAAATAGGGGCAAAACAATGGGCGTAATGCAGTGTAGATTGTAATTATAGTATTGTCAGTTATTTGAGTCTAATGTAACTTTACTATCAAGATATGCTCTGTGTACGACTGTACGTGTACCATGGCCCTATGCGGACCTAATACAGTGTATCTATTTATATATTTACACATTAACTTTAACGCTTTAGCCTTGTGTAGCCCGTGTCTGAGGGGATTTATTGCTCTGTATACCGAGTCTTTTTCCCTGTATATGTATTTCACACAATATATGTCGTATCTTATTTGTGCATTTATTTTAGCTCTATGGTTATATTTTAAAACGTTTGCGTGTTGCAGCCATTGGAAACAAAATATTTGTGTCTTTGTTGTTGATAACACCATTTCTAAGTAATTGCATATGCCATGTTTTTATATGATAGTTTAATGATACGTACGTATACCGCATCTCTGCGGCTTTATTACCATATGTAAAATAATGTGTCTACACTATATACCTTATATATAATGCGCATCATGTATATCTTTTTATATTCATGTATATCATGCCTTTATATATTTATGTACACATGCAGCAAATACTGCTAGTAAACAAGGAATGAGTTCCGGATATGGATTATCTACTAAGAGCAGGGTTGTCTGGTTTAAACTATTCGGTTTAAACCAAATAAAAAAAACATGGTTTAAACCTACCAAAAATCATGTTTTTTTTTTTTTTGTTTGTTTGGTTTTTATTCGATAAACAGTCTTACTTTTGGAAATTATTAAATTTTATTTGTACGACTGAAAGGATGAGTTAATGTGTTTCTATTTAGGAATCTGTTTTTGTGACAGTTAGGACAGTTAGGTTCAACTACTGGTTATTTTATTGAACACCTATAAACTATTGAATTTTGTGTTATTTCATTTCAGAGATGCATTTATAACTGTACTCTGGTAAGCTAGCAGCTAGTGAAAATTAGCAGTAGTAGTTAAAGTTGTTATTAGAGAGCTAGTGAGATCATAACAAGGATGTAGGCATATAGCAATTTCATTTTCCTTTGTTCAATACTCTGCTTTTAATTAGCGAATAGCTAGCCATTTCTATCGATTTTTTTTTTTGTATTTCGAGGTGTTTCCAAGTTATTTCAAAAGATTTTATAACTCTGTCACTTTCTTCAATTCATTATTGTGTTTTTAATTAGCTAGTAGCTAGCTAAATCTGTCAAATTGTATTTGTAATTTGAAGTGTTTTCAAGTTTTTCAAATGATATATTGTAATTTTATATTGCAATAATCATAAATTATGGCCTCTCTGCGGTTTGAATGTTAAATGTAGCCATAGCAAGTACCTACAGGCACTTTGCTAACGGTTTTTTCTTAACCTCTTTTCTTAAAGTCATTCTTCTACAACAGAAAGTTGAAATGAAGCAACTAAGATTGATGATGATTAACTAACTACATGTTTACAAAGTAGAAAACCCTTTAAATGTCAAATAAAATTCCTAGAACTAGAAAAAAGCAACAAAATATAAAATAAACCATGGTTTTAACAAAAAAACATGGCTTTTGATTAAAAAAAACATGTTTTTTGCCAACCCTGACTAAGAGATTTTGTTTCTTACGAGAACAACAGTTTTCTTTAATAGTGAAGGGGATACTGCAATAATTTCATGTTTCCATTACAAAGAGCGCACCCGTAATTATGAAACGCTGGCAATTGAGTGCTTAGTAAGTGTAATGTTAGACACATAATTGCTTTTTATAATTTTTTGCATATACGGCTCACAATTTTTAGAAAAAAAATAACTTTTCATTTTCTCTTTGTTCATTCTAGTCACAAAAAAATAAACTGTATGTAGAGACATAGCAGATGCATAATGCTCTGAGCGTGAGGTTTCAATAAAAATAATTCTAATAAAACACTTTACACTGTCATATTTTAATCACAGGCCATCATACCTTCGTTTATTATATCGTCAATGGATACTTTCCTGTCAAAACCCAAGTAGTTTTTCAGTGTTACAAGTAGAGTTTTCTGACAGTATTTTTTTGGGAGGCATCGTCAAGTGGCGGCGAGGGCAGAACAAATATAACGTTCAGATTTAAGTAACGAACCTCCCTGTCACGTTGAGTGGATTCATATGAATAACCGGCGGACCTAACATCAAGCGCAACTATTTTAAGTGACGGTCCATATTCATTATATAATAAAAATGAGTATAGTAATTTGGTCAATTTTAAAATTTGCTTTCATTCATCAGATAGAATACTGTAGGTTCAAACTTCGATATGGTACCGTTTCGGCGTTTTTCAGTACTTAAATTTTTTGACACTAAGTCTTTAAATACAGCAGTAAGTATATATAAGTCAAAAAGCTTTGTTGGTAGCCATAGAAATATTTTTAACAAAACCCGTTCCGTACTTTTATCAGAAATTTCACCAAGCACCAATATTAGATTTTATTTCGTAAGAGTTTTTTTTTTTTCGTGTAGCTACAGTCTCAAAAATTTATTTGTCTACTAGGAATTTTGTCTTATACCAGCTAGGTCTACTTGCAGTTTTTGCTGTTTATAAAGTTTCAATACATTTATTTCTATATAATCCCGTGTGCCTTTGCATCCTTATGGTCACATTGAAATATTTAAGTTTTTCCCGGATATTATCTATGCATTTCATTTCAGTTATAGTCCTGTCTTTGTGCTAATATCCACAGTAGCACTTTCTGTGTTGTTGTCTTGTTTGCGATTATGTTCCAAGTAATATATTAGCTTCTGAACCTATAATATTCAATAATTTTTCTAAATTGAAGATGGTCTTCTCACTTTTCATCCATCACAAAGGACCACCACACGAAGGCATCACGTACATCTTTATTATTACCTATTTACTCACAACAGTGACTTCCTACTTGAGTCTGAGTGCACGTCGCTTGCTCATAATGCCTAATAAATAGCACCTGATGGTCTATTCTCTTAGTGCAGCTGCGGTGACAAGGCATTCATTTTAGCCCATATGTCTCCTGATATTGACTTGCTAAGTCGTACTTCATTGGCATATCGATACGCATCGGCTGCTGGTGTGGGCGCGTCCTGGCTCGTTCTTGCAGCAGTAAAATGCTGGGAGTTTGCTATAGTCGTCACGTCAATATTCGAGTGCGTGCTGGGAAATTAAAACACGTGGCCATGGACAAATGGAAAAAATGGTATATCTAACAATAAAAAAATCCTGACTTTTGCAAACGTGCTCTAAGCTCTAAAACACGCTGTCGTCGTGCTGTATGAGCACTCTTAGCCGTGCATTAAACCTAACGCACGGCAAGACGTGCTGACATAGCACACCTTCGACTTTCTCATAGATTTAGCGTTTGTATGCCTAAGCGCGAGGCGTGTTCTACGCCCCTACGCGTGCAATCGTCGGAGAAAATGTGTAGTTGTGTTTAAGTCAGGGAGGACTAGTGATTTTTCGGGTTGAATGTCAAGTGATATATTGTTTGATTAAATACTGCAGATACCCCACATAGATGTCACGGGAAACAAACTGCATCTTTTTTTTTAAACTGCTTGGCACGTACACGCATCCAGAGATGCGCCAGCACCGACTGCGCATAGCACACGTCTGATTTGAGGGTCTAAAGCACGCCTACGTTTGTAATTAGTGCTTGCGTTTGTGTGCTGGTTTTGGGACAAGTTTTCCCCACGCATCCACGTGCGTTTCCAGCACGCCTGGTTTCTCTCAGTGATATATAAACCGGCTGTGTGTGTGGCCAAAGGAACTACGTCTGTCCTACTAAGAGTGAGACGCCAAAACAAGACTTCTTATTCATATAAGTAGAACGAAACATTATACGTACGAATGTACATGCATATATACACTCTCGACATAATTATTGAAATAAGTCACTAGTAAATTAGTCGCTAGTAAATATGGTAAATATTGATATAAAAAGGTTTAGGGAGAATCAAGTGACAGGATAGTGTCACATTTTAGTTTAAATTGGAGATACTTTAGTTGTTATGTAAATTGCCACGACTGTAAGCAATTTAGGAAAATTTGGGCTGGTTGCGTGGGGGTTTGTCAACGTCATGGAGTTTCTCCGTTCCTACGTTGCCAGTCTAGTGTTATTTAATAATAATAATAATAGCAACTTCCTAGTGAGTAGCGTGTTCTCATAGTTGAATAGTATTATTCAAGCAGCGAGGTCGCAGGAAAATACAGATGTTTGTCTGTGGCAAGGTAGCCATTCCGCAGACTTGTGAAAAACCAGACGCGGACCACACGATACCTCGACTGTCCATTGAATTTGCAAATGAGGCTGATGGCTAATAGATTTAAACTTTGATAAAATCTTTTACAGGCAACAGAACGACCGCAAACAAAAATAAACTGTTTCCAGTTGTGCGAGAAATGTGTTTATCAGCAAGAAACACAAATTCGTAGGTATTTACCTACTGTGGACGACGATAATTGAAGCTTGGGAGAGCGAAATGACTTAAATTTGGCTAAAATAAATTTTGCACTTTACCGTTGTTAAGTGTTCACGCATGCATGTTTCTTTCCAATAGCTACATTCCTTGTTTCTCCAAGAACAGATCATTTTTGCTTCAAGTCGGTAAGTTGAATGGAAAAAGTTTTATGGAGGATTTATCAATTTGCCGTCAGCCTCATTTGCGAAGAGTGGACAGGCAAGGTATCGCGTGGTCCGTGAACCAAATCTAACTCCAGAATGTAGCCTTTTAAACATTTTTGTTTCACTTTCATACGCCACTTATAGTTTAGCTACGGTGTAAGTCTGGTTTTGCTCTGCGTCGCTGGGTAAATGTTTCACTTCGTTTTCTTTAGCCGTCAGATGAGGAGTGCCGTTCTCCAGTTCTGCTTGATTTGCCAATAAGGACGCTAATGCATGTGCACCTAATTCACCTGCCATGAATAATAAACCGTAAAAATCTTCGTAATGCACGTGAACTGTTTTACACCTAGCTTCTATTAACGTGTTTATGCATAGCTTCGCTCATAAAGAAAGTCATTATTGGAATAAATGGTCCCAACATCCGCTTAATATCAACGGCGTAATTATTCCTACAATTCTTTACTTGCAGGCAAGTCATGATTTACTGGGCTGTGATTCAACGCAAAAGTCTTGTTTAGACTCAAATCTGAGGTCACCTATTTGGTATAATGTTATAAAGGTAAAATAAATCAGACTCACTAGATATAGTCCATACTTTTTTAAGTACTGAGAAAACAATGCACATCTTATCACTGTTCAACTGTACGGATGGCAAAAGAACTGTGGGAACTCAACAACTGCCAGTCAATTATAAAGAGAGAAAACACATGTAATCATACAAGCTGCAAGAAACGCAATACATGGGTAATGATTTTTCTCATACCATCTAATATATTAAATTCTTTTTCAATCTAGTGTACAAGTCATGGGTAAAATAATGCAGACTACTCGCTGTCATAGGTCGTTATAATTTGAAGAAAACCACACACTACAGCTTTCTTTGGGCAACGAGGACTCTGTTTCTAAAGTGAATCTCATACTAATCCTAGTTGATACTACCATATAATTTTTCGAATCTAGTTTATTTTAAGCTGTATATTTGAATTGTCTTGCGCAATAAGCAAATTTTTATCACAGTGGGTATTGTAGGAAATAAATTTATGGAGAGAGATAAGCTGATTATCTCATAGAGATCTAGGCTGGACGGTCGTGGAAACTGGAAAAACCTGCAGCCGATCTCGCCCTAGCTGTTTCTCAAGCCCTAATTCAAGTACGGCAAATAATTACGTTACTCCATCACCAATGAAGCTTCAAATGAAAGGAAAAGACGCTCAAATAAATCTGCTGTAGTGACTGGAATGAAAATAAAAAATCGTTGCCAAGGTTGGTTTGGGTAGACGGAGATTTATTGCCCTTCTCAGGCTGCCTCTAAATGAGTCTGGTAAGTCGGGAGCGATGGAGCAATTTTCTATTACAAGCTTCTGTAGCTGCCCTTGTCTTTAGTGTTTTATGGTGAGGCATCGAGATGTTCAATGTAATACGCTGGCTATTTATTTTCCAGGAGATCGCATATTTCGCTAGCTTAGAGTAATGCACAATTTCAGGTAGCACTAATCAAGGTTCTGTTTCCGACCGTATAGTTTGTGCTTTATGATGTGGTATCGGTTAGTTGTGTGTGATACCGTAGATAATTATTCGCAAGGAGATGTGCAGCAATTGATTACAAAGCTTTATTGACTGAATGTAGTGTATTATACAAGATTTTTCGAACATTACTCAAACTTCTATTACTGCCCATTTCGCTTATATTTCTTTTTATTATGTTATAGTAATACATAGCTGGTACTTCATATCCCATAATACAACTATTGGATACTATGCAAGCATTAGCTATTGTATAATTATATATATATACGTTTCGTAACATTTTTCAAAGTACCACAGTTTCCCTTGTCGTATGTCTTGCGACTGCTTTTGTTGTTGAATGTAAGGTGTTATTATTTTCAAACAGATGCCCATATTTAGATGTTGCAGAACAATTTATTGAAATAGTTTTATGTAGCACAATACCCAGGCAGGTGTTACTTCCTTGCTTATTTTTTGTTTGTTTCTCCCTATGTTCATCAACATTAACCAGAAACTGTTGCTTCAGTAATTTAGCTATTCCTTCAGTTGATGCCGTTGACCAGGATATCTGTTATTTTACTTTCGCTAAATCGTTCCATCATTTTGAGTATCTACTACTAATGGCGTTGACCAAGCCCTAGGTCACTGGGTCCAACTGATGGCTTTTTAAGTGGGTCACGATGGCTTTTTGAGTGGGTCACGATGGCTTTTTAAGTGGGTCACGATGGCTTTTTGAGTGGGTCACGATGGCTTTTTGAGTGGGTCACGATGGCTTTTTAAGTGGGTCACGATGGCTTTTTGAGTGGGTCACGATGGCTTTTTGAGTGGGTCACGATGGCTTTTTGAGTGGGTCACGATGGCTTTTTGAGTGGGTCACGATGGCTTTTTGAGTGGGTCGCGATTGCTTTTTGAGTGGGTCACAAGATTACCACTGTATATGTCAACAAACTGAAATTGACTGTGTAATATTGGCTTTACTGGGTTAATGAGGAAAAAATAGTCATTCGTTTTATAATATTTTTCCTATTTAAAATATGTACTGGCAATCTTTAAGCCCAAAACGCTTACTGTGTGTACTCTTTATCTTGGTAACAAATTAAATGGTCCTCGACTTATTTTTTAGTGCTGTTGATGGTCCATGGAATGGGATGAATTTGAAGGTTATCTTAGAGTGACGTACAATTTTTCATTCTTCATAATAATGATGCACAGTCGCTTGTGTACTTATGGAATGGAACGTAAGTTTCTGTTTTAATGATTATAGTCATGCTACATCCACTGTCGCTCCCATTGCCTGTTCTCTTTATTTTATGGCGTTACCTAAACATCAGTTAGTTTCATACATTGTAATTCAATGTTTAAGCTCCCCTTCCTATACCGCTAATATTCATATCTTCATCACTGTGATGCCGTTACACGAAACACCTAATTTGAGGAACGTACATTAGCCGAACTCTATCATGCATAATGCTTAACTTTTTATTGGCTTTATCTTATTGTTGCTGACTCATCCGTTTAATTTGAAGAACTTATTTCAGCGCAAACTATTTTTCCTCTTTCGAGTTGAGAATTTTACAAGATTACGGGTAGAACATTTTCTTAGCAAAATATTTTCCCTCTTGGACGCTTTTAAATCTTTCTTAAAGAGACTCTATTCAGCAGTAGTTTTTCTCTATTGATCAGTGCAGAATATTTGCCAATTCCTTTTGGAATATTTCAGTATATAATTTTTTTTCCCGTGAATCTTCTTCGTACTGTTTAACAAGTGTCGTTTCAGTACCGTACAGAATGATTTCGGTTATATTACAAATTACCATCTTATAAGTGCAAATATTTCCCTGTATAATGTTCGTTCTTGCCATGACTCTGCTGCGCTTGGTTCAAAAAGTTGTGTTTACGTGCAGAATATTTCCCAGTCCAGGGCAGAATAATTCCCAGTCCAGGGCAAAATATTTCCCAGTTCAGGGCAGAATATTTCCCAGTCTAGGGCAGAATATTTCCCAGTCCAGGGCAGAATATTTCCCAGTTCAGGGCAGAATATTTCCCAATTCAGGGCAGAATATTTCCCAGTCCAGGGCAGAATATTTCCCACTCCAGGGCAGAATATTTCCCAGTCCAGGGCAGAATATTTCCCAGTCCAGGACAGAATATTTCCCAGTTCAGGGCAGAATATTTCCCAGTCCAAGGCAGAATATTTCCCAGTCCAGGGCAGAATATTNTTAGCTGATTGTGCGTCAGGAAGTACCGTACCATCAACACTAAGAGAAACAGACTTACGTTTGGTTTTTCTATCAAGAACATCATTCAATACCTGCCATAATTTACTAGAAGAATTTCTTGACTCAATAATTTTATCTTTATTATAGTATTCTTTGCATTTTCGTATTAATCTATTTAGTATTATTTAGTGTTATTTAGTATTATTATGTTATAGTAATAGATAGCTGGTACTTCATATCCCATAATACAACTATTGGATACTATGCAAGCATTAGCTATTGTATAATTATATATTTACGTTTCGTAACATTTTTCAAAGTACCACAGTTTCCCTTGTCGTATGTCTTGCGACGGCTTCTGTTGTTGAATGTAAGGCGTTGTTATTTTCAAAGAGATGCCCATATTTAGATGTTGCAGAACAAGTTATTGAAATAGTTTTATGTAGCACAATACCCAGGTAGGTGTTACTTCCTTGCTCATTTTTGTTTGTTTCTCCCTATGTCCATTAACATTAACCAGAAACTGTTGCTTCAGTAATTTAGGTCTGCCTTCAGTCGATGCCATTGACCAGGATATCTGTTATTTTACTTTCGCAAAATAGTTCTATCATTTTGAGTATCTACTACTAATGGCGCTGACCAAGCCCTTTTGAGTGGGTTATTTGAGTGGGCTTTTTGAGTGGGTCACGATGGCTTTTTGAGTGGGTCGCAGGATTACTACTGTATATGTCAACAAACTGAAATTGACTGTATAATATTGGCTTTACTGGGTCATAATTGAGGAAAAAATAATCATTCGTTTTATAATATTTTTCCTATTTAGAAAATGTACTGGTAATCTTTAAGCCGAAACGCTTGCTGTATGTACTCTTTATCTTGGTAACAAATAAAATGGTCCTCTGCTTTTTTTTTTTTGTGCTGTTGATGGTCCATGGAATGGATGAATTTGAAGCTACTGCTCTAGGTTATCTTAGAGTGACGTACAATTTTTCATTCTTCATAATAATGACGCACAGTCGCTTCTGTACTTATGGAATGGAACGTAAGTTTCTGTTTTAATGATTCTAGTTATGCTACATCCACTGTCGCTCCCATTGCCTGTTCTCTTTATTTTATGGCCTTACCTAAACATCAGTTAGTTTCGTACATTGTAATCAAATGTTCAAGCTTCCCTTCCTATACCGCCCAATATTTATATCTTCATCACTGTGATGCCGTTTCACGAAACACCTAACTTGAGGAACGTACATTAGCCGAACTCTATCATGCATAATGCTTAACTTTTTATTGGCTTTATCTTATTGTAGCTTACTCATCCGTTTAATTTGAAAACATTATTTCAGTGCAAACTATTTATCCTCTTTCGAGTTGAGAATTCTACAAGATTACGGGTAGAACATTTTCTTAGCAAAATAATTTCCCTCTTGGACGCTGTTAAATCTTTCTTAATGAAACTCTATTCAGCAGCAGTTTTTCTCTCTTGATCACTGCAGAATATTTGCCAATTCCTTTTGGAATATTTCAGTATATAAATTTTTTTCCCGTGACTCATCTTCGTATAGTTTAACAAGTGTCGTTTTAGTACCGTACAGAATGATTTCAGTTATATTACCAATTGCCATCTTATAAGTGCAAATATTTCTCTGTATAAAGTTCGTTCCTGCCGTGACTCTGCTGCGCTTGGTTCAAGAAGTTGTGTTTACGTGCAGAATATTTCCCAGTCCAGGGCAGAATATTTCCCAGTCCAGGGCAGAATATTTCCCAGTCCAGGGAAAAATATTTCCCAGTCCAGGGCAGAATATTTCCTAGTCCAGGGCAGAATATTTCCCAGTCCAGAGCAGAATATTTCCCAGTCCAGGGCAGAATATTTCTCTACATAAAATTCCTCCCCGCTGTCGTGACTCTGCCAGGTCGAGGCTAAAAGGCCTCGGTTCAACATCCTGCCACGAGGCGGCCCGCCAGCTGTCCAGAATAAAAATGCTAATGGAAGTCAACGGAAAAATGATCAGTTTTACTTATCTCATCATCCCTGAAATATTCCCTTATATATATGTTAATTTGGGGTGACTGGAATTTAGGAATTCCCTTACAAGCTTCCTTGAAAACTGGGGAGGCAAGAATTGAGGCTATTGAGATGATGTAGGTAGGTGACATATTTTATATTTTACATTAGGGTGATTTTTTTTATTTTGTGAATTGTTGAGCGATACAAGAGACACAAGTCTTGTTTATAACAGGGCTTTTTAATAAGGATGTTTCAAAAAGCAGTGAGGAATTTGATAGACTATGTCGTCACAGCTTCCTTTGGCTTAATATCGTTCCGCTGCATATTTGGATCGTCCCTGCTCCACTAGCCTCTAAAATCCAAACGAACTGTGGTTACTTTTGAATTTCCTGTTTATGGAAATACCAAGTGTTCCAAATTTACGAAACAGTTCACTGCTCAATACAATGGTTTGAAACCCATACGTAGGTTCTTATTTGATCAAATATTAACGCTTGAAATAGAGCAGAATTCCGAATTATCGAAGCAGTTGATGCCGCTGCTCAGCACTAAACTCCAAAATTTACAAACGCAATTCATACTTCGCATATTATTTTTTTATAGAAACTGAGCCGTACTGCGAGCCTCCAAAACAATTTACTCCTCAAGGCTTAGTTCCTTGACACCTAGACGCCGATCTTTCTCTCTAAATTGTTGTTCATTGAAACAGAACAGCCTTTGGAGCTACATTACGGACTTTTGAAATATTTCGTCTCACAACTTAACGTTCAGTAGCAGAGACGGTATTCTCATATTTGCCGACCATTTTGCGATATTTGAGACTATGGATATTCTTAGAGGTAATTTTTTTTTGCTGGAGTCGCGAGATGCAGCACAGAATTACTCCCTGTTTTATGTATCGCGTACCCAAGGAAAACCCTTGAATGATCCTGACGAATTGATGAGGTGATTTATTTATTCTTCTTTCCTTCCCATGCGCAAATAATCTTCAGTCTGCTCACAATAAGTTTTTATTACATTCGACATGCTTGGAAAAGAAAGCAAAAAAAAAAAAAATCCCGGGAAACAGAAAACATTACTCTATTATTTACTCCTATTTAAATCCTATAATCTGCTTGGTCAGTTCTAAATTTCTTCCATTATTAGTTAACTGAACTAAATCAAGCCATTAATGGAAAATATGAATTTTTCTTAGCGATGTTAAAAATGCTATTCATATTTAAAATAATGGTTTACTTCATGCATTAGTGGGTTAATAATTAAATATTTAGAGTAAAACTGAAGCAGCACATAGTAAATCTTTTTCCATGTGCCGTTTAGACGTTGCGGCGCATTGTTTCTAGCACCTAACAAAAGTGCATTGAGGAGATCAAATAAAGCTTCTGTCTCCGTAGGAACGGAACTGTCGCAAACGATCTCCGCGAAAGATGCTTAGAGTTTCAGGGTGAGGGTCTGTTGCTCAAAGGAAATTCGCCGTCTGGCTGTATGCACTTATGAGGTTAAAGCATTTCGTACCAGAAATTTCATGAAATTAGAGCTTCCAAGAAAATCCTGATATTTCAGGGATTTCAGGCATCATCGATTGGCCAGTGAAATTAAGCCTTTGAGACTTGACTTGTCCGGTATTCAGTCAGGTGCACTGGATTCGACCCAGCGATTCGGGTTTCAAGTGATGAATTGTACAAGAATACTCATTAAACTTCTGGAAACTCAACGTTTCTGTGTAAAATGGGTTTTCAGCCGTCTCAGCGTTATCGGGTTGCTGCTAACTCTTGCAATATAATTTCAAGTGGAGGCGATCCCTCTTGTTGAAAGTTTAAAGCAAGTCAAGCTTTGTAGGCTTAGCTTAAGTCAACTTTGACGAGTCAATCAACGACACCTTTTGTGAAATTGGACGAGGTATATTCGGTTAAGTTTGAGGTTCGACGAAGTAAGTTAGGTTAGATCAGGTGCGTTGAGGTTAGAGAAAGTGCATTGGGTTAGACTAAGATACGTTCGGTTATGAGAGGAAGGATATCTTCAATTGAGTGAAATAACATTAACACAAAATATTTGAAATTTAGCTGTTTCTTGAAATATTACGTTATGTTGGTGGCAATAAATGGACCAAAAAGCCCTTTCCCAGAGAGGATCCGAGGATAAATCCCTGGCCCGCTCTGAGTTATTGCTGTAATGCCAAGAAATGCAAAGAAAACTCGTGAGCATAAGTGGAAATGAGTCATGGAGACAGCGTGTGAAGTTACGGAGAGTGCTGCTCCCACAGTATTCGTCCGAGAAATTTTTGAACGAGTTGACTATTTGTGCTCTCACCACTTAGTTTTATATGCTACTCTAGGTATTTTTCAATTTAATAACTTTCACAGCAGTGATATTCCGACTATATCGTAGTATTTTGTTCAACAGCCTTACCTCCGGCTTGGTAAAGGTATTGGAATATTTGTTTTTTTTTCTACTGGATTGCCGCCAGCTTGGCTCAGAACGCGTACCTCACAAAGTTTTTAATCCTCACAAAGTGGCTGGCAAAACTCCATTCATTCACATATGCAGTGCCACGTTCCAGGAATCTCGAAAAGCAAGTAACAATGAAACGTTCAAAATTCCCATTGTATTTAATTTAAATGGAGTCGAGCAAGTCGTTTGATTTTTGGTCGAGCTTATGTTTTCTCGAATTTTATCAGTGAATGATACCTGAAGAGCTTCAAAGAAAAAAACAGCATTTTCCACAGGCCAGAACTAACCCTAACGTAATTTTTGGTTGCCCCAGCAGCTGAATTGCAGCATGAGCTTCTGCATAGGCTACTCATAATTTTGCCATGATGTTGTATCCATAGAGTCAGCATTATTTCTTCTTCACTCGATGCAAAAGATAACATCATCCATTCTCTCCATTTCTCTCCCACTGCAGTAATTCTGACTACGTTGTCCCCATTATAAAAAATGCCGCAATTAACGTTTTGATTCTTTAATTTGTACGCCCGCGGACCCCCGCGTCTACCTTACTTATGTGGCTCCCTCGTATCTCGCTAATGCCTGCTTGCATGAGAGCATCGGAGCCAAGGAGGAGGACGATGGCGCCCCACGTCTCTGAGGCGCTAATTAGTCCAGCCCTTGGCATCAGCGCCAGGGCTTTGCGACCGCCCTCTCTTGACTAATGCCAGTGCTAGACCCGAGGACAGGGGGACTCACTGGACCTGCCTGCTAAAAAACGTCGCTGATGGCATTGGTTGGTGACGTCACTAGAAGCGTAAACTTGCCTTGTCAGCCAGAGCGTGGTCAAGTGTGAAGACACTCAGACTCCAGAACGTCGCTGATGGCCATCTTTGGCGACGTTACTCTAGAGCCGTGACCGCACCTTGTGATCATTGTCATTACTAATATTCATTGATGACTCACATTCATTCAGTAATTTTGTGTTTCAATGATTTTTCTGCGACAAGGAAGCTTCCAGTTTCAACGTGCGCCATTAAGCTTGGGCCTGAATGAATGAATGCACCCACGAGGAAACTCGTCATTTATACAGGGTTCTTATCACGATGCTGCCGTCAATGCAATACTCAAGTCATTCTTTAACTTGAAACTGTTGGATAGGTACCACGTTGATGCAATTTAAATACAAATGCTTAATTTAATCTCAAAATCTTCTCATTCAAATTAATTCTAGTATATTTATTTTAATATGTCCTAATTTATGATGTATAGTATGTGTGGAAATGATATGCGAGAAACTCTTTTACTTACAGCAATTCTTGCTAGACTACAACATTTCTACACTTTAGAAACGAAGGGTCCCAGTGTTCTTAAAACGTCGTTCTCTTCTTTAATTTCAGTGTTTTCTGTACTAATTCAAGTTATGTTGTTACTTTCGCAGGTATGTTGTACCCGTCCTACTCTGCATCACTGAATGGTAAATATTATATTTATTTTTTTCTTCGTCTAACGTTGCATATTGTCAATGACTGTTTTTTTCTATTTTTCTCTATTTATGTGCCGCTTAAAAGTTCTTTGAACTTAATGAACTTCATTCAGAGCAGTTCACAAAAAGTATGTGTACGCGGTGTACCTGGCATAGCACAGATTTTAGCTTCAGGTTTGAAAATAAAGAATATTCAATACTATCAAGCACCTACCATCCACAAGAAAAACAAATTATGGTAGAAATAGTATTATTTGAAAGCTTACTGAATAGTCTTTGTGGACATAGCCATAAATTGTCGCTCTGTTGTATCTATGGAAGAACAGCCCACTGAAATTATTCAAAATTTTGGAAAAAAATATATAAAATTATATACTACTGCCCGTTCCTAATCCTGTTCTAACCAGCCTGTGTCGGTTTGCTATAAGAATTCTTTACGTTTGTGTATTCCTATGGTCTGGTTAAGATGCAATAATTGAACCCTGCGTACTCATAGCTTGCTCCATCCTCACGCAACACATTTTTTTTCAATGCATCATAGAATCTAGTTTTCACTGTACTTTCTGCACTCATATTCCCAAAGCCTTTCAGTAAAGTATATCCGTTCTATAAATCTTAGATCGAACAGTTCTTGGTCATAGTTAGACGGCTGCATAATGAAAGCATAGTCAAGCAATAATATGTATTTACTTTATATACGAACCTGGAGGAGGTATATACATTTTCCATCCATTGTCTTACGGCAGAATGTTATGGGAACTGCATGAAGTACTTATACGAAAGAAAACTACCTTTGCTCCCTTCTTACCTCCTCCCCTAACACTTTCCCTCACCTATGTAGTGATATATCAAGCTACTGCAAGTGGTAGCTGCAGATAATACAAGTACCCTTGCTCCCTTCTTACATCTACTCCTGGTAAATACCTGCACGAGGTTAAATGTTAAAACTATTGCTAGTAATATAAGTACCTATGCATCCCTCTTATCTTTTTCTCTGACTTTCATTTCATTATGCCATATATTAAAAGTGCTGCAAGTAACACCTGCGGAGAATGTAAATACCTTTGCACCCCTCATACCTCCCTACACAGATCTTTCTATATCCCTACGGCCGAATTCCTACATCCAAGTCTCGGTGAGCTCTATGGGTTGCGGTCGCCCCAGCTACCCTTTATTGGGCTCGTCTTCTGTAACAATTTGGTGAGCCAGAAATGTCTTCAGGGTAATTGCTATTATGCTTTATGACCAACATAAAACAGCCTACGATCTACAGCTTGATGGCTCTTCATACTTCAAACTCGATTGTTGGAGCGATGAAACCTTGGACGGAACCACGCCGTCGACACATTCTTTTGTTTCCGTAAGATGATTTGAGCTCGTTAGAACAGCTACGACCGAGCCCTTCCATTATGAGAGGCCTTGCGTGCGTGCCTTACGCGCCGCCTAGTGGTAGAGGCGCGCATTACCGTAGCCCTGCAAAATGTTCGCGCTATTTCCTAACAGCTTTTCGCAGTCGCCGCAGGTTTTACAGATGCGGGGTTTTCCTTCAGAGTAAATGCCTTTTAGTTTCCTTGCCTAGGATGTACAGTTACATTAAGCTTACCTTAACGTTTCCGTTATTAACTAACAGCTTTTCACAGTTGTTTTGGGTTTCACAATACTGGTTAACTCACTCAGAAAAAACTTGTTCTTAATTTCCTTGCAAACAGCGCTCAGTTAAATGAGGTTGGCCAAAATGTTTGGCTGTTAATCCCAATTTTTCACAATTTGTCTCCACCGGGAATTTTTTGTATCCTTGCTCATCTTTCAAAATTTACTACACTGAGAAATTGAGTCAAAAAATTGATTTATTCATAAACATGATACCACTAACATAAAACTGGTGGGCGAAAAGTCGTAGTGAGCTACGAAGCTAACCCAATATGTGTACACCGTGCGATAACCCGCACTGTGTCTTTTGTTGTTATAGTGTGTGTTAACTGAGGTTGTGACGAAGTGACATTTTGAAAAATTATTTAGAATATCTACGGAGTTTTTAACTTTTATTGGCCAATAGTTCGACTGCCCATCCGCTGATTATAGTCGGTGGAAAAAAATTTTGAACCGCTGGATTTATCTAAGCAACATTGTTTCATTCACCCGACGATGGTCAACGTATAGCTCTTCGAAAGCATGGGTAAGAAAACTAAAACTCAGAAGATATTTTGAATCATTCTTCAGAACATGAATTCTCGGTGACTAATTTTGCAACTTGTTCATCAGTAGGCTACTTGCATTTATTATTAGATTAGATTAATTAGCAGTCAGTAGACGGTCCAACAAGCCCATTCTNCTCAGAAGATATTTTGAATCATTCTTCAGAACATGAATTCTCGGTGACTAATTTTGCAACTTGTTCATCAGTAGGCTACTTGCATTTATTATTAGATTAGATTAATTAGCAGTCAGTACACACAGAGAACAGGGTAGTAATATTGACTAAATTTTTTTAGTTACGGTATTTTGTTTGGAACCACTAAATATTTTGGTAATTCTCAACATATGGGGAAAATGCTTTGTTGTAATTACTTCTTTTTTTTTGTTAATAATACATTGATATTCATGGTCATTATGACCAAAATTGGTACATGTATTGAATAGAATGGTAACTGTAACTAGATTTTGGTAAATACAAAGAAATTTAGGAACTTGGTTAAAATTACGAAACTCTTTTTCGTAATTTTTACTAAAAATTCGTAAACACTACTAATTTTTTAACCAAAAAAATGGTAATTTTCACCAAAATTTGGTTGGCTTATAGCTGACCAAATAGCTTGGTTAAATCAACCAAATTTTGGTGACTGCAACCAAACTGTTCCCTGCGTGTAGACGGTCCAACAAGCCCATTCTCAGAGATGAGCCAATACGCACCTCGGCTCCTGTATGAGCTAGTGGATTGCTGCAGTTCAAAATATGGTTTGCAGCTGACGACCGTAGTGTCTAAAGCTGTTTTCAATTCACTCACTGAAATCAAGATAATGTAATTCGGTTTGTTTTAAGCTGCTTGGAACTTCGATCGTCGGCTTTGAATTGAGTGCCGACTAGTGATCAGTTGTGGGATTCGATAACCGCTAGACACTCGACTCTCCCCCCCTCTCCGGTGTATCGAAACCGAACGTGCAAAATTCTGTGCAACTAAGCGAGACAGATAATCGCGATCGATTTTAATTGGCCAAAGGAACTTGCCCCGAGCTCACTAAGTACTTGAACTATTTAAAAGAGTGCGCCTTTTGTAGGATATCTCGTCTTCGATTACTCAGCCACTTAAATGCTGAATAAAAAGTATTAATTGCTGAGGTATGTTCCTTCGGGCTCACACACCAGTGTTTTGGTCTAAGTTCGTACTACCCAGGATCCGAATGCGTGTTCGGATGCTGTAAGCCTAATTGTATGCTTTGTAAAACACTAGCTTGTTAACCGCCACGTCACCAAGTCTAGCAATTGTCACTAGTGAAGAGGATACTTCTTCCATCTTAGGTCGATTAGAACCGCAATTTTTTGGCTGTTCAAAACGGAGAGAACAACGCACTTGGACTCTGTGCAGAACGCATAGAGACCAAAAGACTCTCGTGTGAACCCGCCTTTATAGAGACATGACTGAGATTACGATCGAAAAAGTTGAGATGCAGGAGAGGTGCAAGAGTGTGGGCGGGGCTGGATGCTCGTCGTCCGTCTGCGGTGAATTGCTCTGACAAATCGCCGAATCGACGGCCAATCGAAGCGCTTTACAAGGCAATGCTTTCAGGTGGAAGCGTGACTTGGGTGTTTATGGGGTGTGGTGATGTATGTGGGTGGTAAGGTGGTGAAATGTGGTGAAGTGTGACGCGGTGTGATGTGGTGAGCTATGATGTAATGTGGTATGGGGTGGTGGCGTGTGGGTGGCTGTCATCACAATTTTGAATTGCTGATCACATTGAAAGTAGCCCGAGCTGATGGCTTCCTTGCAGAGCTGCTGCAGATATCTGGACGGTCATTCATCGAAACGAATAATAGAACGGAGCTCTCGTGAGCTCTCAGTAATGCTCTGCTTAAAAAATACAACGTCATCTAGTGTACTTTATTGTCTGTTGTTATTGTCGGCTGAAGAGAAGCCAAAGCAGGGTTGTATTGGCGACAGTGAGAGCCACTGCTTGTTCTTCCCACAAGCCATGTCTGTTCTAAATTCAGTGGCTCTTACACCCTTGCTATACCGCGGGCTGTGCGCTTTCGGAGGACGTCAGTACTGCTTTGTATTAGGTTGCTAGTAGACCCAAACTGTTAAGATTATTTATCAATGCTCGCTATCGGCAAAGCAAAGCGAGGATATCAAGGCAACAGTGCCGTGCATGACCGTAATTATTGTCCAGGTAACGTTGGGTCAATACGTGCCATACTCTTACCAAGTTAAGTTGTGATATGAAACGAGCTGCTGGTTTTTGAGAGCATTCTAGTGTTTCATAGCACAACGAAAGAATCGTATTTGACTCCCATATACGAAAGGAACAGCGAGTAATAATGAAATCAGTCATTTTATAAATAAAATTTCCCAAATTCAGCGAGACTTTTGCCCTTAATCCCAGAGCTGATTTTGCTGACATGTCAGAGATTCGCGGTTAAGGATATTTAAGTTAAAAAATTAGTTAATAAAAAATGCGTCCGGAAGCTCTCAAGTGTAATTATCACACTGTACAGTCAGCGTTTCATTGTAGCGCACGTGAGGCTTACGATCTTTTCGGCACCTATTCTCTGATATTAAAAATAGAACTAGCACATTTGTTAACGTCAATTATACTATCCCAGTAATATGAGGTGTTACTGTCAATTTATAGTTGCAAAATATACATGTAGTATACATAGGTAATAATATTTTAAATAAATTAACCAATCTCTTCCTATTTTGCACCTTACAAATCATCAAGGCATTTACAATTTGATTTTAAAACTTGAAGGATTCAGCGCTTTTTAAATTAGTTGTATTTATTGTACGTTACAAGTATATTGTGTGAACGTTAACGGTACAGCTTGTTTCTACATCGGTTAAAAATTTCACTTGTACATTATAGCTTTTCATTTCATTATAGCCTTTCATTTTGCCAGTGCCTTCTGAGCACAATTTACTATGAACAATAAGTATAACAATAATAAAATTAAGTCAAGCTCACATATTTAAATCTTAGAAGTTCATCCCGTGGACTTTTTTCTAGTAGAAAACTGTTATTGGAGGGGGGACTTGAGAATATTACAGCGTCGCAGCAACCTTGACTCTGCCCAGCTGCTGCCCCTTCTACAGCGTGCATCGATACCAACAGGAGGGGCACTTGCGGTCATATGCGACCCAGCTACGAAAATGTAAAACCACAGTATGTTCCGATATTTTCTGCGGCCCTCCGGCCCTCTTTTTACCTATGCAGCTGAACCTCTAGCGGCCACAAATGTTTATCGCGGCACTGCGCTATGGCTGATAACGAATTAGTTATATTCAGTAGTTTGAGCCTTAGTTTTCTCAACAGAATAAGAAAAAAAAAAGAGAAGGAACTTGCAGTATGCCGGAAGAAACGTGATATCACTGCACGAAGGCGTTCCCGCGTAGGATCAACGCGATTGGGAACTGCAATTCGAGAGAGAATGTGAAGAACAAACAAAAGCAATAACAACAGGAGCAATAACGTGTAAGGAAGCAAAAGGGGCACAAAGAAACACGTTCCTAAGGCCTAGCTATGACTGAAGTAACCTACACATTGCAAGGTCTCACTGGGACCCTTGCCCCCCATAACATAGCATGGACGTAAACGAATCGTATGGACAATGGTCCATCTTACGCATACCCCAAGACGGGGTTAATAACAAGCATAGATTCAAATAATATATGTTGGATTATACTTGCAGCGGCTGAAATATAAAAATGCGTAATAACGTGGAAGTAAAAACACTATCCTACGGCAAATTACAAAAATGAACTTAAAGTCGACACAAACTAATATTAAAATTTAAAGTTTCGGGAATTTTTTCCCATCATCAGAAACCTCAATCTGGTACAAATATCACTAGTCTGCTGTCCATATGTAGGACGCTAAATTTGTGGAAGGCATTGCTGTGTCCACGAAGTAGAGTTTATTTTCTTTTCTTTTCTTCAAGAAGTTAGTTTCATCGTTGGAGCTGTTAGGGGTATATGTTTTTTCAAGTTCGTGACACTCATAATTCTGATTCGAATTTTTCGATATAAAGTTATAATGCGCATAATCCAACTTATTCGTTTCGTTATTCTTCATTTGGTTTAGCAAGTATTTTAGTCATCCTAAAAGGTTTCAAACTCGAATATTTATGTAAAACATTTTTTGCAATAATTTCTAATTCTAACAAAGTGTGCATAGCGATTTTGTTTAATATAGGGCGTCTAAACTTCAGGAGTACTTGCCATTTGACAAGCTTATGGTCCACTAATACTAAGCTTTGAAAATCTTGGAAAATATGTTTGGGCTGTAGCTTAAATAGAAACAGATACAACGTATATATATTAATGAAGGTACAGGCTGTGATTATTCCTTATTTTTGTCTTTTTATTCATCCCAATTTTGTATTTCTTCGTCCTAATGTATATCTACGTATAACTTTTAAAAATTTGATACTGCGGAGTGAGATAAAACGCAATATAAAAAATCGCAGCCTTTCGAAGTCTTTCGCTAAAATTGAGTACAAATTTCATTATAAGAAATTAATGTTAAAAAATCTACCAAAACTTTTGTCTAGTTTATTGAAAAATGCCCACTGCATTTCTGGACCTTGTGGATCTTCGGAGCTAAACATGTTAGATCAAAAATAGGTTGTCGATGGAAGCGCTACTATTAAATATATTAATGTGTACCGTAAATTTATTGAAATAGATTAGATCCAATTAACTCCAAGGCAACAATTGCACCGACTGCACTCTATCTCTAAAGTTAGATTTAGTCAACTTTTAATTGGCCACTTAATTCGAGATGATTTTAGAGCCATTAAAGTTTAATTTTGAACTCGGCTGCACTCAGCAGGGACCGTGCTTGAGCACGGTGAAGGGAAATAGCCGTGTTGTAAAACTTTCAGTGCTACAGTATATTCGTTGCAAATTTTGATGATTATTTTTATTCAACGGTGTTAGTCACAGTACATCACTTTGTTCGTGGATACTTGAGTAGGAAGGCTAGTTTAAGTATATCAAGAAACAATATTTTTTTTTAACATTTGCGCACTCCGAAGTTGCATATTTGTCAACTTATAAATGTATGGCTAGGAATTTTTACCTCCGCCAAGGAGGTTATGCTTTCGTCGTGTTTGTCTGTCTATTTGGCTGTCTGTCACCAAGATAACTCAACAAGTTATGAATCGATTTGCATGAAATTTACAGGGATTGTTAGGTATGCTTCCTCCTTGTCTACTAATTGAAAACCACTTCTATACAGGTAGGCAAACAAACAAACAGACGTAGTAAAAAGAGCTACGGTATTGAGTTTTTCAATACCTATCTAAAACTACTTTAATTGTACTGTTTTTAGGTATATAACAAAGAGTAGATGACTAAATTTTAGTTTTGGTCAGTTTGTTCATTCGTTTGTCACTGTTTTTAATTATATGTTTGTTAGCACAATAACTCAGAAAATAATGAATGGATCTTTATGAAAATCGTAGGAGTTGTTAGTAATGGTAAATGACATAAATGATCAAATTTTGGTGCAGACCGGTTAGTTCGGTTGTATGTTTGACTCATATTTGTCATAACGTTTGTTAACAGTATAACTCAAAAAGTTATAAACGAATCTTCAAAAAATATGAACAAGCTGTTATTAATATAAAAAGGCACAAATGTTTAGATTTTGGAGTTTATGCAGAGAAAATTATGGTTTCAGAGCCAATTTGAATTTTTGCTACCGTTGGCTCACTTGGCGGAGGTATGCGCTCTCAGGGTGCTCTAGTTTTCTGATGCTTCTACCTAATGTTTTACATCTTTTACCCTAAATATCCGACAAAAATTTGGTTTCCTATGGGCAAAGCTCGATTTGAAACAAGGTTACTGTTGATATTTTTGCACTATAAAATTACGTTATATCTGGTTCAATTATTTTCAAAATATGTACGTGTTCATAAACCTTTTGTAATGCCACTCTTCTGTTACACATTTGTAGGAAGACTCCAGGGCAGATGCTTTGTAATGTACCTGTAATATATATTCTATCACATTTTTTTTCGTCGACCTCGTTGTGAGTAGAATACCTTAATCGTTCGTATCAACTCTAACAAACATATACGTACAGTGCAGATTACTTTAAAGTGGATTTTCCAGATTCAAGAACATACTTTAACGAAAATGTAGAAAATAGTCGGTGCTGGTTTCACTAAAATTTAGAAGAATATGCCGTGGCTGCGGAACTTAGAAATGGCAATGCGCAGCTCAACCATTTTGCATTTGTTTCTGGCTAGAAAAATCATGTAACTGCTCGTGAAATTTCGCATGGAACTTTCTTTTCCGTCGCAATGGAAGACGTACTTTTACGCCCCAACTTTGCCACTTTGCTATGCCAAAGAACAGGAGTTGCACCCGCCGCCGAGGTCTCTTTTATTTACTCAAAGTCATTTTCGTAAGGTACGGCTGCATCCATTTTCTGCTCCTCTGGTCTCTTTGGCATGGAGTTCAGTTCGTGTTGAGGACTTGCACTATTTTTTATTTTAGATTTTTAGTTCTGAAGATGGGAACCTAATCCCGAAACGTTGACATTTTTTATGTCGACACTTTGTTAGTCTGATTATTCTTAGTTTAATATTTAGATTTTTGAAGAAGCTATACGATGCTACATGGAAACTCTATAACTTTGATATTATGGTGCTCAAAAATGCTAAACGGTGCTACAAGTAATATCTAGAATTTTGATAACGGGATTTGAAGATCTTGCAGTGAGGGGTGCTGCTTACAGCTACTCCAGTACCTAGCAGTTCAACTGTACCGCCACGTGCAGCTGTGAGAGCATTATCTGATTGCCCTCTTGTAGTAATCTTGTGCTAGTATTAAGAACAGAACACTTCCAACGTGGGAGAAATAGATGAAATGCTATTTTTCTTGATATTTTAGCGGAAAATAGTACACGTTTCTGTGCTGGTCTCCATAGTCATCTATGTAAGATATTCGGTGAATATTTCATAAAACTACTAATTTTCAAATGAACCCACGCGTATTTTATAAAAATAAAAATTATGCATCATTGGATTAGTATACAAGAGTTTATGGCTAAAGAATACGAGTCTTATTTAACGAAGCAGATATCTGTAAATACAGTATGCGTGTGTTATATTACCGGAGTATGAAAACTGCTACCTATATAATAAACTAGTATCTAGAAAATCAGTATATAAACACCAGTATTTAAAAACAAGTGCATAAAAAAAAGTCACAGCCAGTATTAAAGTATAAGTTGGTAGCAACCGCTTAAAAACGCCGTAACTATCTGTATAAACTATAAGTTTATTATATGTTTAATATATATTGTGGGTTTCAAGAGTAACTGTGAACATGAACCTACTGTACTTAGCTAGTAAACGAATTGCACGTTTATAACAATAGAAACAATAAATTAACTAGCACACAAAAATATATTTGTAAAAGTATCTGCATAAAATGTAAAAGGTAAACAAGTATGTAAAAGGTATGTAATATTAGCAGTACCCAATAACGAGTTAATATTTGTAAATGAAAGGAAAAAATTGGAACGTTAATTGTAAAAACCAGCATCGCAAGTATTATTAAAGTTACGCATGTAACATTAGATGCCGAGATAAAAGCACTTAGTCGCATCAGGCATAAGCTCGTAGCTCTAAGGATGAAAATACCGCAACTAAAAATCTATAACACTAGTTGTAAAAGTGTACCAGGAAGTACGTAAATTTCATTATCAGTGTGTAGCATTAATTTACATTAACGCTTGTTGGTTAATGAGAAAACCTGTAACATTAGCAAGAAAAAATAACACGTGTATATATATTATAAGTTCGTAATATACTAGCTAAAAAACAATGTAGTTTCTTTGTAAATCATCAGTTGGTGATACTGTAGTTGTAAGAAAACACAAATTAAGTTGTATGTAAATTATAAGTTAGCAACACTTGCTGTAAAGAATTGCGCCTTTCGTATTACTCATGCAAGTCTCGAAGAAAACTCAGGCACTTCTTTAATTAAACGATGCCTACCCGAGCAATTCAGCAGGGCCCAAACTTTTACCGAACCACTTCAGTTTTATGCTTCCGTATTTTCGGTGTTCAATAGTTGGGCACTACAAATGCAAATGCCCCGAGAAATTGCACCTCTTAAAACTGTCCTCGTTTTAATTTAAGTGCCAGAGTTGTATATACGTGGCGACTTGCTCGCTACGCTCGGTGGCCATCGACAGTTCTGTAACTAGAGCCTTTTCTTTCTGAGCAACTTCGGTGGACCTTTTCTTAAGGATGATTATGAGCGTTATGAACGCGTATTGGAGACTGTTGCTCGAAACCGCTGTACTTTAGGGAGCGGAGTCAGTGAACCTTTTCGCAAGGATAATTAGGATGCGCGTTTGATTGACCGATGATCTTAGAATTTCCAGACTTGATTTGTTCGGGACTTCAGACAAGCGCGTTAGCGTCGCTACACTGAACGGTGTTGCAGGTGTTAGAAGCAACACGATTACGTTGGGTTGGCTGAGTACTGTAATTTACGGAGCAAGATTGAGTTTTTGGAAGTCTTAAACATAATTTAACGCGACGAAGACAGCGCACCGGCCTGAACTTCCGGACAACTCAAGCCTCAAGAGTTTACTTTTGCCACTCAATTTTTATCGAAGGTCGCCTTAAATAATCTAACCATACGTTCAGGAACAATCTCAGTGGCACTTTTCACACGAATAATTTTGCAGTGAAACAATATTTGAATCGATTGGCGCTTAAAAAAATCGCGCATTTAAAAAAAAAAAATCAGTGGTCCTTTTCTCAGGGATGGGTAATTTCTCTATTAGAAGTAATTGCAGTAAACTATCTCAAAAATAACTACCTACATTTTCTGGAGCTATGTCAGTGGACCTAGTCGCAAAGATAAAGTGAAAATAAACGTGTTTATTCCAACAGCCGTCGATAATAATATTATTATTTATTTAAAATAAGCTATGCTAGTGATCTGTACGTGATAATGTTTTACACGCAATATAAATATTATTATCGGCAGTAAGTGAAAAACAACTGTAGGTTTTTTATTGAGCAAGGTTCATATTCTTGCATGCAAAATTAACGACACTCTAATATGGTCTGCACTTAAACCTATTGGGTGTCTTGTAAACGAAACTTGGTTTATATTTTTAAAGGATTATTTCGTTCGACTGTGAGAAAATTCTCTTGAATTCCAAGTGAAAAACTTTACTGTGTTTGATGAATTTCGGAGTACTATTCCAAAGGATAATTTCTTGGGCTGTGAACAGCTACAGTCGATCATCACTTAAAAGCTATTTACAATTTCTTCACACGATTTGACTGCCTGTGGTGAAGTTCTCTTTTTATACTAAGCTAAAGTTATTTTTAAACAGAACATGCGATGAAGGTTGCGAGTTTAAGCCTTGGCCTCAATTCATAAATACAGATTTATTTTCTATTTATAATTATTTCTCGTTGTTGTTAAATAGGTTTCCTAATAATTTCTTTTTGTTTTACATTCCATCTTGTTTCTTTAGACATTGTGGTACTCTTTTCTTTTCACTCGAAGCAATATATTTTCAACGTTCTTCATATTTTTCGGCAATTTCCACCGTAGAATATTGGAGTTTTGTCCGAGCTTCAGTTGCGGTTCCTTGGTGAATTTCTAAGGTTTGCGCTCTTTCCAATCCTGCACTTTACGGTATCGCTTGTTATTTTGTTAGGTTTCCAATTCAATGTTTTTCTCACACTTCTCTGTCTGCTTCTGGTACTTCTTGAGCTTTTTTGACTGGCAGAGGCGTTCCAATCGTCAGAGCAGTACATCTGGGCATTAGATTCATCATGTGTTGAAAAGAAAACGACTCTAAGTATAGATATTAACATTTTGTGCTTCGGACTTAGAAAACATGAATTTGTGAATGAATGTAGTATTCTCGAAATACGCGAGCAAGTCAAAGTTTCGATTCCGTCTGGATTTCCTCAGCATAGGATAGTCTTCCCTACTGAAGGATCGTAGCCATCCATCCGATTTTCGTAAAACGGCATTGGATTATTATGCATTGTCGCTCAAGAGCCTTTAATTCAGTTTCTCGTTCGCCGGAGAGTCTCTACATTTTGATGAAATGTTAATATTAATTCCTCTACTGCTCTATGAAGTGGGCACACTTGTTGGTGTATAATGCAGGCGATATACGTCCAAGATGTTCTGAAAGAGCCGCTGCAATCTCCAGACAGCTGCTATATGAACGAGATCAAAATGGCTGGCTCAGTGCGAAAGTATACTTTTCTAGGCGGCTTCAACTACGTTCCTGTTAGTAATATTATATATTAATATTACTAATATGCACCCTCTATCTCACTGACAAGTTTTTGGTTAGAAGTCTTGTCTTACCATAGAAACGATAGCGCCATAACTTAATCTCATTAACGGTTTAATCTAACGCATTCCCCGGCATTTATTATGCATCTATCCGTCTCCGAGCTTCATTCCTGTGCTTCATAGCATATTCCATAAAAATGTCAAATTTTTCTGCCCCCCAAACTACCAAATGAGGTGAGAAGCGCCCTTTCATGCAGCAAAAGATGCTCTCATTACCCATCTAACAGCGTCACACTTTTCTTCCGTCGCCAAAAAGTTCCATGGCGTCTCACTTTAATTAAATTGGCAAGTGCGCACACCGCACGCGAGAGGGCGCACTTTCTNGCGCCCTTTCATGCAGCAAAAGATGCTCTCATTACCCATCTAACAGCGTCACACTTTTCTTCCGTCGCCAAAAAGTTCCATGGCGTCTCACTTTAATTAAATTGGCAAGTGCGCACACCGCACGCGAGAGGGCGCACTTTCTGCAAAAGGAGTTCCTTATTTTTTGTCTTCCATGCGTTATTTCTGGAGCCGATACAGCGATGGGGCCCTCGGGAGTCTTGGCGGTGAGGGGAGCTCGATGTGTTCAGTGTACTGAGAGGGGGGGGGGTGACTGGGGATAGTGAATGTTCCAGTTTATCTTCAGCTGAGCACTTTTTTACTTCACGGCAGTTTCTATTATTTCCGCAGCAGCATAGCATTACTTTATAGCACCTGCTGTAATGAACAGTATTTTTCGTATGTATTTCAAAGATGTCTTCAGTCTTTTACACGGTGACATACTGTGGATTGCTGCATCTGTTGCAGTGAACATTTTTTTTATTATTATTCGGAGGCCTTCCTTCCTACACGTAGGCATAGTTTGATTTGTTGCATCTGTTTCAATCAACAATTATTTTTATCTTTAAAGGTCTTTTCCATCTTTAACATGATGGCACATTGTGAATTACTGCATGTGCTGCAATGAGTAATTACTTAAAAAAGACTTTTTTAAAGCTTTTAGAGATTTGCATACAATTTTATCGTACACCTATTTCAGTGAACAATTCTCCTACATTTCCATAGTCTGAATTATCCCCTGTAAGAAGGATTTAATTAATTTTGTTTTATCTAATGAGACAACCAAATACTTTTCTTATTTTAGTGGTGTTATCCTTCCATCACTTTGTGACGCTATTGTGTTGTTTCCTATATTTCAATTTTCAATGAACATTTGTTACTTGTTTCACTGTTAAAAGGTCTCTACCATCCTTTGTCCCATGGCATACTTGAGTCGGGTTGCTTCCGTTCCAACTAAATTGATATATTTATTTATTTATTTATATTTTTATTCACAGAATCTTTTCCGCGCTGTATGAGGGTGTGATTGCACCATGTTTTGTGCTTTCCCATTTTACTGCATTTTCAAAAATTCTATAAATTGCGCACTAGTACAATGACGTTATGTCGCTTTTGGTGTGGTCCAACGAATGATTTATATTTTACTCTGCGAGATTCTTGTCATTCATTGTCAAGTGGTATTATTGGGTTGTTTAATTAATAATGTCATTTTATTTATTTTACTGGCGTTACAGTGCGTAGTTTTGGCAGCTGACAATGGCAGATCGAAGGCGAGGTTGTATTGGCTGCACTCAAATCAATTATTTTAGAGACAGTGATGATTTATAAAACATGCTTGTAGTGCATCTCTTCACATGTACTGGAGTAAATCTCTTCGCGGCTGTTGGTTTCCTATAATATCAAAGTTCGCTAATTTCAACCTCTTACTTTGGCTACGCTAGACTGGAAACTGTACAAACGCAACCGATTTCTTGGTAATTATGTTTACTATTTATCCCATCAGTTTGGATCTCTTCAGTACTTAAGTGATGCTTGCTGTGCAGGAAGCTGTGTACAATCGTAACCGTGTGCACGGCTGTTACGTACAGCACTAACCGTTACTGTGAGGTTGGTTAGACGCGTGACAGTCGTTATACAGCGACCGCAGTGACGTTGAAGACTGCCTAACTACTCGTCTCTGACTTGTCTACAGCTCCCCGGGTGCTTATGCTGCCTCTGTTACGCTAGGATGGATTTGGTTCAACTATGATAAGTGACTAACCTACCTTGCAGGTATGATACCTGAAGCGCAGGAGAACCACGTACTTTATCGGTACTGTTACTTTCTCAATTGAAAATGGACGTTTTGGAATGCTGATTCTTACTGGAATAACTGTAGTGACTGGTGATAAACTGTTGATTGGTAGATACACAGCTAATTGTTGTAATGAAACCAATACTGCGGTGATTTTATCTTTTGACTACCATAATCAGATACATCTACGGAGCTGAATGCAATAACTACTTACTATCACAAAGATAAAACTACTTGTGGCAATTGCTACTATACTGACTATTGCATTAACTGACCAGACTACGGCCACTTGTTGACACCTGAGTACCGGTATGGGATCACTTAACATTGGTTTGATTCAGTAGGGATCGAAAAGACTTGTTCTTTCATGTACAGCACTGTAATAATATTTTTCTGGTGTAAACTTTTTTTTATATCAAGAGACTATAGTTTCATACCATTTATCTTGCATTAACTTGTTTTCAATTTACAGCGAATAAAGTTTTGTAATTTTAATCGATATGTAATATAAACCAGTTTCTAATTTAACAGGCCATACTTTTATGATATTTTTCTGATATAAATTTGTTTCTAATTTAAATAGACGATTGCTTTTACCTTAAAAGCATTAACAAAATTAATCTTTGTTTCTTCACTTGCAGGCTTATGATAATTCTTTTCTTATGCCTTACAACTAATACTGACTCGTTAGATACATTACAACTACTTGGGATATGGGAATTAATGTACTTTTATTTCCCATACATTCTATTCGAATATCTTCTGTTATAATTTCGTTGTTTTCTGATTTATGAGTAGGTACTTTATATATGAAGATTAGTCACCCTTCGTTTTTTTCTACCGACATTAAATAAAAGAAAACAGGCACTCGTGCACTGTATCATGAATGAAATGGAAACTTCGAAATGCAAAAATATATACAAATATACGATAAGTAAATGGATGACTAACACAATCCTGCTTACCTTACACGAGTGTCACGTACCTTATATGGATTTTGGTTACAAGCCTAACCCCCTTTGCATGGGGTGAACCTTACACCTGTACTCTTTTTTGAATGCATTAAAATTCAGTTTCATTTTTCTATCTTCACTCTCTTCTAACGCAGTGACTACCTTAAACCCATGCAATTCTGACACATTTTTTCCTAGCATATATTATACGTAGTTTCATATTTCACCACGATACAGTTTTTTAGAGGATGACGTTTCGCTGATCCATAACAAGCACGTACCGACAACTCACCTACGAGCGGACTTTAATTTTTTTTTCGGCGCACCGCAGAACATTAAACTGATCTTCCGCAGACGTTGCCCGCGGTCACGTACGACTATAGATCGTCCCACAACTTTTGCACTGCGTACACGACGCTTGTTGTCACGTGTCTGTATGCGAACTTTACTGCTTTGTATAACGGAATGCCTCGTTTGTCACACACGAGTTGGGTTTTGAGGGATTTTTTTTTTGCGCACAAAAATCGTGCAATGTAACCAGAACGCTGCAGCTAGTCACAGTTAGGCTTCGAGGGTCAGAATATTTACTTCTCTACGTTAATTAAGTAGGGTAATGTAGCAATGGATTATAATTCTTGTGGTCGGTCTACGAGTCTAGAATTCACGCTTTTACTGACGAGTGCTAAGTCCACCATTCATATTACTTCCGTATGAACAATATCATATACACGTTAATGATATCATAGTCATAGCAATGATGCCACCTTCAACAAAATACCATCTTCACATGAATGATATCGCTTCTCATGAAAGACACCAACAGTGCATAAAATGCACTGTTTTTCTTATGCACATTGTGAGAAAATGGCCTCTTAACCTTAACGTTTTGCCTTCTTAAGAAAAACGTAGCACAGTCTGTTGAACGATATCGCCTTCACCACTGATATCAAAATGTAGCTCATTCACAATAATTATAGCCTCTATCTCCCCGGTAATAATATTTACGCATATCCGTTTCAAACCATTCTGTCGCTCTTAAAATTAATATTACGAAAACGTAGCATTTTCCATTGAAAGATGCCTTCGTCTCTTGAACCAATATCTGTCTCAGCTCATGGTGTTTTGTACCAGTAACTGACACCGTGAGTCCAATGAACAATAATGATAGAGGAACTTGTTGGTACATAGCGTGCTGGCTGCGCCGAAAGCACACGTGACAGGCCTGGAACTGTGTGGGAGACACCACAACTGGCAGCAGGTGCTGGATGGCTTCTTCCTCCTAAGCGATGTTGGATGGACTCCGCACTGGGACTGACCACAAAGTTCCCACGCGCTTACTCTGTTGGCTTCACAAGGAACAACTGGTGGTTCAACAACGGGATCTGCCTGCGAACTTTAATTCTTTGCTAATTCAATGACCTCTCCGCTACAGCGAGCTGGATCAAAGGAGCCAGTTACAACTGGACGCTGCGATGGTTCACGTCAATGAAATATTGCCAAACGTTTCTCTG
>LQNS02007217.1:767124-789741 GCA_001587735.2 Parhyale hawaiensis
CCTGCGAACTTTAATTCTTTGCTAATTCAATGACCTCTCCGCTACAGCGAGCTGGATCAAAGGAGCCAGTTACAACTGGACGCTGCGATGGTTCACGTCAATGAAATATTGCCAAACGTTTCTCTGTGGAACCGTTGCTTTGGAGGAAACTAATTTCCAACAGTGTGAGTTTAGACGGATAGATGCAGGTTATCTTCGATTTAGACAATTACTAGGGCACCTTTAAAAAAAAAGAAACCTCTAAAAGCGCTGTTCCTAAAGTATTTTTCCTGTATCGGATCTTTAAAAAAGTGTTTTTCTGAATTGAAGCAGTACCGGAGCATCATGTTCCCCTATGTAATTGCTGAATGTGTTGCGATTTCTAGGAAATTTGCGTTAAAGATTATTCACCGGAAGTTGTAAGTCATTTATTATTAACACTTTGTGTGGTTGCATGTGCTGTGAGCACAGAAGTAACCGTCAAATAACACTGGCACATGAATTTCTCTTGATTTTTTTCAAATTCATTCATTTTCTAAACATCAATTCAAAAAGTGAAATTTATATCCCGAAATTTTTTCCGACCTACCGTTAACTAGCAGTGACGATATAAACATTATTTTCCACAGACGGCTATTGACACTATAAAAAACAAAGAAAAGTTCTAAAGAACTTTAGAATTGAGAGTTACTTAGGAATAGGCCTTAATGATAATCGTTCCGAGCAGTAATATTTTAGGCGATTTGCTCTCATGTTGCAGGTAGAACTGCCACATATTTAGACTTTCAAATGATTCTTCACATCAGTTCGACCTTCGCTGCATGCTTGTAAAAACCTCAATTCAGTCTCCCACTGCACAACTTGAGGCACATGTACTGTAGAATCTCAAATTTTGATTACCGAGAGAATATAATTTACATTGAACCTCACACAAGAACGTACCCATTTGCTCCTTTTTCCGCCGTACAGTTCATTTTGTTGTATTGAATAGAAGTGAGTTGTGTCGTTGGCTTGAAAACATACAATAGCATTGCGACATCATCGTACATGTGAAATAATTTACTTCCTTGATTTTTTCTATTGCTCGCTGCACATCAACTTGGCGTGTCTCCTAATTTCCATTTCCTGTTTATCAAAGAGGATTTCCTATATTAGCAGACTGACACAATTTACTAATTGGCGTATAGTAGAAGCGCGGTTACCCTTGACTCTGTAATGATACTCTCAATTGTGTGGCACAACTGACACACAAACAGCTACCGATGCCGGCAGTGAATGTGTGTGAGCAGTAACTGCTGGGGTTAGCTGGTGAGGTTAGACGTCGGCCACAGACTTTGGATTAGTCGTCAAGGTCAGCTATCGGGTTAAAAGTTGGCCTCGCCACAGTAGCAAAATGTGCCAGAATGTACCAGAATGAGTGTCAGCATCACGCACGCTAGACCGGAAGATGAAGCAACATAGCTATGCAGACAGGTAGATTCATGCGGGTTCGGCTTTTTGAGTCAGCATTTCCGGCATTCAGACGCTGCTTCGGGAGTGCTGACCCTAGTAAGAAATAGAGATGGTCGGGAGAAGAGGGCGCAGTTGTTCCATAAACCTTCCATTTCTGACCCTCGACCTCTGATAACTTGTGGTCGATTACAGCCGTGCTCTCCTTTTCGGCCAGCGGATATGTTTTAAAAGCACGAACAATACATGTGGATTTCCCACTAGTTGACTATATCTTTACTTTCGATTAGAAGTTGGGCTCACTGTAAACCTTCAGTTAGATATCAGACTTACCGTAGACCATAGGTTAGAAATCAGGGTTACATATCAATTTTTAGGCATAAGGATTAGACGTAAGAGTTACATGTTAGGCTTAAGCTTCCTAGTTTCAAATAAATTTTCAGTTAGACATCGAGTCCAAATTTAAGACACTGGAGTTACTCGTCAGAGCTGACCGCTGGATTAGTAGACCGAGTGGCGTCGGCATCGATGACCGGCATCGCCGTTAGACGCTGATATTATAGACGATTGAGCACGGTTCATAACGACGTTAAAATAAGCCGTGGCTAAAGATCAGACTAACCGCACCAGCTAACTATCGATGATGTATAGTTATTGTATGCCCTAAGCGGAATAAAAAATAATAATGCAGTGCTAATAATTGTTCTTTTTCTGCATAGGAAGATTGTGCATGTTAAGAATGGAAAATTAATAGGGCTACTGAGGCCAATCTTACCATTCGTATTTACTGCTGGGTTTTTTGCGTATTTCGGGATAGGCCGGCACACAATTATTGGAACGTATAGGAAAATCCTTCGAATTTCTAAACTGGAAAGGGCGGTATGCTAGACAGGGAGTGGATGGTCACTAAATTCAAATATCTCCGAAGATTTTTCATGCGATTTTAGATTAAACGCTCAGGATGCCAGACGCTGAACGACACAAAATTTAAATTCCAAGAAGAATTTGGGGAATCATTTTAACTAAATAGTTTAGCATGGCAAACTCTAAGTGACGCGAAATTGAAAGACTAAGGGCGAGTTTTACCTCGTTTCTGCTGTAGCATCTCGTGCCCCGGAAACGCCTCCCCTCAGGACCTTGTATTTACTAAATGTTTCGGGCCCGAAGTTTTACAATTCGTTTGATCTTCGACGCTCGTAACCGCTCGCTATCTCCTGCTCTTGCCGAAGTTCAATATTCCCGCCGAAACTTTGTCGCCAAGTTTGAAATTTGGGCCTCTGAATTCACGGCTCGACGCCATCTTCGTTTTGTTTCCCAAAGGCTGCTCTTAATCCGGGCACGCTAATTTGCAGCAAAGAGAACAACAAAGTTACTTCGCACGTAGCCATTTAAGCAGCGATGTTCCTTATGATCAGACGGCAGTACGTCTTAATGTGCTACCTGCAATTTCCATCGACCGTTTTCTAAGACCGCGCTTAATCCGGGCGAAATAATTGACTGCAAAGTGAACACTGAAGTTTACAACAGCTGGAGCTATTAGCATAGACACGTTCCTATTATGAAACGCTTTTTGGGTTTGCTTGCAGTGCCGTTTGAGACTTCAAATAATTATATGCGTACATACAGCAAGCACGTGCTGTGAGCCACTACTCACTAATGCCATTTTATTAAAATCCTTATCAGTGTATGAAAAAATGAAAATGCTGAAAACATTTATTATACATAATATGATTATAGCAACCAACATAATTATGTTAGCTTATATTTATACTGTGTCGTCAAAGACGATTGTAATTACTAGTACATTTCATTCAGGGCCGGCTCTGCTTACCCTTCTTACCATGAATGCGCCTGCTGACATATAAATAGTATAGTATTTACCTACGATCGCTACATTTTTGTAGTTTTTACCTTTCCGGGCCATCCTGCATTCATATATCTATATTTTATAGTTATTTATCATAGTTTCGACATTTGTAATAACGGAGTTTCCTTTCCCTCAACAATACAAGATAACTATTTGTAGTATTTTTCTATTTGCCGTGCAAGCAGCTATAAGTTTCTACTATTTTGTGATATATTGTGTTTCTGGTGAGTGTGAGTTCTAATTGAGTTCGTCACTGTACTTGGTTGTGAAAGTGAACTTCAAGGCCGAGTATAATTATCAGGCTACAGGTTGGATGGTGAAGATATCTCGTAAAGATGTTTTTGTTTCTTTACATCTTATTATGCAAGACTTAGAAGATATGATCCAATAATAAGTAGCAAGCATGCTACTTGATAGATGCAGACAACAGAGTGCAAGGTCTACATTTGAATAGTGTTGCAAGCAGAATGCCGTAGGCAATGTTGGTACTGCAATGCCAAGTACCGAATTAAGCTGACGCTTGATCGTGCAAGCGCCTTAAATATCATTGATTTGCCGGCTTCATTGGAACACCGGTAGCTTCCGCCGGATTCGAGTCGGAAGTCCGTGGGTAAATACTTTATGTTTACGAGCATAACAAATATCTTCGAAACTCTATCTACAGACGTTGACAGACACCTTTTACTGAGATAGATTCCGGCCGGAAGGTCATTGAGAATTACGCATGTCGCTCATAGGCAGTGCTGGTGAACCAGCACATTTTTGCACGGCGTCATAAGACGACCTTTTAAGTTCTTTTTCTTAGAAGCTCTGACCTGAAGAAGCCGGCGGTGGCTACATCCGCCAGGCATGACTTCGCATGGCACAAAGAATACGTCTATGCATTTGAATGTTACTGGCTAACACTCTGGAATGTTGTATGTGCGAAATGCATATACAACATATTTCCAATATTTTTATATTTTTTCCACTCAAAAATACTCAGCAATTGTTTCTGACATATGAAATATTTTTCGTAAATTCACCAACACGCTGCAATTTTTTCTGAATTTTCTATTATTCTATATTTTTCTTCCACACAGCAATAGGCAACAAATATTTCCGACATTTCTAATATTTTTATATATTTCTCTTGCGCTCGGCAATAAATACACAGCTAATGGTTATGAAATTTTAAAAATTTTATGTTTTTCTTCCACACAGCAATACGCAGCAACTATTTCCGACATTTTTATATATTTCTCTTGCACTCAGCAATAAATACACTGCTTTTATTTTTGAAATCTCTTATCTTTTATATTTTTCTTCCACGCAGCAATGGGCAGCAACTATATCCGACATTTCTAACATTTTTAGATATTACCTTGCACTCACCATTACACTACAACTATTTCTGACATTTTGAATATATTTTAATATTTCCTTGCACTCAGCAATACACTGCAACTTCAGGAAGGCCCCCAACTTCAGGCGCCCGCCGAAGCTCCGCACAATCAAATAAGTTGGGCAAATTTAGCGAACGCATCGGTAATGGACTGTGGCGCGCGGCTTTGCTAGCTCGCCCATTAGCGCTTGCCGCCGGTTGCCTTCCGCGCCATTAGTGACAGAATTACTCCCATTGCGTTCGCTCTTATAAGTTCACTGATCCAATTTGTGTTGCAACATTATGGTAGCGACCCCCTAATTGGGTGACAACAAACTTCATTTGGTGTTTTATTAAACCAGCGCAGCAGAGCTCATCCCTCTTGTGCTGAACTCGTTCAGCATTTGGATGTCATTGGCTGACTTATTAATACGGGAAAAATATCTTCCTTGAGTGTTGTGAAAAACTTAATTAGTATTTAAGCTTCATTGACTGATTTATTAATACTAAAAAAAATACCTATAATGAATAATGTGCAGCAGGTAATTGATATTTTCGCTTCGTTGACTAGTATTATTCTAGAAAAATGTCTTCTGGTAGTGTGTGAAAGGTATTTTATAGGTTAACATTACTGACTAATTTATTAATACGATAAAACATCTTCAAATAGTTTTCTGTAAAATTTATTAATCTTTAAAAGCCGTTGACTCTTACATTAACATAGATGAACCCTTTTAACAGCGGTGTTTAAAGTTTAATTTTTATTTGCACTGTACTAATTCAGCACCCGAGGGGGACGAAAAATCTGTTAGGGACTTAGTGTTGCACATATATTACGAAGTCTTTGCTACAACCAACAAACTGAAGGTAGTACGATGAATCTCACAAAAAAATCTAAAATACACAGCAATAATATCACCCATTTGAACACAGCAATGTCAAGCATGAGCATAGAACACACATAGCCATTAGACATTCACTAATAGAATACACCACGTTATAATCTTGGATTTGAACTTTGAAAGGGTATACAGAAATTTTGATCATCCCATATAACATTAGGTTAAAAAGTTAAGCTTAAGAAATGAACGTTACGAGTTACACTCACCACCATCAATAGTCTCGCCTTACCATTCACATCATTCGCGTGCGGGACGATCAATGATCCGGCGATCGTTTCTCGATATTCGGAGGCTTTGACTTCCGTTGTGACTGGACCTTTCACATATTTCTGAGCCCTAGCCTCTTTATGTCTGCCAAATAATGGTGGATTGCAGCGATTATCAAGCCGTCTGCAATTATATATCGATTTCCGCAGGCACTTAGACCATCGACTCACGTGTGCAGAGAAGGGTAACTCCCTATGAGTTTTGGTCTCTTTTACATGCCGCTATCACTAGGCGTATCTGCTGGGGAGGTAGAGACAGTCAACTCTCAGTGGGTTTCTGTTGATCGTTATTGTCATAACGTTATGGAAGTTCTGAGCTGTTTTTTGTATCCTTTATATCGGAGTGCGGTAAGCGTTACCCTGCAATTCTACTCAACATATTGAGTAGAAAGGTTGATAAACTGGCAAACTACAAGTGGTCTTACAAATTTTTATCTATTATGTGTCCAGCTAATAGCGTTCAGTTTCATGGATATTGCATGTAGTGTAATTAATCAGTTAATTTATAGTGAAATGATGATTCCCTTAAAAACAGGCAGAGACGGGCCCGACAGCATCAGTCAGTGGACAAGAGGTGATAAATGCCCCTATTTTATTGACCATATGGAGTAATAAGAGCAGCTTTAGCTATCAGATGCGGTAATTCTTTCCCCTATACATCTGGATAGGCTTACTTTGCGGGACGTACCATGTAATATGTTTTATCGTCTCTCATTTTACTCACGAAAATGCCGTACTTTAGTGAGTTGCATAGTTTTGAAAAGTTCCGTATGCAGCAAGAACGATAACTTCTTGTGGCTCTTGTGCAGCGAAAATATTCCAATTGGGAAGTTCTTAAACAATTAAATAGAAAAAATAACGGGGTCAATGGGCAAGAAAATCAGTATTTTCTCAATTTAATTCTAGGAAAAGGTAAGAGTTTTTATTGTTGTATAATGGAGCGGAAATAATGTAACTTTCGTCCGGGAGGCCGCGCGGCAGACATACCTTGATTCTTTTAAGGTTTTATTCGGCGAAAATCAAAAAGTTTATTAATGATGTATTTTCTGATGTTCGTGCAGTGAAAATCAACGCCTTCACGTACCAATGAATAGTATTTTTCGTGAGTGAGTTAACTAGTTCTTCTGGCTTGATATATTTGATGGTGACACTCAATAACAGTTTTGAAACCTATGTTACGTTTTAACAGGGCATGATATATTACTATGTTGTTTGAGCCAATTATTACGTAATATAGACTCCGTTAAGAAATTTCTTTTGCATAAGTAATTATTTATCCGACCGCAAATATTCATAAGAACTTCATTATTCTGCCACTTACATCAAAGAATTGGGTTTAAAACCTAAGAAATTTCTCTGACTGCCCCGACTCTACATCGTCGTTTCTCGCTCTAAAACCTACATACTTTTACAAAGCTTACCATTCTCCATGCGCACCGTCTACAACAGCCGTCGTAGTAGAACTGCTCACGCATGATGCACCTTCCTCGTCAGTCTACCATCCCTCTTCTCAAAAATCAGCCACTATTAAAAGCAACCACCGCGGAACCGATTAGTGGTTTGCTCTGCTCGGTGCATTGCTCTTGAGCTCCAACCCCACCGCCCACATCTTCTTCCTTTCGCTCGTTCCTCAGGGAGAGCCCGATCACGTAAGCTCCTTAAGTACATTATTGTTTGTTTACATTTTTTATTTGTGCGAGCGCAAGCCTCATTTTCTGTACCGCGAGAGACTACAGTACCTGTACTAATATACATATAGCCATTGTACTTGTTGGCCAAACCCTTGTTTCTGCATTTCCAAGAGATGCTCGCCACACTTATGTGTACCTATGTTTGTATGGTAGTTTTGCTAATGACACTTATTTCTATCCGCTTTTTGTATCCATGGATAGTTCGTAGGTACAGTATCTTGTATGCAACACTTGCATGCTTGAAGAACCAATCTTTCATTTTACTATATTGGATACTTGTGCCTAGTGTAGGCTTGTACGAGAATCCTTGTACCGTTCAAAGCTTATTCAATGCAACAAATAATTACAATTATTGCTACTTTAAGCTTTGTGAAACCCTTCCTGTCGCCTCTTTGCTACAGGTTGTTACCGTTATAATTAAACGCATGGTTTAAGTTTTTCGGAAATCTTCACGCATATCCATTTTATTATTACTTCCACCAGTATGGATTTACTCTTATTGACTGAGTTTCACATCACAATTGTTAGTAGATATTCAACAGATCATATTTTTACTTCTACTGGTATTAACATCCAACCTTATATGATTACAGATTTAGCAGCTAAGTTTTAGCGCAATAATTGTTATAAGAGAAAAATTGTGCAACTCAGTGGACTTATGAGGCAACAATTACTTGTAGCAAAATATAAAGAAAATAGAAAAAACCTTACTCCGTTTGTCCTTATGAAGTACTGTGAATGTGCCGTGTAAATGTGAGGTGTCCTGTTCGAATTAATTTGAAATTTACATGTATATAACAATGCAGCACCCCTGTAATTTCACAAAGTAACATAAACAAAAGGCGTAACTGCAAAGCTGTACGGGGTCTTGTACGTGATAGGTAGCAATAATTTGCAGCACCAACAAAAAATGACTTTTTTAAAGGGATGTCGTATTCCAGCGGTCCTTCTCTTAAAGCACTGTGAATGTGCTCTTTATGAACCTGAAGTGTTCCATTACCCTGCTCGAATTAACTTGAAATTAGCGCGTGGCACTGCATTGAGTCGCGCGTTTGCAAGGTGACACCTGCGGACAAAAAAAAAAACTCCCTTCGCTCGAATGCCGTTAGAGGAGACGCGTTTCCGCGAGCGTTCGCTGGCCACGCATGGCCACCGCTGGCCGCCGAATCAGTCTCCGTTTTAAGGATAAATTTTACTGAGAGTTGATAAAATCAATGGCCGCGATGGGCAGTAAAGACAGATCATCGAATTTTCTGTTTCTGAACAGAGATCATTTACCGCGATGGCCACGATACAGAAAATCTGTGATTATAAACACTATAGTGTAGAAGCTGAGGTAATATGATGATCATGGTGTAAAAGATCCATGATCATGAAGGACGTTGTCCAGTGGATCAGTTACTATGTTGTCTATTGTGTATTAAAAACTCAGCTACTATGATAGTGATGGTATAGAAGATCTGTTATTACAATGGCAATGATCTGAAATAACAGTTACTACGATAGCCATGGTGCAGATCAGTGACTATGATGGCTGTGGTTCAGAAGATCAGTGACTATGATGGCTGTGGTTCAGAAGATCAGTGACTATGATGGCTGTGGTTCAGAAGATCAGTGACTATGGAGGCAGGCCTCGGTACAGAAAATCGGTGACCATGATGGACAACCACAGGAGATCATTAGACCTGCCACCATTCTAACGTCATGCAGCGCCGAGAGGCAATGAGCCAATTCTGATCCAGCCGAACTACCGTCTGTGTCGAGGACAGTGAACTGCGATAGTTAAATGCAGCTTCTCTTCCTTCCGTGAGTATTAATTTGATATATGACGTGAGTGCTTTACATATGCTCTACCCTGTCAAATAAATTGTCGTACCCAAGAAAATGCAGGTATGATCTAAACGATGTGTAACTAATTTCGTCACAAAAAAAAATTGGAAAAAATATGGTATCAATATAGTTACGTTCCGAGTCACTGATCAGCGCTGCACCTGTTCTCTCTGCGAAAAAAAACATAAATAATCCCTTGAAAAATGAACCTCTGTATTTGACAGAGGCAGGTTATGGATTTGTACAAAGCTGAGAAATTTTCTGGAGAAATGTCTTTAAATGATGGTCATAGGTCAATGGACTGTGCTCCGAAAACGAAATGAATCGTAAGTTTACAATGAATTGACACATTTACAGCAAAGAAGATTACAAAATATCAATTCTCAATTTAATTTTTTTACATAGTGACAGTGAATGCAGAGGCGAAAATGGGTAAACTTCGGTGTATTCGTCATGTTGTGGTAATCAGGAGCAATAACATAATTAAACGGGCTGTTAATTCTCTACCGGCAACTGGAGTTGATCTGCTGTTATTCAAAGGCAACATCAAGATACTTTATCTTGGTTAAAAAAGTAATTAATTCAAAGAACATTTTCCATCCTACTTGTATGTAACATGTGTCAATATGCTATGATTCGAAAGCAACACCAATATCTTCTGTTTGGCTAAAGAGACTTTAGTAAGTAGTGCATTTTTTCAAGGCAACTAGTGCTCATCTTCTGTCACTGGGAAGTAACAGAAATGTATGGCAACTATGTAAGGAAACAATTAAACGGACATTGTTTTTCTAACTATCAACTAGTGCTGACATGCTGTTGTTCAAAAGAAACACTTATATATTTTATCTAGGTACAAAAAGAAATTAAACGGACATTCCATTTCCTACCGGTAACTTGTGTAGAGTCCCCGTCTGGCGAGCGAAGGATGCCATAACGGCCGTAATTTAGACGCTGTAGGGGCATTATTGAGAGGATCATGGCCAGGATTAAACGCTCTCGGCCGACATCAGGATGGTCGGCGTGCATGGTCTGCTCCTATTTGCTTGCTCGAGCCCTGCGAGCTAAATACCATAGTCGTTGCTCTGCTTACTTCCCTGCTACCGAACGAAGCTCACGGCTTTAAACATTGGGATATTTCGCAAAGACGTTTACCTCTCAAACATTGTGTGCTCTGTGAAACCTATAGACTGTCGGTGGAACTGGGCTCAATGAAGGAGTTAATTTTAGATTCTTACGCTCAGTAAATTTTTGTGGGTTTGATGTCATCGAAATTGGATGCCTTGCTTGGGAGCATTACGAAGCTTGTAGACTGTCGATGGAGCTGGACTGAACGACTAGGTTCATTTTAAATTCACATGCTCTGCAATTTATTTTTTCTTTACTGTTTGCGGAAATGAAGAGTTTGTACTGCGAGCTTTATGCGTATGAGAAGCTGTACCGAATAAGGAGTTAATTGTGGATTCGTACTTTCTGTAGATTTTTGTTCTTTCGCTATTTTAAAAAATGGGGATGTTTTATTGTGAAACTTACATTGAATGTTCCTAGATGGACTGAATAAAGGAGCTAACTTTGGATTCTTGCCTTTTGTAGATTGTGATTTTTATGAAGTTTGCACGCAGTCGTTGGAACAAATCGAAATGTAAGCGGTAGATCTATTTTTTACGCCATTCTAACTCATTCTTCTAATGCATCTAGAAGTAGCGTGTAGTGTTCAGTTCCCTCTGCGAGGTTTGTATATTGTGTGTGAAACAGGATTGCACTGCAGAGCCGAAATGTTTCGTTTTAATAAATGTACATATTTACTTTACCCACTCGTTAGTAATTTATTTATTTTTATTTTTTCTGAGTGTGGCCTTCGGTGAGGGCCAATGTAAAAACTTTATACAAATTTTACAGTACGAGACCAAGAATGACAGAAATCTTCAACAGATAACTAAGCCATTAATATATATGAGATGGGTAAGGCCACTATTGACTCAGTACCCCAATCTACCAGTGAAGGCATTGCAAACGCTTCCCATCAGGCTAATTGGGTAAAATGACGTGATTCAAAATGGAGGTTGAAGGCTAGAGTACCTAGCCATTTCAATACTCAAATTGCTAACTGGTGTGAGAATTCAATATGTTTTTTTCATGTAGTTATGAAGACATGAAGTTTTAGGCTATTGCCCCTTATGTTATCCCATGTGGCCTCTTCAGACAACGGAAAGATGCTCAGGATGATTCGATCGATAAGGCAATACGTTTAAAATATTAGTGAGACTAAGTCATTACGAGAATAAAATCCAGAATCGCATCTCCGGCGCTTGTCTTCTTTGTCCGACGTTCCATTATTCAGAATTTTTTCGCCCACTTGCAGCGACTCGCGTGGGAGAAAATCTAAAAGTCAGGAGGTGTAAGTCACGCTGGAAGTCTTTCAGGTCGCGATGCTTCTTGACGCTCGTAAGTGCACCAGCGTCAATGTCTTCACATTTTATAAAAATGCTCTTGCCTTAGTACAGGAACTTTCTGGGGGCCAATAAGTTCGTCGTTTCTGTGATCGAAAATTGCTCAATTTTTTTTACCCACGAAAAAAAAGTAACTCTGTATAAAGCCTAAGAGAATGCACTTGGTTCAGTGAAGGAACCTTTCTGTGCTCATTTCGCTAGTCATTATTCCTATATAAAAACAATTTTTTGAATTAAGATATTAAAATTATGAAATTTTGTCAATCTTGTCGGTAGATCGAAATGTAACTGCCACATAGCATATTAAAAAATCATCTATTTTCTAGCACAGTTTTGCCTATCTTCAGGCCAAAACGCAGTTTGCTCGCTCTAGCTCTGCTGCACAAATCGTTACGACTAACGATGAATAAAAAATTTCTGTAACGAAATGCTTCATTCTCCGAAGTTAAATAGCTCATTACTTTCAAGGTATGCTTCAGTATGCTCGTTACCATGCATTTACACTTAGTCAAATGACTCACGGTCCAATAAAATGCTTGAAAGTATTTTAGTAAAGTGAACAGAAAGTGATAATTACATTTTGAATTTCACTTTTCAATATTTCCATGTGCACTCCTAGCTTTCACAGAAGTCTGGTGAACTATCCTACTAAGCTTTCTTTAATTTAGCCTTTGGAGCGAATCACTGCGGTGATTTGATGAACAGACCTTAACTTTCAAAGATGATACATAAAATTCTGATGACCTTTGCCCTGTTTTAAGAGTTCACCAATAGATTAGATTAGATAGGCGGCAGTAGACGAACCAATAGGCCCATTCCCAAAGAGACACCGGAACGTACGCCCCGGCACTCAATAGCTCCATTTACTTAGCTCAGAATGAATAATATTTTAAGAGCTGATTTTCCAACAGTAAAATATATCATTAGGTAGAACAGTAATCGAAAAATAAATCGGGCATTTATATAAAGGTATTATTTCTCACTAAAAAATAATAATAAATAATGTCTACGTACATATCTTCTCGTAACAGTATGTGAATGAAGAAGTTGACGTTACTCGACTTGCTTGATTAACAGTATAACTTGTATTTGGTTTCTTCATCAATTTTCTTAATATGCCTAATTTTTTAAACAAATTTGTCAACTTATTCAATTTTAGTAGCATCACAGAGTAACGTTCTCTTCCTTTAGCATTATGCGATCATCTTTTGGCTAGTTATCTCACAGTGTTGTATAAATCCAGGCTGTAAATGATAATAAAGCGAGGCCTTCTCCCTCTATCCTGCATGAAAATAAGGTTTATGGCCGCAAATAAGGTTTATCTCCCTTCAAAGTAACCCTATATGGCAGGAGTTCAACACACGGCTATCTCAGCCTTATCAGTCCCGCCTGCGCTCCTATCGCGGGTCCATCGGCGGCAGCAGAGATCCTCCCTAAAGGACTCTAACCTTAAACGTAGGGCCATGAGTTGGCAACATTGCGCTTTGACAGAGCTAATAAACTTAAAAGTTAACAGATATTAGTCCAGAAATGCTAAAAAATATGAAAAATTACCAACATAAGTATGTTAAGAAGTATGTGTACAGTAATAGCTTAGAACTCGCATTAATAACAAAACTGGTGAATTAAGTAGAACAGAATGATGACAGAAAAGTGTGCACACTTGGAGTATAAAACTCATGTACAGTCCGCTATACCGTATAAATCAATAAATAGTACATATTTAACTGATGACTAAACCATGCAAATATTTCCTCATTCAATAGTTATTTAAAGATGTAATAAACTAGAACATGTAGAGTTTGCTGTGTTCCCATGAGAATGGCACAAAATTAGTTTTACTAACATCGTATTGGTTACCGTGAGGTTAGGAAATCAGTGACACCACAAAATCTTTGTATTTTGTACATTTCATGTAAATAGTTTTACTCATTCAAGCAAACGTTTTCCTGGGCCAGCCTACCTTATCCAGTCTAACCTAGCGCACATTGTCTAATTTAACGCACTTTCACTAACTCAATGCTCCTTACCTAGGCTGGTCTAACCTGGTCTAACATAATGCACCAGGTCTAAATTCACAAAACATCATGCACATTATCTAACGTAACCTCATCTAGCTATACAATGTTTCTGAAATTTTAAATGATATCTCTGGTTTTTTACTGTAAACTACGCTGATATTTATGACCTTTCTCAAGCAAACAAATGGCTAAATTAGTGCAGAAACCTCATTGTCACCCGCAAACGAAGTAAGAGAGGTGATAATGTTTTCGTCGAAGATTCATCTATATATATATATATATATATACTTGCAAATTTATCAATATATATATTTGTCTGTCCACCCAAAAAGTGGTCGAAGGAGTTGAGCAATGTTCATGAAATTTTGTAGGGAGTTTGATGGGCTGACCTACATGTGACCCATGCCAAAAAACTAGGCCTAGCTGGCCATAAAAAATGACGGTGCCGAATTTGCCTCCACCGCCGCAGATCGTCTTACGGCACGAGGTGTACTATTTTTCCTATGTTTTAATTTAGGATCATATACTAGAGGCGTAGCAAGCTAACCTTGTTGGACAAAGCATCCATATGAGAAAATAGTATTAGCTGGGCAACAAAAAAATGACTTGGTTGAATTTGTCCCCACCGCGGGTGATGATCTTACGCCACGAGGCGTTCTAGTTTTGGCAATGCTACCATAACCTTGAAGTTAAACATGCATATAATTTTCTTGTCGAAAGTTTCATATTAAACATGGTAATCATTTGAGCTTTATGTGCTAACGATAGCAACAAAGAGAATGGAAACCAACAAACTTATATTTAGAACTGTAGAAGTGATAGAAAAATATTTGAATTAGCAGTTTGTTCATTTTTAAAATTGCAACGAGCTGAAATTAAGCACTTTTTCGACTTCATTAGTCAAACGTACTAATCATAAATTTGTTATTGTTGGCTTTTGTCATTCATATATTTTTGTAAACTAAGTTTCACCCAATAATCAGGCCATATGTATAGAGTTTCTTTAGAGAAAATTAAATGAATAGAACTTAATACACAACTCGTGTTGGAACGACAGTGCTGAGACATGTCCAGTTTTACCCCATTTGCATTGCTTATACGTAAACTATGAAACATCACTCTTACTGAATATCTATTGATGCGTTTGAAACTATTTATAGTACAGCGTACAAATAAATTTATTTTCTGTAGTATGGCATAGTGTCTTTTCTTGATAAAATTTAAGATAGATGTGCTACTATATGAATAATATTATCTCACAGTGGAAAACTTTATGTTCCGTCAGACATAGTCTAGTAAATGCAGTTACGGTACTTTTTAGTGCTATACAATTATAAAAAAATCAATACCCAATGTATCGACTAAGATGTTCAAAAGTGGTTGCTATTTTGTAAAAAAAAAATAATTACTTAAAACAACATGATTTGAGAAAATAATATTGACAAAATAGTTGTGTAGCCGTTAATTTGTTGACCATCGTGATTACGCTATGGTGAACTTGCGTATTTATTTTAGACACGATTACCATTTATAGCAACGACCAAAGGGACAACTTCTTGACATGTTTCTACCATGTATGATATTGAGTAGCAAAAAAGCAAAATTAAATTGTTTTTTGTTACTTTAAGTATTTCCTTAAATCAGTCTGCAGCTTAAACTAGTCGCTTCTGCGTTGCCATCGGACCATCCCTGCCAGCAGCCACTGACGTTCCCAAAGGGCCGATAGAAAGGATGCAAAAGAGGTCCAGTTTCCGGCAGGTGAACCCTCTCACCTCTGCAGGAGTGTAGGACTAAGTTGGTGGGTCGACAGTAATGTTGCAAGCAAAGATGGACGGCTTCATTAGGATTTCCGATATTACACAGACCTGGTACGTACCGCCCTTCGAAGTCACGTAGTTGAAAATTGCTAGTAAACGTTCCTGCTCATTCATGCCAGAGTACAGCAGACTTATGTTTACTTTTCATTCTTACCCTATAAACCCCTAGATATATAAATGCAAATCACTGTAAACTAATTTTTTTTTTTTTTTGCGTTCAACACTTTGAATTGTTTTGTTCTCTTTCGTTTGATTCGAAAAATGCAAATTGACAGCGACCGAATTCCCGAATTCAAAAAGTAGGGTATTATCAGTACTATATAATTATTCACGTCGTGTTTTTATTTATATATCTATATCTTCCCTGTCACGCTCTATGGGAATAAGATAGGAGAAAATTCAGGTGCCGAAGACGGTATCTTGGATACGGGGGTCGGACTTGAGCGCTCCAGCTGAGTGACCTGAGCCCGCCAGCATGTTCGTGTCTGGACATGTTCAGGTGCCGAAGACAGTATTTTGGATACGGGGGATCGCACTTAAGCGCTCCAGGCAGAATGCTGAATTTTCATTAAAGAAGGGTCTGAACAGTAATAAGCACAGGAGACAGAGGGGGTTTTCCTGAGGTGCTAATTTTCTACCGTCATTTATAATGACGGCCCGGGCCACTAGTATACAGTATATCATATAATCTTATGTCTCGTGCTTAACCACGGCACGTAAAAAAATCGAATATCACCCATTTGTACGACAGGGGACATAAGGCTGACCCTAACAGGAATGTATATACACATATGGGAAAAATATTATAGGAAATAACGGAACCGGGAAAATTGTACGGATGGTAAGACCAAGTTTCTCGACAGATAAACGGTCCAAAATTTTTGGGTGCTTTTACGATTCGCTCCGACCAACCACGCTATAGCGAGAAGCTTGCCTAATACCGAGCTTTTGCTCCTCAACGACGAGCTTTTGCTCATTAAGGTTAGGAATGGGCAAGGACTGGTTCCGCTAGCCCCAACGTGTATGTTTATTGCTTAGAAGACGTCATTTGAACGTTAGCAGAACAAGACTTGCACTCACCTAACCTAGATGAGAGTTAGCTATTTAAATTTAAGCGTTAGCTTCATTGTCGTGTTAATGGTCGGGATAAAACAGTTTTTTTATAATACCTAGTGCCGTTTGCCTGACACATTTTTGTCAGCTTAACGAGAAAACTGTCATGCTAACGGTCTTTTGGTAGGCTATGGAGACAAAATATTGTGTTAAACTACGAGATGTAAAAATATATGTAGACTAACCAGTATAACAATATGGATATCTGTATATACTGCTTACATAAATATTCAAATAAATTAGGCCATCAAAATTATACTTTTACATATATATGTACTTAATTACACAAATGCTCACGCACACACGTTCGTCTTTGTTCTTTGATTTTGAAGCCATCACGAAACGTAAGGTAAAGATTTCCTCCACTATTAAGCTGCACACAGCGATGAACTCTATCACATTTGTTTTCGACTCATCGTAAATTTTTGTTTGAACTTATCAAGGTCGTAAAAAGCAAGCGGTGTAGTACATCGCTTCCTTTTGAATGCCCAAAGCATCCAAAGTCTTCACTTTCATTCTTTATACGTGAGTAAAAGTTGAAGTATGGACCACTTTGCCAAAATAAGTCGTTAACTGCACCCACAGCAGCCGCGGACGTTGCGTGCTGCACGGTTGTGCTGTGGGTCCCGAGAACGATCCCCAGGCCAGGTGCGTTCTTCTCATGACACTTAGCGCGCTGAATCAGCAAATTTGCTTGTTGCCCGTAGCTGTCGTGAGTGTACTTACCTTAGGGTAGGGGGTGGCGGGCCGTTGAACTTTCCGTTTCGGCTCCATAGTTCTTAGCGATCCGTCGTCGACTGCAGCTGCACTTACTCCTCTGGGGCCAATTGGCTTATGTCTGCGGCACCAACCAGTGCGCGTGGGTTTTCCAGTAGAGGGTGCAGTCAAAGTTGACTTTATCTTTACCTGATGCTGTCGATGTCATCTTCTGCGATCCAAATCGTACGTGCCATAGATAAATGCACACTTAACCATGACCTTTGCTAGCCTCCTACAGTTGTCAATATTTACCTTCGGTGCTACTAATCATACCTATATAATCAATCTATTGGCTGCGGTGTTCTTTTAGACATCTGATTTTTCTGATATGCCGGTAACGGCATTAGTTCATATAGGGCCGGGAGAGAGTTTTGGTTCCTATGTTGGAATGGGCCTGTTGGGCCGTCTACTGCCGACTAGCAGCTAATTTTGAAAGATATTTTTTTGTTCTGCTCCTCCTACGAGCCAAATAGCATGTTCTGCTCATTATCTGAGATAAACATCACCTTTCTTTGCCATAATTTTCAAGTAATTTATCTGCCTTAGTTAGTCATGTTCCTTTGCATGAAGTTAGATAAGTCACGTAGAGTAACGATAAGTTACTTCATAATCTTCCTGCATTTTCTCCTAAGTAATTCCCTGTGAATAATGTTGTAACTTTCTTAGTTACCAGCTAATATCAGCACGTGAAGTAGCTCGCTCACCTACCGTGATGGCCTGTAGAGGTACCACCAGGTTAATTAGATGCTTGCCTACCGTCATCTACAATAGAAAAAAATTGACCATGTGAAGTAGTTCATTTCTCGTGATGGCCGTATAATATTTCGCCACTTAGAGCAACTCACCTTTCGTATTAACAAATGATGTAACCCATAGTAAGGCAACTCACCTACAATGATTATCATCGGAACTAACACTAGGTAAGGCAGCTCACCTGCCGTAATTAACGGTAGAACTGTCACCAGGTATGGCAACTCGCCTGCCGTAATTAACGACCGAACTGGCGCCAGGTAAGGCAGCTCACCTGTCGTAGTTAATGACAGAAATGTCGGCAGGTAAGGCAGCTCGCCTGCCGTAATTAACGGCAGGACTGCCGCCAGGAATGGCAGTTCACTTGCCGTAATTAACGACAGAACTGTCACCAGGTAAGGCAGCTTACCTACCGTAATTAACAACTGAACTGTCACCAGGTAAGGCAGCTTACCTACCGTAATTAACGACAGAACTGTCGCCAGGTAAGGCAGCTCACCTGCCCTAATTAACGACAGAACTGTAGAACTGTCGGCAGGTAAAGCAGCTCACCTACCGTAATTAACGACAGAACTGTCGCCAGGTAAGGCAGCTCACCTACCGTAATTAACGACAGAACTGTAGAACTGTCGGCAGGTAAAGCAGCTCACCTACCGTAATTAACGACAGAACTGTCGGCAGGTAAGGCAGCTCACCTATCGTAATTAACGACAGAACTGTCGCCAGGTAAGGCAGTTCACCTGTCTCTGGCACCAGCCAAGTTCCGCTCGAAAAATCAACCAATTGTCCTGCTCGGTTCGGCCTTCGCTCCATTGCTTTCACTGAGGGACACGCCCTGCCGCTGACACTCCCTATACTATTTCACTGCTACTCGCGTAACTGTATAATGAAAGGAAGGTATTTTGCACTGAGAGGTATTTTGTACCGGCGCTTGTTTTAGCACTGCGTTTTTTAATAATTATGAAAATTACCAATAGTAACCTTTCAACATTATTTTAACGAAGGTTTGAATTAGAAAAGACAATCAAAGATGAGGTTAATAATCCAGACAAATGTGTGGGCTACTTTATTCGATCTGCGAATTGCCACGTACATTTAAGTTAAAAAAAACTTAACAAGCAAATTATGTCATTTATTGTTTGTATGTCATTCTGTGTCTCGCAAAAAGCCATTGAAGGCAAGGTGCAGTATAATGAATACGAAAAATCATCTAGAATATTTATTTGAAATTCTGGATAAGAAATGAACTGTATTCAAAATTTCTTAAACAAAGCTGAGCAATACTGCGTGAAGAATGTTTTGGCACCAATGACGTCACAGTCACTAGTCGTGCACTCCCATGCCCCCAATTTTGTCAATTCTTCTCAGGCTTATCCGGTGGAATTTTACTGTATAATATTGGCTAGAATTATTATTATCGAGTTATTTGTCATTATATTATGATGTTATGCTGCAGTCGTGCGCGGCATTTATTTTATATGGTATTCATAATATTACGGCTACTATGCTCATGACAATAAAGACAGTAGCTAGAACATGGAAATATCAACGCTATAAAATAATTCGCTGCTTATATTTCTTGATAAAAGATTTATCAGTACATTTATATCCTTCTGCCAAGCTGTGGTAATTTTTTTTAAATTGCCCGAATTTCCTTAATTGCAATAATTGCCAAAATCGCCGTAATTGAACAAAAAGACTATTGAAAAAAAGACCGAATTTCCGATTTCTCGCAGCCACTTTTGATGGCGAGGTCTGCTTGTAGTCAGCGAAGCAACTCCACACGGTCAGCCTATATCTACCGGAAGCGAATATCGCTATAGCCTCGGCCTATAACCACTACTGTACGCACTACGCGCTGCTATTGTACATTCCGAGACTCTTTCCTATAGCATTACAAGACCTTCCGTGTAGCGTTACGGAAGGAGTCCTCGTTACTTCCGGATCTCACGAGCACGAATGAGAGCAAAACGTAGCAACGAAATAACTCAGTTACTGCGGAACGGAACCTCGTAAATTGTCTCAATTCGAACGGCACGTGACACTAGGGGTCATTCTCGGCCAAGACTCCAGGCGGATGATTTGTTTCAGGAGGAAGGAAGGACCTGCAAGCGTGCGAAAATCCAGACGTGCGTGGTCAGTACTTGTCCTCCATATGTCAGGTTAATTATTTTAAAAAATAATAATAATACAGGAACTTTGGAATCGTACGGTACCAAGCACCATAGTCGTTACACTCAATATTTTTTACTACCTTCTCACACGTCTATTGTAGCAGATAATAGAGGCGTATTTAATAATGCTGTATGAAATCAAAGCCATGATGCCTTTCCTATTTATGTCAATAATAATATTAGTAGCATTTAATTATGATTAACGTTGATTATGGAACTTGATACGTGCCTCAATTTTCTTCTGAAGAGAATTCCACGCAAATTGAGATTCACATCCGTAGAGAATGATTGTTGACTGATGTCCCTGTCTTGAAAAATTCGTCAATTATTTTTGAAAAATACCGTAACTTTACCACAAAAGCAGTCAGTGCAAATAGCGATACCTATAAACGTAATAATGTAGACAGTGAATATTGACATCCTTCACATGGCAAGTAGTCGTGGCATCATAACTTTCAGAAACGAACTCTATGCATGCATACCTAGTGGCCTTAATATTCTATACCTCCGTCGACATATGATTTAGATAACTATAACAGAGACAGAAATACATCCCCATCTAAGTGGTAATACCTGTACAAACGCAGTCATTGTTTGCCTCACTGATGGTTCTGGAGAATTATTATGCAAGTCAGAAGGTTTTTGAAAAATTGGTGATTTGTAAATAAGGCCTTTTCGCTGAAGGTGCTGGACTGCTGCCTACCGGTTAGTTGACGTACCTTACCTTACCTTGAGTTACCTTGAGAGTCTTCGGAAGAAGTCCAGGTGACGTTTCTCACATCACCTCACGTGTGTGGAGTCACTCTGCTGGGTGTCTTCTGTGGTGCCGTACGGAAAGCGTTTGGGCTGTTGTGACGTTTTGTTGTCTGTGTCTTACCAGTTACAGTCTGCACTTATTAATCGTTCTAACGTCACCCCTTTTTCACTTGGACTTAATTGCGCGTTCGATAGTGCAAAAAACATGGGTCTTTATAAAAATTGGAGTCGTTTGGCAACGGAGGTAGGGTTTTATTAATCATTCATGAGTTTGTTTCTAAGCGAACGCGGAATGTTTCCGTAAATGGTTGTTTAATTTCCTTAATGACAGTGATTTCTGGCATACCTCAGGGTAGCGTACTTGGCACGTTACTGGTTGTTCTATATAATATTTAGCGATATTTTCTCATCGCTGGAAATACGACGATTAACTGTGCTGACGATTTCACTCTGTTGGCTAAAATACGATCCCTCAACATGAGTGACGATGTCGCTCACTCCCTAAATAGGGCTTGTCGCTCTTAGTGAATAGTGCTGTCCTTTGAATATGGGGCTGAATGCGGGCAAGATTAAAAAAATGATTTTCAGTCGGGGTCGAACACTCATACCCCAACATTCACTTATGAAGGTAGGTGACGCTGGGCTTCAGGGATTTAGCTCGTAGAAAATCCGCCGCGTCCTCTTTGATGAGAAGATACATAAGTCGGTGTTTTCTACCCTGGTCCTTGCTGACCTGGAGTTTGTTACCAGGTTTGGCGCTCGGCCGTATGAATCAGCAGGCGTGTAAGTCAACTGTTAATGGTTGATGATGGATTGTTCTTACCAGCCCATCGGGCTTCCCGGGAATGCTTATTGCTTCATTTGAGTTTCAGTACCTAGCCGTACGTGGAGGCCCTGCGTATACTTTTAAAAATGATAATAATACGAACGCTAATGTAGAATGTATCCAGGATTTACTTCTCGTTGTTATGGATTATTGAAGTTAAAATTTAGCGGAAAACCAAATCCGCTCGATAGCACTAGCCCACAGTAAACCGGAGCTTAGGAATGGACTTTTCGGCCCCTCCATTCTAGAATCTTATCTAATCAAGTAGCGTGCATTCAAGCCTCGAGGGTAGCTACTTAGTCTTCGACACGGTTTCTTTGATATTTATTCCTGTACCCAAAGAGAACTCCATGTGAACTGACTGAAATATAACTGCCAGTAGCCACGAATACCTCTTACTTGATAAACAGGTTAGATAAATACATCCGTATCGCCGGAGCAATCAGTGAAACGAGATGACTTGTAAAATTTACTGTCACTGAACCATGCTACCTAATCGCTGGTGCTGCATATTACCACTGCAGGCGCAGGACAGCCTGAGCAGCGCTTCTACGGTCTACGAGGATTAACTCGGAGACGAAGAAGAGGAAACAAAGAGCCACAACAG
>LQNS02007217.1:813498-854003 GCA_001587735.2 Parhyale hawaiensis
GAACGAGCTCGGGACGCTCGATTTATGGTATCAGCAACGAGACGAATGAAGGGACGATGGCTTGCTTCGAGTGCCGAAATTTGTAACCCTATAAAGCGTTTCTGCAAATGGAGAGTTTGATGGTGTGCTCTGTGAAACCTATAGACTGTCGGTGGAACTGTGCTCAATGAAGGAGTTAATTTTAGATTCTTACGCTCAGTAAATTTTTGTGGGTTTGATGTCATCGAAATTGGAGGGTTTGAGCATTACGACGCTTGTAGACTGTCGGTGGATCTGGACTGAACGACTAAGTTCATTTTAAATTCACATGCTCTGCAATTTATTTTTTCTTTACTGTTTTCGGAAATGAAGAGTTTGACTGAGAGCTTTACTTGTATGAGAAGCTGTACCGAATAAGGCCTTAATTGTGGATTCGTACTTTCTGTAGATTTTTGTTCTTTCGCTATTTTAAAAAAATGGGGATGTTTTATTGTGAAGCTTACAATGAATGTCCCTAGATGGACTGAATAAAGGGGCTAACTTTGGATTCTTACCTTTTGTAGATTGTGATTTTTATGAACGCAGTCGTTCATAAGTCGTTGGAACAAATCGAAATGTAAGCGGTAGATCTATTTTTTACGCCATTCTAATTCATTCTCCTAGTGCATCTAGAAGTAGTGTGTACTGTTCAGTTCCCTCTGTGAGGTTTGTATATTGTGTGTGAAACAGGATTGCACTGCAGAGCTGAAATGTTTCGTTTTAATAAAAGTACATATTTACTTTACCCACTCGTTAGTAATTTATTTATTTTTATTTTTTCTGAGTGTGGCCTTCGGTGATTGCCATTGTAAAAACTTTATACAAATTTTACAGTACGAGACTAAAAATGATAGAAATCTTCAACAGACAACTAAGCCATTAATATATATATGGGATGGGGAAGGCCACTATTAACTCAGTTGCCCACTCCACCAGTGCAGGCAATACAAACGGTCCCCATCAGGCTAATTGGGTAAAATATTGCAATTCAAAATGAAGGTCGAAGGCTAGAGTAACTAGCCATTTCAATACTCAAATTGCTAACTGATGTGAGAATTCAATTTGGTTTTTTTCCTGTAGTTATAAATACATGAAGTTTTAGGCTATTTCCTCCCTATGTTATCCCATGTGGCCTCTTTAGACAACGGAGAGATGCTCAGGATGATTCGATCGATTGTGTTTAAAATATTAGTGAGACTAAGTCGTTACGAGAATAAAATCTAGAATCGCATCTCCGGCGCTTGTCTTCTTTGTTCGACGTTCCATTATTCAGAATTTTTTCGCCCACTTGCAGCGACTCGCGTGGGAGAAATTCTAAAAGTCAGGAGGCGTAAGTCACGCTGGAAGTCTTTCAGGTCGCGATGCTTCTTGACGCTCGTAAAGTGCACCAGCATCAATTTCTTCACATTTTATAAAAATGCTCTTGCCTTCATACAAGAACTTTTTGGTGGCCAATAAGTTCGTCGTTTCTGTGATAGAAAATTGCTCAATTTTTTTTACCAACAAAAAAAAAGTAACTCTGTATAGAGCCTAAAAGAATGCACTTGGTTCAGTGAAGGAACCTTTTTGTGCTCATTACGCTAGTCATTACTCCTATATAAAAACAATTTTTTTAATTAAAATATTAAAATTATGAAATTTTGTCAATCTTGTCGGTAGATCGAAATGTAACTGCCACATAGCATATTAAAAAATCATCTATTTTCTAGCACAGTTTTGCCCCTCTTCAAGCCAAAACGCAGTTTGCTCGTTTTAGCTCTGCTGCACAAATCGTTACGACTAACGATGAATAAAAAATTTTCTGTAACTAAATGCTTCATTCTCCGAAGTTAAATAGCTCATAACTTTCAAGGTATGCTTCAGTATGCTCGTTGCCACGCATTTGCACTTAATCAAATGGCTCACGGTCCAATAAAATGCTTAAAAGTATTTTAGTAAAGTGAACAGAAAGTGACAATTACATTTTGAATTTCACTTTTCAATATTTCCATGTGCACTCCTAGCTTTCACAGAAGTCTGGTGAACTATCCTACTAAGCTTTCTTCAATTTAGCCTTTGGAGTGAAACACTTCAGGGATTTGATGAACAGACCTTAACTTTCAAAGATAATACATAAAATTCTGATGACCTTTGCCCTGTTTTAAGAGTTCACCAATAGATTAGATTAGATAGGCGGCAGTAGACGAACCAATAGGCCCATTCCCAAAGAGACACCGGAACATACGCCCCGGCACTCAATAGCTTCATTTACTTAGCTCATAATGAATCATATTTTAAGAGCTGATTTTCCAACAGTAAAATATATCATTAGGTTGAACAGTAATCAAAATATAACTCGGGCATTTAGATAAAAGTATTATTTGTCACTAAAAAATAGTCACAAATAATGTCTACGTACATATCTTCTCGTAACCGTATGTGAATGCAGTAGTTGACGTTACTCGGCTTGCTGGATTAACAGTATAACCTGTATTTTGTTTCTTCATCTATTTTCTTAGTATGCCTAATTTTTTAAACAAATTTGTCAACTTATTCTATTTTAGAAGCATCACAGAGTAACGTTCTCTTCCTTTAGCATACGAGATCATCTTTTGGCTAGTTATCTCACAGTGTAGTATAAATCCAGGCTGTAAATGATAATAGAGCGAGGCCTTCTCCCTCCATCCTGCATGAAAATAAGGTTTATGACCGCAAATATGGTTTATCTCCCTTCAAAGTAACCCTATATGGCAGGAGTTCAACACACGGCTATCTCAGCCTTATCAGTCCCGCCTGCGCCCCTATCGCGGGTCCATCGGCGGCAGCAGAGATCCTCCCTAAAGGACTCTAACCTTAAACGTAGGGCCATGAGTTGGCAACATTGCGCTTTGACAGCGCTAGTAAACTTAAAAATTAACAGATATTAGTCCAGAAATGCTAAAAAATATGAAAAATTACCAACATAAGTATGTTAAGAAATATGTGTACAGTAATAGCTTAGAATTCGCATTAATAACAAAACTGGTGAATTAAGTAGAACAGAATGATGACAGAAAATTGTGCACACTTGGAGTATAAAACTCATGTACAGTCCGTTACCGTATAAATCAATAAATAGTACATATTTAACTGATGACTAAACCATGCAAATATTTCTTCATTCAATAGTTATTTAAAGATGTGGCATTAAATAAACTAGAACATGTAGAGTTTGCTGTGTTCCCATGAGAATGGCACAAAATTAGTTTTACTAACATCGTATTGGTTACCGTGAGGTTGGGAAATCAGTGACACCACAAAATCTTTGTATTTTATGCATTTCATGTAAATAGTTTTACTCATTCAAGCGAACGTTTTCCTGGGCCAGCCTACCCTATCCAGTCTAACCTAGCTCACATTGTCTAATTTAACGCACTTTCACTAACTGAATGCTCCTTACCTAAGCTGGTGCACCTGGTCTAACATAATGCACCAGGTCTAAATTCACAAAACATCATGCACATTATCTAACGTAACCCCATCTAGTTATACAATATTTCTGCAATTTTAAATATCTCTGGTTTTTTACTGTAAACTACGCTGATATTTATGACCTTTCTCAAGCAATCAAATGGCTAAATTAGTGCAGAAAACCTCATTGTCACCCGCAAACGAAGTAAAAGAGGTGATAATGTTTTCGTCGAAGATTCAAGTATATATATATATATTTGTATATAATATATACTTGTAAATTTATCAATATATATATTTGTCTGTCCACCCAAAAAGTGGTCGAAGGAGTTGAGCAATGTTCATGATATTTTGTAGGGAGTTTGATGGGCTGACCTACATGTGACCCATGCCAAAAACTAAGCCTAGCTGGCCATAAAAAATGACGGCGCCGAATTTGCCTCCACCGCCGCAGATCGTCTTACGGCACGAGGTGTACTATTTTTCCTATGTTTTAATTTAGGATCATATACTAGAGGCGTAGCAAGCTAACCTTGTTGGACAGAGCGTCCATATGAGAAACTATTATTAGCTGGGCAACAAAAAATGACTTAGTACCTGATGCAGTCGATGTCATTTTCTGCGATCCATGACCTTTGCTAGCCTCCTACAGTTGTCAATATTTAACTTCGGTGCAACTAATCATACCTACATAATCAATCTTTTGGCTGCGGTGTTCTTTTAGACATCTGATTTTTCTGATATGCCGGTAACGGCATTAGTTCATAGAGGGCCGGGCGAGTGTTTTGGTTCCTTTGTTGGAATGGACCTGTTGGTCCGTCTACTGCCGACTAGCAGCTAATTTTGAAAGATATGTTTTGTTCTGCTCCTCCTACGAGCCAAATAGCATGTTCTGCTCATTATGTGAGATAAACATCACCTTTCTTTGCCATAATTTTCAAGTAATTTATCTGCCTTTGTCCCCACCGCGGGTGATGATCTTACGCCACGAGGCGTTCTAGTTTTGGCAATGCTACCATAACCTTGGAGTTAAACATGCATATAATTTTGACATTTATTTCTTGTCGAACGTTTTATATTAAACATGGTAATAATTTGAGCTTTATGTGCTAACAAATGCAACAAAGAGAATGGAAACCAACAAACTTATATTTAGAACTGTAGAAGTGCTAGAAAAATATTTAAATTAGCAGTTTGTTCATTTTTAAAATTGCAACGAGCTGAAATTAAGCACTTTTTCAACTTCATTAGTCAAACGTACTAATAATAAACTTGTTATTGTTGGCTTTTGTCAATCATATATTTTTGTAAACTAAATTTCATCAAATAATCAGGCCATATGTATAGAGTTTCTTTACAAAAAATTAAATGAATAGAACTTAATACACAACTCGTGTTGGAACAACAGTGCTGAGACATGGCCCGTTTTACCCCATTTGCATTGCTTATACGTAAACTATGAAACATCACTCTTACTGAATATCTACTGATGCGTTTGAAACTAGTTATAGTACAGTGTACAAATAAATAGTGTATTCTTGGTAAAATTTAAAAAAGATGTGCTAATATATTAATAATATTGTCTCACAGTGGAAAACTTTATGTTCCGTCAGACATAGTCTAGTAAATGCAGTTACGGTACTTTTTAGTGCTATACAATTATAAAGAAATCAATACCCAATGTATCGACTAAGATGTTCAAAAGTGGTTGCTATTTTATAAAAAAAAATAATTACTTAAAACAACATGATTTGAGAAGATAGTATTGACAAAATAGTTGTGTAGCCGTTAATTTGTTGACCATCGTGATTACGCTATGGTGAACTTACGTATTTATTTTAGACACGATTACCATTTATAGCAACGGCCAGAGGGACAACTTCTTGACATATTTCTACCATGTATGATATTGAGTAGCAAAAAAGCAAAATTAAATTGTTTTTTGTTACTTTAAGTATTCCCTTAAATCAGTCTGCAGCTTAAACTAGTCGCTGCTGCGTTGCCATCGGACCATCCCTGCCAGCAGCCACTGACGTTCCCAAAGGGCCGATAGAAAGGATGCAAAAGAGGTCCAGTTTCCGGCAGGTGAACCCTCTCACCTCTGCAGTAGTGTAGGACTAAGTTGGTGGGTCGACAGTAATGTTGCAAGCAAAGATGGACGGCTTCATTAGGATTTCCTATATTACACAGACCTGGTACGCACCGCGCTTCGAAGTCACGTCGTTGAAAATTGCTAGTATACGTTGCTGCTCATTCATTCCAGGCTACATCAGACTTATGTACATTTTTCATACCCTATGAAGCCCTAGATATATAAATGCAAATCACTGTCAACTAAACTTTTTTGCGTTCAACACTCTGAATTGTTTTGTTCTCTTACGTGTGATTCGAAAAATGCAAATTGACAGTGACCGAATTCACGAATTTAAGAAGTAGGGTATTATATATATTATATAATCTTATATCTCGTTCTTTGCCATGACACGTAAGAAAAATCGAATATCACCCATTAGTACGACACGGGACATTAGGCTGACGCAAAATGGTCGTCCTAACAGGAATGTATATACACATATGTGAAAATTAGGCCCTTAAAATTATACTTTTACATACATATGTACTTAAGCACACAGATGCACACGCACACACGTTCATCTTTAGTATTTGATTTTGATGCGATCACGAAACGTAAAGATTTCCTTCATTATTAAGCTACACACCACCTTGGTACAGCGATGAACTCTATCACATTTGTTTACGACTCATCGTAAGTTTTTGTTGAAACTTTTCAAGGTCGTAATAACCCAAAGCATCCAAAGTTTTCACTTTCATTCTTTATACGAGAGTAAAAGTTAAAGGATGAACAACTTTGCGAAAATAAATCGTTAACTGCACCCACAGTAGCCGCGTACGCTGCGTGCTGCACGGTTGTGCTGCGGGTCCCGAGAACGATCCCCAGGCCAGGCGCGTTCTTCTCCTGGCACTTAGCGCACTGAATCGCCAAATTTGCTTGTTGCACGTAGCTGTCGTGAGTCGCTGAACTTTCCATTTCGGCGCCATAGTTCTTAGCGATCCATCGTCTTGTCGACTGCAGCTGCACTTACTCCTCTGGGGCCAATTGGCCTATGTCGGCGGCACGAACCAGTGCGTGTGAGTTTTCCAGCAGAGGGTGCAGTCAAAGTTGATTTTATCTTTACCTGATGCTGTCGATGTCATTTTCTGCGATCCAAATCGTACGTGCCATAGATAAATGCACATTTAACCATGACCTTTGCTAGCCTCCTACAGTTGTCAATATTTACCTTCGGTGCAACTAATCATACCTACATAATAAATCTTTTGGCTGCGGTGTTCTTTTTGACATCTGATTTTTCTGATATACCGGTAACAGCATTAGTTCATAGAGGGCCGGGCGAGAGTTTTGGTTCCTATGTTGGAATGGGCCTGTTTGGCCGTCTACTGCCGACTAGCAGCTAATTTTGAAAGATATTTTTTGTTCTGCTCCTCCTACGAGCCAAATAGCATGTTCTGCTCATTACGTTAGATTAACATCACCTTTCTTTGCCTTAATTTTAAAGTAATTTATCTGCCTTATTTGTATTATGTTCCTTTGCACAGAGTTAGGTACGTCACGTAGAGTAACGATAAGGTAATTCATAATCTTCCTGCATTTTCTCTTAGGTAATTCCCTATGAATAATGTTGTAACTTCTTAGTTACCAGTTAATATCAGCACGTGAAGTAGCTCGTTCACCTACCGTGATGGCCTGTAGAGGTACCACCAGGTTAATAAGATGCTTGCCTACCGTCATCTACAATAGAAAAAAAAATTCACCATGTTCATTTCTCGTGATGGCCGTAAAATATTTCGCCACTTAGAGCAACTCACCTTTCGTATTAACAAATGATATAACCCATAGTAAAGCAACTCACATACAGTGATTATCATCTCAACAAACAATAGGTAAGGCAGCTCACCTGCCGTACAGTAATTAACGGTAGAACTGCCACCAGGTATGGCAACTCACCTGCCGTAAATAACGGGAGAACTGTCACCAGGTAAGGCAGCTCACCTGCCGTAATTAACCACAGAACTGTCGGCAGGTAAGGCAGCTCACCTGCCATAATTAACGACAGAACTGTCGCCAGGTAAGGCAGCTCACCTACCGTAGTTAACGACAGAACTGTCGCCAGGTAAGGCAGTTCACCTGTCTCTGGCACCAGCCAAGTTCCACTCGAAAAATCAACCAATTGTCCTGCTCGTTTCGGCCTTCGCTCCATTGCTTTCACTGGGAGACACGCCCTGACGCTGACACTCCCTATACTATTTCACTGCTACTCGCGTAACTGTATTAGGAAAGGAAGGTATTTTGCACTGACAGGTATTTTGTACCGGCGCTTGTTTTAGCACTGCGCATATTAATAATTAACCTTTCAACATTATTTTAACGAAGGTTTGAATTAGAAAAGACATTCGAAGACGAGATTAATAATCCAGACAAATGTGTGGGCTGTTCTATTCGATCTGCGAATTGGCACGTAGCTACATCTAAGTTATAAAAAACTTAACAAGCTAATTCTGTCATTTATTGTTTGTATGTCATTCTGTTTCTGTGTCTCGTAAAAAGCCATTGAAGGCAAGGTGCATTGTAATGAATAATACGAAAAATCATCTAGAATATTTATTTGAAATTCTGCAAAAGAAATGAACTGTATTCAAAATTTCTTAAACAAAGCTTAGCAATACTCCGTGATGAATGGTTTGGCACATATGACGTCATAGTCACTTGTCGAGCACTACCACGCCCCACCAATTTTGTCAATTCTTCTCTGGCTTCTCCGGTAGAATTATTTTACTGCATAATCTGCCCAGTATATTGTTACGTAATATTGAAATTATTATTATTGGGTTATATGTCATTATATTATGCTGCAGTCGTGTGCGACATATATTATAGTATTCATAGTATTACGGGTACTATACTCATGACAATGAAAGACAGTAGCTAGAACATGAAGATATCAACGCTATAACATAATTCGCTACATATATCTATTTATAAAAGATTCATCAGTAAATTTATATCCTTCAGACAAGCTCTCGTAAAAGTTTTTTAAATTACCCGAATTTCCTTAATGGCAATAATTGCCAAAATCACCGTAATTTAACAAAAAGACTATTAAAAAATGACCGAATTTCCGATTTCTCGCAGCCACTTTTGATGGCAAGGTATGCTTGTAATCAGCGAAGCGACTCGACACGGTCAGTCTATATCTACCGGAAGCGAATATCGCTATAGCCTCGGCCTATAACCACTACTGTACACACTACGCGCTGCTATTGTACATTCCGAGACTCTTTCCTATAGCATTACAAGACCTTCCGTGTAGCGTTACGGAAGGAGCCAGTGTTACTTCCGGATCTCACGAGCACGAATGAGAGCAAAACGTAGCAACGAAATAACTCAGTTACTGCGCAACGGAAGCTCGTAAATTGTCTCAATTCGAGTGTCACGTGACACTAGGGGTCATTCTCGGCCAAGACTCCAGGCGGATGATATGTTTCAGGAGGAAGGAAGGACCTGCAAGCGTGCGAAAATCCAGACGTGCGTGGTCAGTACTTGTCCTCTACATGTCAAGGTGGTTAATTATTAAAAAGAAACATACTACAGGACCTTTTGTATCATACGATACCAAGCACCATAGTCGTTACACTCATTATAATACTACCTTGTAACACGTCTATTGCAGGAGATAATAGAGGCGTAGTTTAAAATGCTATATAACATCAAAGCTATGCATGACGACTTTCATATTTATGTCAATGATGATATGAGTAACATGTAATTATGATAACCGTTGACTATGGAACTTGATACAGTATGATTCTACTTGCCTCAATTTTTTTCAGAAGGGAATTCCACGCAAATGGAGATTCACATCAGTAGAGAATCACTGTTGACTGATGATTTCTCATGAAAAATTCGTAAATTATTTTTGGAAAATACCGTAACTTTACCACAAAAGCAGTCACTGCAAATAGCGATACCTGTAAGCGTAATAATGTAGACAGTTACTATTTACATCCTTCACGAGGCAATTAGTCGTGGCATCATAACTTCCAGAAACGAACTCTATGCATGCATACCTAGTGGCCTTAAAATTCTATACCTCCGTCGACAAATGATTTAGATAACTATAACAGAGACAGAAATAAATCCCCATCTAAGTGGTAATACCTGTACAAACGCAGTCATTGTTTCCCTCACTGATGGTTCTGGAGAATTATTATGCAAGTCAGAAGGTTTTTGAAAAATTGGTGATTTGTAAATAGGGTCTTTTCGCTGAAGGTGCTGGACTGTTGCCTACCGGTTAGTTGACGTACGGAAAGCGTTTGGTCTGTTGTGACGTTTTGTTGTCTGTGTCTTACCAGTTACAGTCTGCACTTATTAATCGTTCTAACGTAACCCCTTCTTCACTTGGACTTTATTGCGCGTTCGATAGTGCAAAAAACATGGGTCTTTGTAAAAATTGGGGTCGTTTGGCAAAGGAGGTAGGGTTTTATTAATCATTAATGAGTTTGTTTCTGAGCGAACGCAGAATGTTTCCGTAAATGGTTGCTTGATTTCCTTAATGACAGTGATTTTTGGCATACCTCAGGGTAGCGTACTTGGCACGTTACTGGTTGTTCTATATAATATATAGCGATATTTTCTCATCGCTGGAAATACGACGATTAACTGTGCTGACGATTTCACTCTGTTGGCTATAATACGATCCCTCAACATGAGTGACGATGTCGCTCACTCCCTAAATAGGGCTTGTCGCTCTTAGTAAATACTGCTGTGCACGAATATGGATGGTGCTGAATGCGGGCAAGACTAAAAAAATCATTTTCAGTCGGGGTCGAACACTTTTACGCCAGCATTCACTTATGAAGAGAGGTGACGCTGGGCTTCAGGGATCTAGCTCGTAGAAAATCCGCCGCGTCCTCTTTGATGAGAAGATACATTAGTCGGTGTTTTCTACCCTGGTCCTTGCTGACCTGGAGTTTGCTACCAGGTTTCGCGCGCCGCCGTATGAATCAGCAGGCGTGTAAGTCAACTGTTAATGGTTGATGATGGATTGTTCTTACCTGCCCATCGGGCTTCCCGGGAATGCTTTTTGCTTCATTTGAGTTTCAATACTTAGCCGTACGTGGAGGCTCTGCGTATACTTTTAATCATAATATTAATAAAGATAATAAGCTCTCTACTCGGAACAGCGCACATCATTCGCAAAGTGCTCTGAGCCTTAGGTCGCGGGATGTGACCCGGCGCCAGAGCGTAGAGCCCAACATTGCTCAACCGATCCATTTTTGGGTCGTGAAATCCCCTCGATAATAATAATAATACGAACGCTAATGTAGAAGGTATCCAGGATTTACTTCTCGTTGTTATGGATTATTGAAGTTAAAATTTAGCGGAAAACCAAATCCGGTCGATAGCACTAGCCCACAACAAACCGAAGCTTAGGAATGGACTTTTCGGTCCCTCCATTCTAGAATCTTATCTAATCAACTAGCGTGCATGCAAGCCTCGAGTGTAGCTACTTCGTCTTCAACACGGTTTCGTTGATATTTATTCCTGGATCAAATGAGAACTCCATGCGAGCTGACTGAAATATAATTGCGAGTAGCCACGAATACCTCTTACTTGACAAACAGGTTAGATAAATACATCCGTATCGCCGGAGCAATCAGTGAAACAGGAATGACTTGTAAAATTTACTGCCACTGAACCATGCTTCCTACTGTGCGATAATGCGATTGTCATCTATGCATCCAATTCTAAAACTAGAATGATATCCTACACCGCAACAATACCGCGAGTGATGATCTTGTTAATGTGAAGCAAATATCTAGACACAAGTGAAGTTACTGTATCGTTCTAGAGCAACGCTTACGCAATATAGTACATGCAAGTAATGATTTTAGGAATTGAGCATCAACAATGTCCCTATTGAAATAGGGCCTTTCCCTACTGAGTCCTCAGGCTTCGTGATGTAACATTAATAAAATTCTTTCCAATTATTCAAGTAACCGCAAAGGAAACCCAGCATATTTCAAGAGACGTAAAGAATTTATTTCTTAACGAAAGTGCAGATATGTCACTATTGGCCATTGGTGGGAGATGAGGACGATTCTGGAGACATCAAAAATGATTTTAAAATATGAACTACTTCCAAAACTTCGAGAATGGTACGTCAAAAACACATGCCGTACATGCGTAGCGCACATAATCTGCAGTATTATAAGATACAGTGAATTTGCCTCCATTCACTCCCGCAGAAAGGGGGGCCGAAGGGGTAGTGGCTCATGTACTTTAGGGGGGGGGGGGAAGCATCATTAATAGATGCTAGCTAGACAGTGGTTAACCTTATACCTTGAAGCAAAAATTACTCTATTTCTGTTTTTATGCTTACACATAGATTATTCCCGTTTTCACATCTACATGTCGGTATGATGCCTTGCACTAGAAACCCTGAAACATACAGTCCGGCAGTATGTCTCGGGCATTGTCTAACTTTACTTGCCACTACATGAACTATGAAGTATTAAATGCTATAAGTTTTGAGATTCATCCATGGTCAGTTTTACAGTTTTTAATGCTATTTTTTTTCAGTTTCATCCATTGTCAAATTTACTACGAAACTATTCCATTTCCTTAACCCTTTAAGGACCAAGTTTCCGTTTCTCTCGGATTTTTGGAGATAGTCTTAAACTGTAGTCCTCCGACTACCGTCTCATAGTCGCGGAGCTCATAGGTCCAAAAATCACTGCTTCTTTATTTAGAAACTTAATTTTTGCGAAACGGGACTCGTGAGGCCCAGTGGTCCTTAGAGGGTTAAGGCAAATGGGGTCCTTGAAAGCAAAGATATCAAGCAGCTACCCTAGCAAACTTTGGGGCACCGCGCTTCTGCGCCGACCCTGATTGTTGGTAGGGGACGGAATATTGGTCTGCTATAGTATGGCCCTTTTGATATCAAGTTATTGTTTTACAGAGTTAATAAATATTTCCAACATAACCAGTGAGAAATCTTAATCAATTAGCTCAATGACAATATCAAAATCTCATAAGCAACATAATTTCTTCTCACCCAAATTTTAAACCGAGGACCTTGTGCATTGTCCAGGCAGTATCTGCTTAAGTAAAGCAACTTTTATTCTGCTTCGACCGATTAACTACCAGAATTATAATGGGAATGGAATTCACTATGTTGCAAGGTAAGAAGAGAAACTAAATTTAATATTTTGACTTGAGTGGAGAAGCATATTTAATTTTTCATTGTATTATTAAAGGTATTTAATCTTGGCAGCTCATTTTGTCTCAAGCAAATTTAAGTGACACGTTTCTTCTACACATTACCAAACTTATTATCTGCTCTATGCATATTGGAAATACAGTTGCATCATAATAAAAAAACGTATCAACTCAGCTTCATTGATTTACATTTTCTGTCTTTGGAATTAACCCGCATACCACTTAACGCACTAACAGTATGCATTCCTGAAAGATGATTAGTATTGTTATTATTTTAGCTTATAAATTGAAGCTAAAACTAGAACGCCTCGGTAGCGTAAGACCATCACCCGCGGTAGGGGGCACATTCAACGAAGGTATTTTTTATGAACGAGGCTAGGGCAAAGCCCCTATCCTTTCCAGAGATTAATTCTTCAATAATAACATAGGAAAACAAGACTGGCTCTGGGCTCACCTGCTCTGTTAATAATAACGAGGAAAATTCAACACCGTCATTTTTTATGGCCAGTTAAATACAGTATTTTGGCATGGGTCACATCTAGGTCAACCCTCCAAACTCCCTACAACAAATTATGAACATTGCTCAACTTCTTCGACCACTTAATGGGTGGACAGACAAATATATATGCATACACCTTTACATATATATACTTAAATCTTCAACGAAAACATTATCACTTCTCTCACTTTGTTCGCGGGTGATAATAACACCCTTTTCCTATTTCATCAAAAATCTAGGTATATCATAACACTCCGGAGACTTTCTACACTATGGAAAGCTTTATCATAGTAAACATGTCAAAGCCACAGCCGAATTCCTACAAAGGACCACTAAACATCGCATCCCTATCCCTGCTATTGCAGGTTGATTAATTTATATTCCTGTTAATTTCCTATAAATTCAAGTTTCAAAATAAGTCGAGGTTCCATAATAATTGATGGGTGCAACAACAATATTTGGTATGATCTCAGAGATAAAAAATATTTTCAAATGTTTTAATGCCCCTGTCACGGAACACATTATAGGGTTAATTTGCGAAAGCAACGTTAAATAATCTGCAATATGGCAGCAGTTGCTTAATTTATATAATGAGTTAAATATCAGTGTGATAATTAATCCCTATCAGAAATTATCGTTGGAAACAACTATGATTATGGTCGAGCTTGGTTGCAAATCGTTCGTAATCACCGGCATTTATTGGGTGCTTTCCAACTTTTATGGTTGGGCTAATTCCAAGGTTTCCAACCNTGCTAGTGTTTAGTATTATTCTTAAGTTAGTTTTAATCATGAAAACCTCAGGCGCTGTGTCCTAATCTTGTTGGCCACAGTACCTTATGAGAAAAATAAATGATTTATTATTATTATTATTATTAATGTGCGATAATGCGATTGTCATCTATGCATCCAATTCTAAAATTAGATTGATATCCTACACCGCAACAATACCGCAACGGATGATCTTGTTAATGAGAAGCAAATATCTAGACACAAGTGAAGTTACTGTATCGCTCTAGAGCAACGCATACGCAATATAGTACATGCAAGTAATGATTTGAGGAATTGAGCATCGACAATGGGCCTATTGAAATAGGGCCTCTCCCTACTGAGTCCTTAGGCTTCCTGATGTAAAATTGATACAATTCTTTTCAATTATTCAAGTTACCTCAAACAAAACCCAGTATGTTTCAAAAGACGTAAAGAATCTATTTTTTTAACGAGAGTGCAGATATGTCACTATTGGCCATTGGTGGGCGACGAGGACGATACTGGAGATATCAAAAATGATTTCCAAATCAGAATTACTTCCGAAACTTTGAGAACGTTGCGCCAAAGACACATACCGTACATGCTTAGGGCACATAATCTGCAGTATTATGAGATACAGTGAATTTGCCTCCATTCACCCCCGCAGAAAGGGACGGCGAAGTAGTGGTGGCCCATTCACTCTAGGGGGGGGGGGAGAGCATCATTAACAGATACTAGCTGGACATTGGTTAACCTTATACTTTACAGCAAATATTACTCCATTTCTGTTTTTATGCATACACATAGATTATTCTCGTCTTCACAGCTACATATCGGTTTGATGCCTTGCACTAGACACCCTGAAATGTACAGTCCGGGAGTGTGTCTTTTGCATTGTCCAACTTTACTTGCCACTACATGAACACTGAAGTATTTCATACCCTAAGTTTCGAGATTCATCCATGATCTGTTATACAGTTTTTAATGCTATTTTCAGTTTCATCCATCGTCAAATTTACTACAAAATTATTCCATTTCATTAACCCTTTAAGGACCGAGTTTTCGTTTCTCTCAAATTTTTGGAGATAATCTAAAATTGTAGTCGTCCGACTACCGTCTCATAGTCGTGGAGCTCATAGGTCCAAAAATCACTGATCCCTTCTTTATTTAGAAACCTAGTTTTTGCGAAACGGGACTCGTGAGGCCCAGTGGTCCTTAAAAGGTTAAGGCAAATGGGGTTCTTGAAAGCGAAGAAATCAAGCAGCTACCCTAGCAAACTTTGGGGCACCGCGCTTTTGCGCCGATCCTGATTTTTGGTAGGAGATGGAATATTCGCTATTTTACTAAATATAGCACTTTTGATATCAAGTTATTGTTTTACAGGGTTAATAAATATTTCCAACATGACCAGTCAGAAATGTTAATCAATTAGCTCAATGATAATATCAAAATCAACATAATTTCTTAACAACGAAATTTTAAACCGATAACCTTGTACATTGTTCAGGCAGTATCTGCTTATGTGTAGCGACTTTTATTCTGCTTCGACTGATTAACTACCAGAATTCGACTGATTAACTGCCAGAATTATAATGGGAATGGAATTCACTATGTTGCAAGGTAAGGAGAGAAACTAAATTTAATGTTCTGACTTGAGTGGAAAAGCATGTTTAATTTTTCATTGTATTAGTAATGGTACTTTATCGAGACAACTCATTTTGTCTCAAGCAAATTTAAGTGACACGTTTCTTCCACACGTTACCAAACTTATTATCTGCTCTATGCATATTAAAAAACGAATAAACTCAGCTTCGTTATTTTAATTTTTCTGTCTTGGGATTAACCCGCATATCACATAACGCACTAACAGTATGCATTCCTGAAGGATAGTTATTATTATTATTAGTTTAGCTTATAACTTGAAGCTAAACCTAGAAAGCCACGGTGGCGTAAGACCATCACCCGCGGTAGGGGGCAAATTCAACGAAGTCATTTTTGATGAACGAGGCTAGGGCACAGCCCCATTCCTTCCCAGAGATTAGCTCTTCAATAATAACATAGGAAAACAAGACTGGCGCTGGACTTACCTGCGCTCTTAATAATAACATGGGAAAATTCAACGCCGTCATTTTTTATGGCCAGTTAGGTCTAGTTTTTTGGCATGGGTCACATCTAGGTCAACCCACCAAACTCCCTACAACAAATTATGAACATTGCTCCACCCGTTCGAGCACTTATTGGGTGGACAGACAAATACATATATACATACAAATATATATAAAAATCTATATACTTAAATCTTCAACGAATACATTATCACTTCTCTCACTTTGTTCGCGGGTGATAATAACACCCTTTTCCTGTTTCATCAAAAATCTAGGTATATCATGACACTCCAGAGACTTTCTACGCTATGGAAAGCTTTACCATAGTAAACATGTCAGAGTCACAGCCGAACTCCTACAAAGGACCACTAAACATCGCATCCCTACCCTTACTATTTCAGGTTCATTAATCATATTCCTGTTTATTTCCTATAAATTTAAGTTTCAAAATAAGTCGAGGTTCCGTAATAATTGATGGGTGGAACAACAATATTCAGTATGATCTCAGAGGTAAAAAAATATTTTCAAATGTTTTAATGCCCCTGTCACGGATTTGATTTGCGAAAGCAACGTTAAATAATCTGCAATATGGCAGCAGTTGCTTAATTTATATAATGAGTTAAATATCAGTGTTGTAATGAAATGAGTGGCTGCGAATACCGACAGACACAACAATTTGTTAGTGGCATTACTGATTATTACCAGTGGTACCAGTGGTTAAATAGATTTATAGTAAAAAAGAAAATTCACTGGAATTCTTGATAAAGACACTGACGTGTAAGTGGTACAGCTAATTTTTATTATTGGCTAAAGAAATCACTGTGTAATGCAAGAAAACTCACTGTAATTCTCGATAAAGAAACTGTCGTGTGAGTAGTATTGATAATTTTTATTATCATCTAAATAAAATAACTGTGCTAAGCAAGAAAACTCGCAGTAATTCCAGATAGACACCATGACTTGTTCTCGAGAGGCATCGCCGATTATTATTATCATCGGTTAAATAGATTACTTAAAAAAAGAAAACAATAGAAAAGTCGCTGTAATTCCCGACAGACACGGCGACTTTTGAGCGACATCGCTGCAAGTCTTTTTAAGGAATCTGCGATCTGTGAAGAACATCCTGCAGCTCTTCACAGGCCATCAGTTAGTTGGATGCGCTTCTGCTTTTGATGCGGCTAAGTTAGATTAGTTGCGAATTGTTGTGGCTCTTGTGCAGCACTCTTGTTCTAGAAAGAAAGCATTCTTTGTAGTTGTGGTTTGTTGAAAAATGTGAAAGTTTGTGTGTCTTGGGACAAACGTTAGGAAACACCGAGACAAAAGTTTTCCAAAACAAGTAGATGTTGATGTCCGTGCGGAATGTCAGTGGTTTGTGGGTAACTGTTTTATAATTACCATCCTGTGTAACTGTGAGCACGTGTTCTGCATTGGGTATGTTTACTAGGGAAGTTTTTTAATTATTATCACGTTATTTTAAATACCAAATTACACCTTACAAAATACTTGCACTCGCCGTGAAAGCCATAAAATAAACTGAGTACGTATTTACTAGGGAATTTCTTTTTTTAATTATTATCACGTTTCTTTAAGTACCAAATTATACCTTATAAAATACTTGCACTCGCAGTGAAAGCCATAAAATAAATTGAGTACGTTCAGAAAATCGAAGGGTAATTCTTTAGAGCTTTCAAGAACTATCGTTCCTGAACTATTAGCAGATAATTTAGCTGGGCATGCAAGCAAAATTGCTAATTGTTTAATATAATGAGATATTGATTTAAAATTGAACTGCGAGCATAATAATATTACGAGCGTTGCTGACAGGCATTGAGTGCACAGGGTTGGAAAATTTTAACTCTTCTCTGCCCAGAAGGACCGTTTGGTCATGTCTTCAATAGGGCTCATTCCTCAGCATATTACCGGTTGATGCAGACGATGAAGGGTGAACTAATAAGCGAAAAAAATCTACTGCATAAGTGATGGGCGTTGTAGAGTATGCAAGTTTCGAATTAACTTGAACTGTGATCACAGAAAAATTATTGTCTTCATTGACAGGCATTCCAAAAATCGAATAAAATTCAATTGAACAGAAAAATTTGAAGTGCGGTCTTGAGAGGCTTATCAGAGCATGCAGGTTCGAAGGCGAGCCCCCAAAGAGAGTTTTGCATTTTGGCATCCATACCACGACTCTGTATCGACCATCTTGATATTGCTCGGAAATTTTTCAAAGTCTGCTTCTTGAGAACGCTTTGACTTCTTTGTCACCAGGCCGATATTCAATTTGGTAGAGCGGATATCGACGAATTTTGGTGGCGCAGGAGCTGCATTCCCTCCTTTGAAGATGCCACCCTCTTGATAACATTGTGGTTGCGCTTGGTAATGTTGCTGTGGCAGCGATATGGTGCAGGGAATCAGTGACTGCAGCGTGTAATTTTGTAATGTACTAGTGTGACTGTAACATAGTTACTTCGTGCAACCCCAGTAGGTGAGGACGATGTGGCAGCGATGTTACTTCCTGATGTGCTGCTGCGGTAGTGACAAAATCACATTTTGTAACGGGTTCGTGCAACGACAATACTTTCAATTTCGTGTTCTACCATTACACGAAAATATTGTGGCTGTAACATAAATTTGCAATGAGCCAGTTTGTCGATAGTGAAATTACTCTTGCCATAGTGATGCCCTAGTGTGCTATAAGGATGCGTGTGCATGATATTTTCCTACATTAATCTGGCGCGGCAGTCGCGGTATTGCATTTCAAATTTTATTTAATAGTTCCATCAAAGATTACAGTCTAGGTGAAGGTTTAAGATTTTTCCATCTCAAATATAATCGGCTTCCGATTACTGATTGAAACTCGAAATACAGGGGCAATTCGACATCCTACGATTGTTTCAGAGCGAAAAAAACTAAACGGAACACTGTAGGTTATTCTAATGGCAAAGTTTGGATCGGAACAAACCTTAACGGAACTTCGAAACTGTCTACCATCGGCAAAACTTTAGAAATGAACGCTTAATAAATTCGGTTTTATGTTCTTCGATGCCTCAGCTGCATCGTATGCATAATGCAAAGCGCAAGCATATGTGCATAATGGTGCTTGCGGTGCAAAATGTACGGTGCTCACGGAAGTGCTCTAGGCTGGAATGTTAGTTAGCCGCTTAGGCACGTACTGCACGTGTCCGGCTGTCAATTTCCTCGTAGCATTTCTATGAAAAAAATTCCGAATGAGGGATTAGTTCACAGTTGTCCCATTTCCTGCTGTGGTATAATGTTGTCTTTGATGCACAAAGACTTGAGAAGAATAAAAGTTGGCCATTTTCACATTTCGTGAAGTCAGTTTTGGTTACGTGACTCTATCGTTGGGGTGAAGTAATTCAAGAAGTCATGCCACAATCAGTTTGTGTTCAAGCACTATTTTTTTGGTCGTAATTGTTTCATTGAGTCGCAGCTAGCGTCGCACTGCCTCTTGAAACAAAATGTCATCACAAATTAACATAAGTATATGTATATTTCTCGGCTTAGAAATCTATGTTTTTGTCGGAGTCTGCGTTTCTGCCACCCAGAAACTCAAACGTTATGGATGGATCTTTATGAAATTTATAGGGAATGTTAGGTATATTATGAAAAGCAGATGAACAACACTTGCAAAATATGGTGAAGAACCGTTCAACCCTTTGCTTTTATAACTATGTGCATTCCTATGTTTTTTTTTCTTGGTATAATAACTCAGATACTTACGGACGGGTCTGCATGAAATTTGCAGGATAATTATTAGGATTGTTATGAAAAACAAGTGATCAAATTATAAGGGTAGCTACGTCAGTTCGTTTGTCCGTTTGTCTCATTGTTTGTTTTTATTTTTGTCAGTAACATAATCGAAGAAGCATAAATAAATCTACGTAAATTTTTGTAGGAATTGTTAGAAATTTTAAAAGACACAGATGACCAAATTTCGGTGATGATCGGTTTGTCCGTTTGTGTTTGTGACTAATGTTTGTCGAAATATTTGTCTGAACATAACTCAAAAAGTAATGTTCTGAACTTCATGAAATTTACAGAAATTATCAGAAATGTTGAAAGGCACAAATGAGCAAATTTTGGTGATGATCAGTTTCTTTCATTTGTGTGTTTTACATATGTTTGTCTAAGTCTTTGTCAGAACATGACTCAAAAAGTTGCGCAAGGAGCTTCGAAAATGTTAATGGAACTGTAATTAATGTCCAGAGCTATAATTAACAAAAGTCGGTAATGATAAAAAGAATCCTAGTTTCAGGACCTATTGGAATTTTTTGCTGACATTGTCTTACTTGGCGGAGGTATGAGCTCTAAGAGTGCTTCTTGTGTTCTAGTTGGTTTCATCGGGGCTAAATTTATTAGGTCATGTAGCATTACAATTGCCCATTTAGTGCAACGATATTCTTCCAGTAAAATTGTTTTGTTATGACTATTGATTTCATACGTCATAATAATTATTGCGCCATTTGTTATACATTTTTTTTTTTGCGAAATAACTGTACCGGGATGGGATAGTTATCGTCGCAATAGAACAGTCATATGTTAGGAACTGCAAATTTTCTTTTAAAGGCAATGGATACTGTAGTTTATTTTGAGAAGATTTGAAAACCTTTCATGCTTGTTATGCGCATTCATGCATTATACTATACATAGGTCACCTCTCATGAATAGTATTTCTTGTACTATAAGTGATAGTGTATGCATTAGTTATCAGTGTTGCTTCTCATTTTTTTTTTTTTTTTGCAACTTGTTCTACTTCTTTTACGCTCCATGTAATTTTTCCTTTAAAAAGTCCTCAAGCCGAATAAGTTATAAAAAAAAAATTTAGGCATTTTTATTACCTTTTATTCCTTGTTAGAAACTCTCTCCCCAAAAATTCATTGATCGACTGGCAAGTTTTTCATGGATTTTGTGGATTTACTCAGAGGAACCTGCTCCTGGAAATGAACAGTACTAATTACGTATGCACGTGAACAAACTGTCGATAGATTAACATCAGGGCCCGTGCATGGCATTACCGGGTTCCCATAGGCGGTAAACACACCCAAAAACATGTGTCTGTGCCGGTCCTACTGCTCTCCTATAGGCCTATACTGCCTTTTCTTGTAATGAACCGCATGTACTATGCTCATTAAAGGCTCGTATAAATACTGCGCATGTTTAACCAAGAGCTGTTAAGTATAATTTAAGTAGGGCTGAGAATGTCGTACCTGGTACGGTTGAGTAGGAGTTGTTGTGGAAGCAACCAAGGTAACTATAGGAGCTGTTAAATATAAGTTGATGAAAGAACAGCTGCCTAACTGACCAACATCTGTTAATAGTTGCTGTAGTGGGCACTGCGTATTTATCCAAGAGCTGTTAACACATGAGCAGTTTTGGAAGCAACCTATTTAAGCTAGAGCTCTTAATACAAGCAAAAATGGCAGCAACCTATTTGAGCTAGAGCTATTAATACAAGCAGTAATGGAAGCAACCTATTTGAGCTAGAGCTATTAATACAAGCAGTAATGGAAGCAGCCTATTTGAGCTAGAGCTATTGAATACAAGCAGTAATGGAAGCAACCTATTTGAGCTAGAGCTATTAATACAAGCAGTAATGGAAGTAACCTAGTTGAGCTAGAGCTTTTAAATACAAGCAGTAATGGAAGTAACCTAGTTGAGCTAGAGCTATTAAATACAAGCAGTAATAGAAGTAACCTTTAATTGAGCTATAGCTATTAATACAAGCAGTAATGGAAGTAACCTAATTGAGCTAGAGCTATTAAATACAAGCAGTAGTAGAAGTAACCTATAATTGAGCTAGAGCTATTAATACAAGCAGTAATGGAAGTAACCTAATTGAGTTAGAGCTATCAAATACAAGCAGTAATAGAAGTAACCTATAATTGAGCTAGAGCTATTAATACAAGCATTAATGGAAGTAACCTAATTGAGTTAAAGCTATCAAATACAAGCAGTAATGGAAGTAACCTAGTTGAGCTGGAGCTATTAAATACAAGCAGTAATAGAAGTAACCTATAATTGAGCTAGAGCTATTAATACAAGCAGTAATGGAAGTAACCTAATTCAGTTAGAGCTATCAAATACAAGCAGTAATGGAAGTAACCTTATTCAGCTAGAGCTATCAAATACATATATATATATGAGCAGTTATGGAAGAAGCAACCTAGTTGACCTACACCTGCTAAATTGAAGCTGTTGTGTGTACTTTGTCATTGGCAAAGTGCAGGCAAATAAAAGCGTAATGAAAGTATTCGTATGCATCGCACGCCGAAGACCCCCAGAAGATAGATCACTATGGGGTGTCTGTACCGATTTTTTGTTTATAGTCATCAAGCTACTACCCAATAGCTAGCAGATAATACTTCTTATTAACTCTGGTGTACCATATAGCGATGTACCATAGTGCATTCCTGATGCAATGCTGCGTGATGTTGCTTGATAACGGAGTATGCTTAGTTTTCTTTGGCAATATCAACACTCATTATTTTATCATATTTTTATTTGCCACTTCAATATTAGCCTTTTAATGCAAGTTAAAAATTGTCTATTCAGCTCAATTTGATGCCTTACTTTTTCTAGCGATAGATAATGGAAAGGCTTGAATATTTGGATATCTTTTGAAGATTATGTTCTAGAAATGCTCGTATAGGACACAAAGAAAGTGCAGATGCAGAGTGTCTGCAATAATAACAACAACGAAAAAAACTGACCATCTCAAAACGTACAGTATATACGTAAAAAGCCTGGTCGGTGAACGAACGTGCTCTGCAAACAGATCTCTGACGTTCCACCTGCTTAAAATTACTGGGCAAAATCTGCAGGGATATACTTGACGTTTACAAGGCTGTGGTTCATTAAGTCTTGCTTCTCTTTGGTTCTAGTTTCCTCAGGTGTTCAGAGCATATACTGATCAACACCTATCATGTCTAGCTCCTGGAGATCTGTATAAACAAAGAAAAACGTTAAACCTAACAATTTTTTTAACGTTTGACGCTTAAGTTAATTTGTATTTTAACGTTTATCACGCGTTTTGCGGGAGATTGGGACTTTTTATATATTTGACTCATAACGTTTGAATTTAGCGGTAATTGAATTGGTGATTCTTTTCAGAATTTTGACAATCCTACTAACGTATTACATACGACGCCTATTGAGTGTTTTTTTTTTATTTTTCCACGACAATAAACCCGTATATTACGATACACTATAATAAAAACATTGGCCTTTATTAGAGTTTGATTTTCTATTTTATCCCCCGAACCGAACGCAATAAACTTTCGATTCTCGACAGCTGCTCCGTAAGGCTGCTTGTGACATCGGCTTTGCCCTTTTCGTGCTACACTAACAAGAATGAAACTTTTACTACCGCACCAAACATGGGAAAGCTTAGCGCTTGTTCTTCATCTGATAAGCAGACTGTCTCTTGCTATCACATGTTAGCATATCTAAACATGGAGCGCTGGGGTCGCCACGGAAACCTTGCGTCTAGCTACTTATTTCTAATTTCCAGCAGCCTGTTTGCATTTTTACCCTTTTAACATCCAGAGGAGCGTTTGTTCACGTTTCAGGTAATGCTATTCCTGTAAAAGTTATTTCTAGTTCAGATGTGAGAGGGTAATTCCGAAATTTTGCCGAACGAGAAGGAGTCTTCTATGTCAGTACAATCCAAATTCCAAATCACCAAATTTTACAATGTTTAGATTTTTAATGACTAGCATTTATTGGAACGCTGTTGATGAATTTTTCGCGTATAGCTCTGCAACCCAACTTGTACGTGTTTAAATTAAAAAGTAACTAGGGGACTCTTTGTTGTCTTGTATATTTGATTGTTCTTTGTACTCAAGAGTGCTTTTGCGTGTTCTGAATTTTCTATTAAATTCCAGATTCTCATCTACGTTTTAATAAATTTCCGAGCTACGCAATTTTGCCGTATTTATTTTATTTTTAATCACATTAATATGGTTGCTATTACTATGTCTCTCTTATGAAACTGAGACCCGATTTCTATGCAAAGAAATCATGAACGAGTCTAAGTTTTTTTTTTTTTTGCTGCTGTTTATGACAGAAAGGATCTAAGTGGCTTTGGCGTGTATCGTGTGTTCAATTACATTTAGTAAAATAAATCTATTATAATAAATACCTATCAGCAGACAGGCCCACACTCTCCGACCCGTCTCCGACTCCTACTGCAGGTCCTCCAGTTTTTTCTGAGTTCGACTCCAAGTGTTAGTTGCTTGGTTCTCATTTGTGTGATTGAAGCACAAATAGTTGCTTTTGAACTGAACTAGAATCTGCGCAGCCCGCAGCATAGCATATCCTCCACGACAGGAGTCGTTTTGCTCTCGAGCAGCGGACACAAGCATTACCGCTGCAGTTTCACCTCAGCTGATTCTATTCAGCCTTGTGCACTTCAAAACATGCTTACTAATTTCATGCTACACATTGAATTCATCACACTCCTTAATTTCACGAACGATGTGATGCGAGACACTATGTGTTTAACTAATCGTCCCTTCTGAAAAAGTATTACCATATGGCTGTCAATGACTCGCATTATTTTTTAATAGTTCAGATATTACTTCCGACTCGTCACATGCATAATAGTTTACGCAGTGCTGTATTCGATGTGGTTTCTAGAAAGATAGAAAATAAATTATTTCCGGGGGTGATGCATGTTATTTTGATGCCCTAGTATACTAATTCAAAACATCTTTTGCCCTATTATGCAAATATGAATGCACGTATTGCATAAGATATGTTCAGTATATATTATATAATATACATAAAATAATCTATAGAAAGTAAAAATATATGTAAGGGAATTTTGGGAGTAAATCTTCTCGTGAACATGCTTCGTAAAAAATTTGGCTACATTTATTGTTTGGTTCTTTCGTTTCAGGTTTTCCGATTTTTCTAAAATTTTAGAAAAATAAAAAACGTAATAAACATGGAAATCGTAAACAGTAAACTTGGGAGAACTTTTAACAAAATATATGCATATGCTATTGATACAGTATATCTTACAAGTACTTTTGGTAGAGATACCGTAGTCTTCACGAATATAGGTTTCCTCGCTGACCCACAATATTCTAATCCGAAGTCTGATACTTAATTACTTGCCTAGACGTAAGCTCTCAGCGTTGGATTCGTCACTTTGCACTGAGTTTCAGGCGAAAATCGCAAACTTATTGCGTTTGGGACGACAGAAGGCTTAATTAATTTTACTGAGCAGCTGGTTTCAATACTTGGAACTGAAATTTTTGATTAATCTGAGTGAGCCAATCGTGCATGCCAATCGTTTATGGCACTCATAGTAGCTAATTATACATACCAATCATGCTTGACAATCGTACATGCTAATTGTCGAAGCCAATCATAGTTACCAATCTTACATTTCGATCAAACTTGCTAATCGTACATACCAATTGTACTTGCCAATCGTACTTGTATATGGTGCCTGCTCTGTCATTCAATGGATCGAACAAAAACAACAAAAAATCATATCTGGTCGAACACGCCATCATTGTTATAAGCAACGAATGTCAAAATACGCCAAGCTCTCGTTCTGTGCCCATTCGCTCTTATGCGAATGGACAACTATTGTCACCGCTGATGTTCTTTATGCGAAAATTATTGTTATTACTATTGAGAAGTTAAGGCCTCCGCTTCCACAACTAAGGCGATCTCACAGAGGATGAAAGAATGGACAGATAGTACGTCGATTGAAACGTGCAACCAATGCACGAGGGTGTTCCTACACAGGATAAACGTCCATGGGAACTACAAATCGATTTATGCTCTCTTATGCGATTTGCAAGTTGTGCGCGGGGGGGGGGGGAATTTCCTTGTAGATTATTGTAATGTAACATTACCGTTGTGTTTTAGCTGTACTTTTGTGCAATATTGTTGTGGTAAAGTGCCGGATCTACCATTTAGGTGGGTAAAAGCTGGATTATGGAACGTAACCCGGTTTATATAATATAGCTATAGTCAAACCAGCGTAAGCAGTCCTTTAGAGGCGGGGCTGAATTGAACGCAGCAGTGTCAAATCTAATCAATTGACTAATGTACTGTGAGTATTCGAACATAAATATAATTCTATCGATTGAGACAAGTTATACCTCGCGCTTAAGTGAGATTTGGCTTAGTTGTTTTGCGTTCTGAGCCACGCCCATCGAACTCCTTACGCTGGTTTGACTATAGATTCGGTATATGCGAATTTACCTATGAATTTACCTATGACTATGACGAGTACCAGCTGCGTTATTCCGTTAATTTAGATAATAATTAAAATTATACTTAACTGATGACCGAACCATAACGTAAAATTAATAGCAACCGGAGCGCTCTGAGAGCGCCTACCTCCGCCAAGTACGACAATATTAACTAAATATTCAAATATGTAATGAAATTAGGGTTTCTTCTTGATCGTCATCAAAATTTGGCCTCATTTGTGCCTCTAGATAGTAATAACAGCGTCTGTAATTTTGTTGAAGATCCTTAGGAGTTATATTGTGACAAACATAAGTTAAGCACACAAATGGACATACCGATCATCACCAACACTTGGTCATTTTAGTCTTTTAACATGTTTAAAAAATAGAAAAAAAATTACAAAAATCTGTTCATATTTTTTGAGTTGTACTACGGACAAACAAAAAAAAAAATGCATAGAGACCAACAAACGGACGAGCAGATCAACACAAAAAATTGGTTATTTGCTCCTAATAATAGCCCTAAGAGCTGCAAATTTCATAAAGATCGCTTTATAACTTTTTGAGTTATGCCACCGAGAAAAAAAAAAGAGACAGCCAAATAAACAAATTTATTCATCCTATCATACCTAACAATCGATGTGTATTTTGTAAAGAACCGTTCGTAATTTTTTTTTTCTTATCTTGATGACTGACAGACAAGCAAAGAAACAGACAGGCAAAAAAGCAGACTAAAAGGCAAATATACAAACTCAACAAAACATAACCTCCGTGGCGAAGGTGAGGAGACTGGACCTTTTGCAATTATATTCAATATAAGTTGTCTCTTTAGGGATGCACAGACCCATAATATCAATATAAAGTATGATCATGTATTTAATTCCAAGTCAGACAGCACTTCTATAGCCATCGAGGATTATTTTAAAAGCTATATTCAAAGGTCACGACCCGGCGTATATCATGGACGCTTTTGTTTAGTCGCTGATTTATACCTTGTTCTGCGTTGGTATGGAAATCATTGAAAGGATCATGAATGGTTTTTGAGGGATTCTTCTGTGCAAAGCTCTGAGTATTCTGGGTTCTGCTTCTGGTTCATTTGGGTTACATTACCGCTCCATGGACGCCGAGGTGTGTAGTTTAATAAAAATACTGGATTTCCCCGTGTAAGCCTGGATTTTCCCTGTACAATCCTGGATTTTCCCTGTGTAATATTGGATTTCCCTGTGCAATACTGGATTTTCCCTGTGCAATACTGGATTTCCCCGTGCAATAGTGTATTTTCCCTATGCAATGCTGGATTTCCCCGTGCAACAGTGAATTTTCCCTGTGCAAAACGCGATTATTTCCACTGCAATACTGGATTTTACCAATCCAATACTGGATTTTCTTTTGCACTGCGTAACGTGCAGTTGAATGACCAGCTCTGTCAGTCAAAGCGATTAAGCACAGGAATAATAGGAATGCTTCTTTCACTATGTCATCTGCTGGCACCATCTCCTCATGTGAGCGTTTCAATCGAGCGTGCACCTCCAACTTTTAACATCTGGTTTGCATAAAGGCGAGGCAAAAATTTGAATAATGGCCACTTTTGTAGGGGTGACTTAGGCGCCCTGCTCCATCGCTTAATTTAGTGACCTGGCTTGCAATTCTGGCAAGGCAAATTGTGTTGCCTAAACTTAATAGTTTTAGCTTTTAGAATAATAATTTATAGCTGTCCTGTGATGGAAAGGATTATAAAGCGACTCTAGGGGCGTTTGTCTTCCCGGGTGAGCTAGTTTGAGTTAATATGGTTATATATATATATATAATTATTTGAAAAAATAAATTAGAAAGTTCAAAAAATTTAAACGGAGAAGCACTCGTGTAGTACTTCCCGTATACAAACAATGTGTCTGCTAGCGACTCACGTCACACCTACACTATTATATATAAATTATATATGCCTTATGTAAATGTATATAAGTATATATATATATATTAGATTGGCAAGGCAAAGACCTGTTGACCCAAGCAGATTTGACTCCATTTGCCAGGAATTTTAGCTAGGACCGTTGGTTTTTTCCTCGTCTATTTGAATCGAGTTTCAAATTCTAACCTACAATCCGTTGCTCTTGAGACAACCGAAAACTCAATTCTGCACTTTAAAAAGGGCTCTCTGTGGGTTTCAGCGTAATCGGGTGGTTGCTAACATCAGCAAGACGATGCAAAGGGGCAAGACCGATGCTTCAGACTGAAGTTCGGGATAATGCAAGAATAGTGCGCCTAGTTTAACTTAACTTTGCTTTGCCTGTCAGTGGCCCTTCTAGACTCGTTGAGACACTTTAAACAGAGGTTATATCAAGCATAAATTATTGTTTATTTAGACAACTGTTAATCAACTTTGTTTTCCTTCTAATATCCGAAATTTATTTTATCTTAAAAGTCAAGTACTTATATAGAGACATGAGCTTAAGCCACGTAATGTAGAACCGTGATATCCTATACTGATAACGGTACCTTTTTTTAAAGAAATATGTCGTCCGATATCTTCAGCATAATTTTAGGCCAGTCTACTTGCCAGTTCGGAAAACGTCTACGCCTAGCAAGATTCGCCGTGTCATCTCCCTTTCTCTTCCTAACCGACAACACCAACTCTTTTTTTCGCGTCTACCTTGTCCTTGAGCTTCGTCTACCACCATCAGCAGCACCACCAGTCTATACGCTGGTACTATCCAGCAGACGTACCGTAGGAGCCAGGACACACCATACTATTGGCTCTTCCATCATTTGCACTGTAATATTTTGCTGTCAATTAAATTTTTTCAATCGGTTCCTTAAGATAAAATTATCCAACCAGATTTTGAACAAACTGCTAAGAACTACTGCCAGGTGCATATCGATTGATATAATAAATAATTCACTATTTTACATCGTAAGGGAAGAAGATCAGTAAGTTCTTGCTTCATTTCGAGTGATGATCACAAAAAGCCATTAAATGTAAAAAATGTTTTATATCAAAACTTTATACATTACACCGTATCGGCAAAAACTCCTTTAGACGTTCTAAAAAAAATTCAAATAAGAAGAATTTCCTCAAGTCAGCAATGAAAAAAGGTTTAAAGCATTTGATCATAGACTGTATCGTAGTTACTTCGGCCAAGGAGGTTATGTTCTCATCATGTTTGTCCGTCCCTTTGTTTGTCACCAATATAACTCGAACAGTTATCAAAGGATCTTTACGAAATTTGCAGGAATTGTTAGCAATGTCAGGAGTAACAGATGATTAACTTTTGGGGAAGATCATCTTGACCGTTTGTTTGTCTGTCTACCTCCTGTTTGTTACTGCCATAACTCAAACAGTTATTGACGGATTTTTATGAAATTTACTTGCATGAGCTGTTTGGCATATTACGAAGAGTTAAATTTAATAATAAAATTTTTCTGGTGATCTGTTAGTCCTTTTGTCTATTTGTCTCTGTGTTTGATTTCATAGTTGTTAGCAAAATAACTCCAAAGTTAAGAACGGATCTTAATTAAATTTACAGGTATTGTTAGATATAGTAAGAGACGTAATCGTTCACTTTTGCTGATGATCGGTTGGTCCGTTTGTGTGTCTAACTAATGTTTGTCAAACTGTTTGTTAGCAACATAACTCGAAAAGTTATGAACGGATTTTCAAGAAAATTACAGAAGCTGTTAATACTGTCAAGAGGCACAAATGATTAGGTTTTGGCGCTGATACAAAGGAAATCGTAGTTTTAGAGCCAATTTGAATTTTCGTTACCGTTGCCTTGCTTGGCTCAAGTATGCGCTCTCAGAGTGCTCTAGTTGAATTCTGTTTTACAATGAATTTTGTTGTGGCAATAGCTGTCAACTATAATTTCTGAAGGGCTTCAACTTTAAAATGGTTTCCGCAGTACTGGTATCAAAGATTTTGTTGTCAAAAAACGTATTTCTAGGATATTTATACCAACAATTTGGGGGAATATTTACTTCCAAGTACTCATTATTATGGTGGGAAAATATTGTCTATACATTGATCAACATTCAGTAGAATCTCGCTGAAACCCATTCAAAGGAAAAAAAAGAAGTTGCCAGAATTGCCGCTGAATCTTACGGCTCCCAATAGAACTAAATCCACGAACTATGGGGTACAATAATTATAACCTCAGTATTTAAAATTCCTCTGAAAAATCATTGCTGAGCAGACATTGAGAGCAAAGGCGAAATTAATAAAAGATCTTTTTCCCTACATTCTATACAATGTATCTATTCAGACGTGATTATATAAGAAATTATATGCTTGTAAGAGCACTATATCCATATTTTATGAATTAAAAATTTTTATGCATACCTCTCGCCGAGGCGCTTCAATGTTACTACAATCACATGCATGTACGTCGCTGCTCATCACCATCTGCTCTCACTACCACTCTTTACTTACCACAGCTACCTATACACTACACCAGCAACAACACAAACACTCTTCCACCTACACCCCCCACCTCCGTCGCCACCTCCATCCAGGCCTGGGGCAACGCTCCAGGCTAGTGCTTCCCGCCTCTGTTCTACACAACGCTCTACACCGCAGCAACGGTGCAATGACGATAACAACAGCAGCGATACGGTTACAGCAGCAGCGATGCGGTTATAACACCGAAAATAGTGACAATAATCGGAGATACCTGCGCAACAACCCCGAAAGTAGCGGTAGGTACTGTGGAAACAGGACGTATCTAGGCAATGACGATAACAATTATTATGGAACTCGTAACAACAGCGATGATGACGCGATGAACCACAGTTCAAAATTTTAGCAAACGAATAGGTGAGCGACATAGAATGTCATTTATAGCTGCTGCCAATAGTTAGACTTCATAGTTACATTTTCCCACGATTATTTCCAAAACTGCCTCAAGGTCCTAATATTATATAAATATCCAAACTGTCTTCCTCTCACTTGACGAGCTGAGGTACAGCGAAACGCGATTCGTGGGTAACGAAATTTAAGCTTCTTCTCATCCTATTCGTTCAGCAGCTAAGAAAAAAAACAATAATAACAATCATATTTAACTATTACCTCGCATACAGAAGATACACCTAACGAGGTTTCCATTAGCCATAATTCTTAAATTTTGAAGAACTGGTTGTGTAGACAACAGGAGAAGCAGTACGTGGGTGGTGAGAATCAATTTGGAACCCCTCGCCGTACTAAAGAAGTACTAAGGACGACAGTAAAATCACTAACTACAGCGAAAATAGACGTAACTACCAAGAAAATCGTTATAGACACAACAGAAATAACAAGAACAGTAAATTGAAACTTCAGCGTTTTTCAGAAAGAGCTTTTATTGAAACGTGTTTTTAGAAAGAGACTTGGCAATTGGGTTACACTACAGCTCCTTCTAACGACATCACCTACTGGCAGCTGTGAAAACATAAAACTCTGCAACCAGACGCGCAATAGCACGAGACATCTCGCGAACGTACAGGGATTTTTTTTTTTTTTGCACTCGTATTAGAAATATAGCGCATTATTCCTAGGACTAGAACCATAACCCTATGAGTGCCATAATAACGTCGAAATCTCGTAGGATTAGTACCTATTATCTGAAACGGTGTACGCTGTTTTTTATAGGGTTAATAAAGCACAGCAACGCTGCACGATATTCACTGTGTGTTTCCTTACACAAACTCCTCAACAATTATTTGTTCAAGCCAGGCTGCCTCCCTTCAAAAGTACCGACAGAATTAGACTGCCTGCGCTTAAAAATGCCGTAAAAACTAAGCAGTTTCTTTTCATTAGGACAAGCTGGGAGGTGATAATTCACCCTCTTCCATGCATGGTCACGCTTGGAAATAATTCGCTACAATGCGACATTCAATAATGGGCAGAGTGCAAAGGGAGCGTTACAAATGGACGCTCGATATGTCTGCTCGACAGACCCTTCGTAGAGCAGACCGGCAGCTTATTCACATGGAGCGGATAGATTGATGCCTCGAGATCCATATTGAAATATTCAATAAGCAAATTAAAAGCGAACGTAAGCTTCTACTGAAAGGGCTAGGTACGAAGATATTTTGTATTAGAACTTCTTTGGTTGCTATAAAATTATTTCAAGCTAAAAGGGGGTTGAAGTTGAAATTCACGTGAATAAACATAAATGAATATAAAGTGATAATGAAAAGCACTCTCAAAAATATGTTTACTGTTGTTTTGTTCCGATCAGCAGACATATTTTTATAAAATACAAACTTTTAATAACTGTATCATGAACCAGTATATTCTAATTGTACATACATCAGTGTTTCTCTACATTTTTTCGAAGTACAAAATTCACGAGAGAACCCTATTCAGCTACCTTCATCATTATTCTGAATAAAAGAAACTGAATTTTTTTTCTCAGTAAAACATTGTCTATGCATCATATACATTATATCCCGGAAAATGTATCGCATTGTTGTTGATTGGTGCAATAACACTATCTTCATATCCAACGAATATGGCATTTTGGCTTGTAATGTATGCGTTAACCCTTTGGCTACAGATAGGTTCGACGTCATAAACCGACCGGGGCTCCGGCCAAACCTGACCATTTTCTGTGAGATCCAGATCCAATCTGCTAGGGCTAGACCAGGCCCCGGCTACAAGATTTTTGTGGACCCAGCCCCGGTTATCGCCAAATCTCAACCCCGGCCGGTCTATAATCTCTGTAGCAGCAATATTATTTATTTTCAAAACTAGTGCGCTGTTTCTCTCCTTGAGATCTTTCATAACACTTTCCACTAACAGTTCTAAAGTTTTACCATTCTTCAATTGCTTTTAGAAATTAGCATATAAATGAGTTATTATGAACATTTAAGAAGCTTTTCTATCAGCATATGGAAATAAAGTCTGGGCAGATCAGCATTTCCTAAGCCGAGGTATTAAGAAATTATATACATTAATTAGTTGCGCGCATATTGCATTGCATACATGTATCGTTACGCTTAAGTCTTTTCCTCATTCCTCCACAACTTAATGTCTTAGTTGTTTCTATTCATGGAATATTATAAGCGATCCGTAATTCGTTCCTTTACGAATATTCACTCTAGGTTGTACTCTTCGCGTTTAGTCCATTAGCTTGCAACAAATACCTTAGACTTTACAACTGTGAGGCCTTTAATGTGTTGCCCATAATAATTGCGAGCGTGCTTTCTGTTTGGACAAACAGCTTCCACGTCGTCCTGATAGACAGTGAAAGCCCTTAGGAAACATACCCATGCAAAGTACTAAGTTCAGCGACGTTCAAGCGGAATATCCGCTCGTAAGTTGAGCGTACGATGACGGGACAATGTACAATTCCGGGGCCGCATTCTGCATTCACAAGCACAACTTCAAACGAGGGTGTACGACTTTCGTGTCGTCCGTACTACCGTATCTATGCTACGGACTTGAAAACATAACGGAACAACGTGCGAGTTGCACATCCTCGCAACGAGTTGTGCGTGCCATGTATAACGTGGTTACGGGATTACGAAAGAAATACCAGCAGGCAATGGAGAAATGCATTAACTTATTTATCTAATAATCTTTTAACGCTGTTTCCTTTAGCAAAACTTGCTTTTATTCTCTTGGGAAATCGGACCGACTTGGAGCGCACCCTCACCGTCACTGCAAGCACATCAATAGCTACATTAGCCGTGTCTAAACGCCAGCCAAAGGACCCCCTGCTGCCATCGCATCATGGGAACGCCTGAGGTATTCATAGCATCGTTCGAACGGATTAAGATGCAGAAGTAGCGGGGTTGTAAGGATAATAACTGGTGGGTCCTCTGGACAAAGGGGAATCAATTTTGAACGGATTTTCATGCTTTTGTAGTCCATTAATTCCAGTGTTGAAAAGAAAGGGTCCCAAGCTCGATCTCTTTCATAAAAGATGGCATTTTCCGCGGAGACATTGATATAGAGAAATTACTTATATTGTGTCAATTTCAATTTTACTTTTAAGTCGTAGTGCCATTGTTTAGGTAAATTTTTGAGGCTATGGATACTGTTTTGGTCAATTTTGGATAACCATGCTATTGTTTTCGAAAACTTCGGGTAGCTTCGCATAAAAATGATGGATTTCATCATTTTTATTAATATTATTATTATTATTTATACGTATACTGCTACTAGCCACTTGCAGGAATAATCATTTTGCACATTTTCTTATCCAGTGTGTGTACTCGTCTGTGATATAAGTGATATGATATTCTATATGACCTCCAGTTCTCTTACTTCAATTTTTTTGTTTTGAGTATTGTATCAAGTATTGATATTACAACCATTTTTAACATTTCTAAGCAACATGGATGAAATGATGGGTGAGTTCTCCATTCACATCAAAAAGTTAATATAAAAGGTAATGTACAAGCTAACATATAAGTTACTATAAAAGCTAATACAAAAGCTAATATAAAAGCTAACATAAGAGTTAATACCTAAACCTCCTCCGTCTGCAACACGGATTCATTTACAGACATCCTAATTTGACATAGCCAAATCTAACCAATGAATATTAAAACGCACCCTTCTTGTAAAATTAGTTTTTCTTGGCGAGCAGTGCTTTCAGTTACTATTGTAAAAAAAAAAAAATAATGTACCGTGGGCGCTTCGAGGCAGTAATTTTATTTCCCATTGCATTTTGTACAACTTTGGTCCACGCTGAAGTCCAGGTCGGTTCTAGAACTTAACATATTATTTCATGAAATATTAACCACTTCAAAGACGAGTACTTTTGGATCGATTGCATCAACATCCAGATATTTCTTTTCAAGTAGCTATCCTCTCGCTGCTATCAATTAGCTCATTCGGTATGCATGGACCACCCCGTGATCCGTCGTGTTATCATTGATCTTCCTGCACCACGGAGCTCTTTAGGCAGCGCATGTAATTTGTACTGTGAAATCGATGCACCGTAAGCTTTTGAAACACTAAAGCTCCGTAGTCAATCTTAGTCATTACAGCTCATCTTATGTGATAATACGGTGAGTCGTAACGGTGAGTGGTAGTTAAAATTGGTCATTGTCACACCAGTACCACGAATATGCAAACTAGTTAGTGGCTAGCATTCGTCTTTGGGAGCTTACTTGCGAAGTGTTGCAGATATGCATATATAACGGCTATTATTTCATATTCTGGGTGTATTAACTCGCATTTTCCACTTATTTGTGTACCCACAATCAGCTTTTCAGCTTACCTTGGGAATAAATTATTTGTGTGAAGTACCGTATCTCATTTTAGCGTTTATATCATTTATTCAAGTTTTCATCAATGCCCAGAAAAGCACATAGCTGCAAATGTCTCATTTTTATGCGAGTTTGCAATACATTCTAAACAATTTCTCTTAACTCATACTACTACGCGGTTCTAAATAACAAACTTAAATTCCGGTAATGTCCTTTATCATTTTCTCCCTATCTTGGCCTCGATTTTTTTGGTAACCTAGCAAATTTTGAGTTCATTTTCAGTAACGCTTCTCAATGTTCCCCTGGATTCAAACTACCACTCGGTTCGATCTATAATAATACTCCCTAATTATATCTCATATTTTAAGGTTGAGGACACGTAGAGCGTTCGTTAAAAGATCAATACGCACTTAAGTATCTACACCGCAGGGACACACACGTGTGCGTTAGGCATCAGCTGTTGCTGGTCGAAATTGAAGTACAGCTGCAATTTTAGCCGCACGTGCTAACGACGTACATGGTTTATGACATTTATCCTACTTTTTTTATAGCTGCCGTTTTAGAGGAGAGTTTTTAGGTATAGAGTTTAAGGACACTGTTATTAGTAAGCAACGTAGAAATTTTATGATACTATCTCTGATTTTTTATTTACAGTATCAGAATTTAGTTATTAGTCATACATTTTCGGGAAAATATTATCAGTGGGCGACGTAGACGTTTTCTGGTAGCATTTTTGGGTTTTTAGCAGCGGTTTCAGCATAAAATTATTAGTTCAGAAGCACAGATATGAGCATTGATCTGACGAGAAAAATTTATGATGTTCCTAGCATTTTTACTCTACACTTTTCTGTATAAACGATACGAGCATTTTAAAATTCTTCATTTAAGACTTGATTGTACTATTGAATTGTTGTAGTAACAATTCTGCTTGCACATATCAGCATTGTTACTTCGATTGATTGTTATTTTATTCGTAAGCTATTGGTAATGATATATAAATTGATATATGCAATTATAATTGCAGTTCATGTTCTTATGGCCCAAGTGTTATTGCATAGATAATAATTATACGCCATGATATTCTACATATTTTGTTAAACATATTTTTTGAGATCAATAATATAGATAACGACATTATGATTAAGAATTCTTATAATTTTTATCCTGTTATTATTGCAAATAGTAGGCTGTTGCGAAACTGCTGTTTCACAGATAAATTATTCGTTTTACCATAGTAAAGTCAAAATATATTGTACAAAGAGCTGAATTCCTCTGAACAAAATTTTAAAGTTGAGAGTATATAGTGGTAAATAATCACTCATTCTACTGTCTCTACATATGTCCTTTATACCGGAAGCGTCACCCTTCATCGCATAAAAAGCACTATTTTCTATTGGTAAAACATTTATGTAGCAATGGTTGAATTTAAAACTGCAGAAGCATTGAAATTACTCAGCTAAACGCCATGCCTACCGAAAAAATCATAGGCACACATGCTGTGTATATCAATAGGGGCAAATTCAGATAATTTCGGAGTTTTGCCCCACTGGATTGCGGGAATAATTGCAAGTGAAATTTATTACACCGAAATGAAGAATTTACTAAACAAAACGATTTATGATTTCTGTATCTCCAATGTTGAGAGCTTCGTGATAAATTCTATAAACCTATTCCTCACATTCATAGAAAAAGGGTCACGTATTTTCCAAATGACTTCCGTTACAAATATATGAAATTTATTACATCTGTCGACAGATTTACTGAACTTTCCAAAAATTCTCTTACCTAATTGCCCATATCTACGATATTTATGTCCTTTCCTTCCATTCTACAACCTTTCATCACTTTGCAGAAAACTGGATCTGAATTTTACCTCCGACAATGAAGTTATGTTTAATCGGACTTGATCTGTCTACTTGCCTGTTTATTTTTCTGTCATCAATGACAACTCAAAAGCTTTGAACGGATGTCGATGAAATTTTCAAGGATTGTAAGGTATGTTAGGTGGAACCTTCTGGTGACGATCTGCCAAGTCGTTTATCTCTTTGTTACTTTGACTATCTGTTTTTTTTTCTGCCAACATAGCTCAAAAACTTTTGAATGGATCTTCGTGAAATTTGACTGAACTATTAGAAATGTATGTAGCGGGAAAAGGCTGATCAAAATTTTCTCATGATCAAAAGAAATCCTGGATTTTGATCCATTTTTTTTTTTTTGGTGGAGGTCTGCGCTCTTGGGATGTTCCTCTCGTCACAAATATTTAGGGAAGAGGTATGGTAAGAAACAAAATTAGTTATTTCCAGATACAAGATTTACTGAGCAAAATCGCTATTGCATTGTTCATATCTGCAATATTATGGTCTTCACGATCTATTCTTTAACTTCGTTTCTCAGAAAACGCTTCTTTCATTTTCAAAATTTTTCGGGTAGACGTTTATCACCCTTAGATAAAGGCTTTATTCCATGCACATAACTATGATACTCTTACAGTGTGTTGTGCTCACAGCCGGCATGTCTTTAACTCCACGCTCTGTTCTACGCATTTGTTTTTGTTCATAATTCGGATATAAATAGCTGGAATTTATTATGCTCTGGACTCTGGTAAAGCTAAATTTTTGTTTGTTTACTCAACGAAAGCGCCATCATAAAAAGATAGTAACTGCTATTTCTCGATTTTCACGATCCATGGCATATACATACTCCGTTTTGCAGAAACCGGGTGCTGAGGATATCCAAATGTTTCGGGTAAAAGTTTATCACACTCAGGTAAAGGAGTTACTCAACAAAAAGGTATAATTCGTTGCACTGTCACTGAAGTCAGCGTTGCCCGGTTGTCACACCGCGTCATTTTCTTTTCCCCTGTCTCGTCTTTTGTAATCGTGCGTGAATCTCCTTTTCATACGCACTTTTTCCTCGTCTTCCTTCTCTCAATGTCGACATTGTACCAGTTCTTTTTGGATCAATCGAGGCGTCAGCTCTCTGTCAGCGCTAATATTTAATTACATCAATAGAGATCAAGTTTTTGCTGTGCGTCCATTGAAGCCTGGGAGCCCCTGCCATCCCCGGACCTTACCCCTGACGAGCTCTATGGCCACCTATCAAATTTCAGCCTTTTCATGTGTCACTCACGGAACACATAATTAGGAGGTCCTAAGAAAAGAAAGTGACCTCCTCAGGGCCACATCAGCTGCAACTCTTTTTTTTTTCTAGTGTTTGTCCTTTAAAAAAATTGCGATTCTGTTAAAGTTTGTGTGAACTATACGCCGTATTTTTTTTTTGTGCGTGTCCAGTGCTTGCATTGGAATATGCTAAGGGTTTCTGTAGTGGTAGTTGCAATTAAGTCCCTTGCATGCACTGGTGATAGTGGAGAATCCTTTTTTCTATGCGGTAAAAATTTTTGACCCAGAACAAGTGGGTCTCCCCTTGCACCAAGGAAAATACGCAAGGTTTCCATGTTGCACTAGGACGCCATCACAGACATTTTTCGTCTTTATACGGAAAAGCGTCCTGCTTTTGGCACATTAATTGTTTTCAGTGTTAATACTACTGAATAATTTGCAGCCGTCGGTTGCACGCAATACCGGTGTTTAGATATTTATGCATTGTTCGTAGAGCGGCTCGAGCATTAGCTCTTTTTTATAATTGTGACGAAAAAATTTGTTTCGCAGTGATACGCTTTTACATTGAAATCTGATTTTGCTTATATTCTAACTTAGAAAAATATTTTCCCTGCTCTGTAAAGCCGGGTTCACACTATAGTCTTTTGGCCTCTCTACATGATACAGAGAATTCGAACGCTTCGTTGCCTTCTTGCGAGCACCACTGTGTGTCTCCACCCCGTGTGTGATAAAGTGTTAGACGTCTTATTAGTGGTCGTCTGGCAAGTATCTCATGAAATTTTGGATATTTTAGTAAATTTAAAGTGAATTACAACTCAGAAACTCATGCACTTTTCTGCCGTTTGCTGAATATGAATACCTATAGCAAAACAAGACGTTCTCGTGGATGCTCTGCAGTCCGTGAATCAAGGAGGTTCTAATAGAGAGGAGCTCACCCTCTCTATTTATCCTACGGGAGCGTTGCGAGTAAACTTTTCCCTTAAACTGGCTGAGCGGCTTAAATAATCGGAAAGAGGCATTGCCTCACGCAGCCTATATAGAAAGGAATTCTGAGCTCAAATTTTTATAGTCATTAACCATCGACGAAATTCCAAACAAATGGAAGTATGTAAAGGAAACTTGTATCCTGTATACCATCTGATGAGGGAAGTAACAGGGTGAGCCTTGGGATATAAATCTTCAGACACGATTGTCTCTGCAAAAATATTGAAGAACCGCCTGTCTGTATCTTCCTTAATTATATGTGCTGATTACTGCCACTTCAGCCACTTTAAGGACTTCAAACGCCAGCTTCGATCATGTGACAAAGCCATGTGTTTACTCGTTCAGAGAGTGCTTGGTCTTGCTCCTCCCATTTGAAGCTCCTTGCCACTTGATACATACATATTACTCTCTCTTGGATGAAAGAACTTTTCAGCGTACTCTCTTACAACAATATCATCCAGTAGTTAATCTTATAAACTCCTCAACTAACCCTCACTAACTTATCTAATACTCTCACTTGCTTCCTTCTATGAACTTTCCCACCCACCCTCACCAAGCTATGATACGCATTTCCCTCACTTGGATTCATAAACTTTTCAGCCGAGCTCACAAGCCCATACAACAATCGCGTGCTTGGGCCCATGCGCCCCAACAATCAATACCTCGTCCTTCAGCGCTCATAGGTCCCCTCGTGTGGAGTCTCCCCAATTATAATTTGCAGCAACTGGAGTGCGGCAAACTTTGCGCGTGATGCTTCAAACTTTTTATGCCCTCGACATCGTGAACTTGACTGAACTTATGAAAAGTTGGTCGAGGCCGGCGAACTTGAGTACGTTAACTGCAACGGCAAGTGCCTTACCTTGGGAAATTGTTATC
>LQNS02007217.1:854576-865412 GCA_001587735.2 Parhyale hawaiensis
AACTTTTTATGCCCTCGACATCGTGAACTTGACTGAACTTATGAAAAGTTGGTCGAGGCCGGCGAACTTGAGTACGTTAACTGCAACGGCAAGTGCCTTACCTTGGGAAATTGTTATCAGTTGGTCCTGCGTGGGAGCTGCGCTAGCTTCATTAAGCCCGCTGCACACCATAGTCTCTGTCCTGTGCTTTCATTTTGCAGCATTCGCATGTTTGATTTCGTCAATGGAAAATATGCATATATGATATATCAACAGGTTTACCAAGTATCACAAGTTACAGCTCTGATGAACATAGAAAGGGATCTCTATAACTCTAAGTTCGTATTTACCTCTAGAGAAATGAATTGAAACAAGAGTCTGACTTAAATTGCCATTTAAGAAGTGAATATGAGATTACCGCCATTGAAATTTTCCTATGTGTTTCTTTGATTTTTCAGAGAATTACAGCATAGAGACCCGTGCACTTTTTGTTGTTTAAATAATCACTGCATCGCTTTCAAGCTATTGGAAGTACATCTAGGTATACAGGGCAAATTATCATCGTTTAAGGGGGACTTAAAAATTTTGGGGAACTATTTAGGGAAATTCTTACATTGATGACGCAGTAGTACCGATATAACGCTGAGACGACGAGCTGTACCACAATATTATTGAGGTGCAAGGGGTCAATCGGTCATAGCTCAACATCAGGCAAACCCCAACAATGGTGAAGGTAAAGTGAACCTGACCGCACATCCCAACTGGGAAATTCACACGCACTCATTCGTGCAAGAGGGAAATGCCCGTTGGACCCTAAGGAAGGCACAGCTGCAGTAAATAGCTGATAGTTAGAGCTGTTTCCTGAAAGACGGAAAGCTCATTTATAATAACTGCAATCCACCGATGTTCCCATTGCTTGTTCGGTCAGTACATTCGCAGTGGACTTTGAATAGCAAAAAGGCGCACGCTTGCAATCTTGAGCAATGAAAGACTCACTCACCTACCCTGGTAAAAAAGCAAGTGTCAGACCTCGAGACAAAATTCTCAGACCGGCACTTTCGGTCCTTTGGGCCCGGGTGCAAAACTAAATAAAAAGACGATGGCTTGCGGTCCCCGATTGTATTTTTTTATTTCATTGAATAGCGAAGAGCCCCCTCTGTCTAGTGGAAAAATAAAAGAAGAATATTTAGAAAGTTAGGATGGAATGCTTTCATAACATATTTTTAGCACGTTCATTTCCTCCGCCAAGGAGGTTATGTTTTTGTCGAGTTTGTCTGTCTCAACGTTTGTCTGTCACCGTGGTGACTCAATAAGGTACGGAGGGATTATTGCGAAATTTGTAGGGATTGTTAGGCATGTTAGCAGTAACAGATGATTAACTTTTGGTGAAGATCCGTTCACCGTACCGTTTGTTGGTCTCTTTTTTCTTAGTAACATAACTCAAAAGGTTATGGACAGATTTTCCTGAAATTCACAGGAGTTGTTAGGTATATCATAAAGAGTAAATAAAAAATTTTTGTGACGATCGATTTGTTCGCTTGTGCATTTTTGCTTGTTTGCCTGTTTTTTTTTTTTTTTTATTTTATGTTTGTTAGCAAAGTGACTCAAAAAGTATTGAATGGATCTTTATGAAATTTACAGGAATTTTTTGAAACGCTAAAAGACATAAATGATCAAATTCGGCGATGATCGGTTGATCGATTTGTGTTTTTGACTAACGATTGTCAGAATGTTTGTCAGCAGCATAACTTGAAATGTTATGAACGGATCTTCAAGAAAATTACAGAAGCTACATATTATTAATGTCAAAAGGTACAAATGATTGGATTTTGATGCAGATAGAAAGGAAATTATAGTTTCAGAACCAATCTGAAAATTTCATTGTCATTACCTTGCTTGGCGGAGGTATACAATCTCGGAGTGCTCGATTCTCTCATGCATACACGTACAACGGAAATCAATATCAACATTTAAACTGACCAGCAATTGTCAACACTCAGCCGTATCCAAGATACAGTTAGATTTACCCTACCCAAGCGTTACTATGCGGACGGTCTGTACGAATGCTTCAGGTTTGATGGAAAATGAAAGAGACACTTGATAATATAAGCAGGTAAATAATTAAATACTATACAACGGTTTTTATTTTGTTGGTTATATGCCTCTCCAAATGATCCACCATCATATTTTTTACTAGCGCGGGGTACAATATAGTAACATAACTTTGTCACCGAACAATGACCGCTGCTGGGCCTCTCCAGCAGCTCAGAGATGGCCGGTTATTCCAATTATCGCCTAAGAAAATTTAACGCAACATTCCGAAGTATCAACTTCTTTGTGCCAGCGCAACAGACACAATTATTATTGTCGCCGTCGTCTCCTGGAGCCAGCCGACCTAACGGAACACTTATCGTCGGCTGCCAACTGGGGCACGGCGATGTTCCTCCGTACGTGAACACCACGCGCGCGCGCTAAGGTTCATTTCATAACTCATTGTTGGTGGAGCGGCACGAGTCAACTGTTCTTTTTACCGCAGCCTGTGCGTTGAGAAACGAGCGAATGAACGAGTGGGTGTAGGCGCGAGCAACTCGTGCTATCAGACCTGGGCACGGCCCTCATGCGGCCTTTTTATAGATATGAAATCCCAGCGTTATAAGCTTTTTATTAGACCCGATGTTTTGAGCCAAGGTCAGCGGCCATTTTGAATAAGAAGCCTTATAAATGAAAAAAAACAGTTGTTAAAATTTGCGGCACTGTGATTGGGCTGCAGAATCTATCAAACTATTAATAACTGTAGAGGCTGAAAGGCCAATAACAGACACCGACAATACATGGGTCTGGACTAGGCCCTAAGGTCTTCTGAAACGGTTGTAGGGTGACAAAGAAATGAGAAATAGAAAATTCCTGCTATAGCGTCGAGGCCAGCTGTGAGTTCTATACATAGTACTACAATATAGTTTTAGCATGAATACCTCTCATTCTCGAAATTAAAATTAGGACTAAAATCAAGTAATAGAAAATAAGTCGGAAACACGTGAAGCTACAGATTTTATTTATCTAGTTACGGTATTGTTTTCACTAGTGAGTTAGCCAGTTTCTCACGTGAAAACAAATTACAATAAATCAGTCCTTAAACGCACGGATTTGCACCGACCATCTAAGCCAAGACCGGCGCGACCATTATGCTTGTAGCCGCTGTCTATCGTGAGAAATGTGAACTCGAATTTCCCACGAGTAGTTTCATTTGCAGGCATGACAATTGGGGTACGTGATGTGGTAAAGCCGTCGCACTTTGGACTCAAAAATCGAAATTTCAGCAAAAAAATAAAAGTAAAAATTAAAATAAAAACATTTTCGGTCGCGATGCGCGGCTGAGTATTCGGTTTACACAAAAGGTTATCGATGCCGCCATTGCATTCGGCTTACCTGAAATTCACGGGCAGGCTTGTTCTACTGGGCGCCAAAATTAAGCCTCCGGGGCTTCACTTGTTTGGAACTTCAAGCAGGTGCGCTGTTTCCGTCACGTTGAATTCTTGATTTTCAAGAATTGACCCTTAATCGAATACCCTCGAGACTACCAGAAACTCAGTTTTGTTCCGTAACGTGGAGTTTTTAGCGCGTTAAACGTAATCGGGTTGCTTCTAACACTTGCAGCGCGATTAAAAGTGACAAATCCAAAGCTTCTGCCTGAGGTTTCGGACCCTCGAAGGCTTAATTTCGGAGCCCAATCGAATATGCCACAACGCATTTGTTACGCACCTATATTCCAGCTAATCCAATTCTCACTTAACCTATCTTACTTAGCCTAATCAACCTAACCTAGCACATGCTCTATGCTACGTTACGCGTTCCGGAAGAATATCGGCTTCGTCAAGTAAGAATTCGAGCTATAATGTGATGAATCTCTGCCACGTACGCAATGAACAGTAGATGGTTCTCAATGGAAGCGACACATCAAATATTGTAGCTTTTCCCTATAAAAAACCCTGGCATTAAAAAAAAAAGATTCAGCAACTTTTAAATTGATATCTGGCATATTTCGTCGAGTGTCTATCTTTTTTGTATAATTCCCGTTTTCGAACAAGTTTTATCGTTCATATTTCTCCTAGACGCTTGTCTAATGGATTACTCGTATTTTTGTAATGGTTCACTGTTTTTTTTATTTTTCCCACGTTTTCGCTAGACTGACAAGCATTTTCCTGGAGAATCTTCATCAAACTTTCATTTTTCATAGAATTTGTGTATATCCGCGTGATCTCTAAGATTACACAAAGACAAAAAATTCGACAAATTTCAGCAGTGTTTTGCTGAATTTAAGGGATTTTTCCGTAAATCTCTATCATACCCTACTCATACCGGTGCGCCCTTAAACATCCCCCCATAAAAATTGAATTTAGTTCTGTCTCCGTACAACCACAGAATAGGGCAATGCTTCTGCCGTCACAAACAACAGCAATAAACGACGACTTCCTGTCACACCGGGCGGAGGTGCTTTTGTCTGCCACGCACTCATAAAGTTCGATAATAATATCACCCAGGCACTAAGCATTTTATTTCGCTCTGCTAAAATATTTACGAGGAGTACCTTCAAATGCTAATCTACGTTTCCCCGTAATAGGCAACCTGAAAACGAATTAATAGTTTCCTACACACGATTTTCTATTTCCATCTATTTTTACGTCTACTGCAACAGTACCAGTTTCCGCCTTTCTACTGGAGCAGTCTACAGTATGTCTCAGCTTCCGAAGCATCACTGCTATCTCACAGACATTATTGTTTTATTATTTATCTTCAGAAAAGGATATCCGGGAAGATTCTCAAGTGGCAAGCCACACAGAAGTGGTTGAGCAGCCGCAATACTTACCCCAAAAGGGGAAGAATTATTTAGGGTAATAATGACTATGGGTAAGGAAGCCGCTTGATAAACATGTGGATGGGAACTACTGGATGAAGAGGTCGTTAAAATTATTGTACTTATGGCAATATTGATACGGTCACTGAAGATCAGCAAGCTAATTGAATTACGAAACCCCGGCAATTCTCTTCCGATTATCCCTGATTATTGTAATGCCGATGACGCACGCTACTCAAAAGAATGAGTATCGCCATCTTTTCGTCCAAACGTTATGTTGAACTTCAGTAAACTCAGCTTTGAGATTGCGCAGAAATGGTGTGAAAATGTTTACCGTCAGTTCAGTTTACTCCGCAAGTGCCGTTAGTTAACATATCATTATTATATCTGGAGGGATTTATAACTCAAAATTCTTTGCAAGTCTGTGCTATTTAAATGGGCACATCAACACATTCGGTCGAAAAAATGACGATACTCGCTCTTTTGACTAGCCTGTGGCATCGGCATTAGTAACTCTTCAGCCTATCTTCGGAAAAAAATATGAATATATCTTCTAACTGGATAATAAGTACTTTGTAGGTAAAATAGGTGCTTTAATTATTTCAGGGTAATAAAGATTCAATGCATGAATGAGTTGCATACTAACCTTTGAATAGCTTACAACCTAACATTGATATTTTGAAGAGCAAAATAGTTAGCAGCAATATGAAATAATATACGTATTGCAAATTATTGTTGCCTTACTGTTGCCACTATATTTTTAGCTGCAAAATGCATGCGTATACAGTGATTATAATTATTATAAGTATTGCCGACCCTTGTCAATGCTCGTATTTGAGGAAACATTGTCTCGTTCAGAATTAGATATAATTGTTTACTAGCATTTGATATGTAGCCTGGCTGGATTACGGTGTTGGCGAAGTTTGTTCTGTTCTCTATACGCTATGTTATAATTTTGTACTTATTGTATAATGGTTCTTCATCTATGTAATTGTACGTTGTAGTATAGTAAATCACTTACATTAACTTAAACTTATAATATTGAAGCAAAGCTTTCACCATGTTTGAAGAACTTCCTTCATTTGAAATATTCTTACTCTGCAATTTCAAATAAATATGTTCGTCTAATCATATCCTCTATTGTATATTCAGCAGCTTTACTGTATTCGGTTTTGTTATAATAATTTTCTTGATTATAATTACGAAACCCTTATAGGGAACATTCTGCTGAGTTTCTCCCCGTATGCAGCAGGCTAGCCAACACGACCAAACTTTAGGGTAAGGTAGCGATAAGTTGCCCCTGCTTATTTTCTGCGGAGAATTCACTCAACTGACGCAGAACAGAGCTCCTTTGTGAGGCGACGGCCTCCGAAGGTCTCTTTCTCTTCCCATTATCGCCCTACGCAACCCAGCTCTTTCTTTCGACGACCTGCCTGTCATCAGCTCCATAGGACGTGTGCTTGTGGATGAAAAAAAAAAAGGCAAACCAAAGCGAAAGCTTACTTGTATGTCCAGGATATCCTATCTGTACATAGGCACAAGTATTGAATAGCATAACCCAAGATGCCCACAGTCGGCTTGGCACACTTACAGGATCGAGTAGCTGGAACTCCTAGACTAAAGACGGCCATGCTGTTTCACTTTCGGAATACGTTCTACGACACGCTTCTTTTTTCTACATTCGAAAAACATTTTCTTTAACCAACACCATAGGAGACTGTGAAGTTGCCCTGGAGTATGCACACTGCCAGTTAGATTTACGACACCTTTCTGCTGGTCACGCAATACGGCGTGGACAATTTCCGCTGTACACAGTCTGCGTTTTAGGATTTTCAAAGTTTCGGGGTGTCTCCGTTCCAGGTTTTTTCTCTGCCTTGAGAGTCCCTGTGTGAGACGTTCTAATGTATTAGTAAAAAAACTATAGCCTGATCAGAGTTAGAAAGTAATTTACTTACAGTGGCAAAATTATTATTGAAGAAGATCACCACCAAAGGTACCCATCCATGCACAGCCGGTAGACGTCGTCCCCCCACAATCTTCCATGATAAATAAAAAAAAAAATAAACTGAGACTATAGTCTGCTTCGAGGTATAGCGAGTTCACGCGTTATTCATTCTATGCGTTCTCTCATCCACTCGCCCGAATGTGTTCCTGTGCTCTGAAAATAGAGAAAACGCACTGTTTTCCGACTTTTATTTCATAACAAGTTTGAAGAGATATTCGTAACTTGTCTAGTTACATTTGTAGAGGAAACTAATTTGCTGGTTAACATTTTAATAACTTTACAACACATTCGGGTATGGATGAGTGACCGTGCTAAGATGAATGACGTGTGAACTCACCCTTAGGATTTTCAGTCTTGGCGATCAGCACAATAGAGAAGCAGATCCCTGAGCTGCAGCGGGGTTTTTCTGACCATTATTTTAGCAGTTCAGGAAGATAAATTTAAAGGAAATTCAACATTAAACACCGCTCAGAACCAATTATATAATTAGTCTGCTTGTACCTCCCTATGTTCCTTTCTTTCATCCTATGTAAATACGACCGCTACGCTTCTACTATTAGATAGGGGAAAATTAGAGTATCCTTGACATAGCTTCGGGACCTATAGTTATTACCATTACTGGCAATTACGCTTCCTTCAGTTCTCGTAGAGTTTTGTCGCGTATGGCGATACCAGTTTCTTTTTGATGTGTCTCTCTTAAACCTAAACGTTTGTGCTAGGCTATCAGAACCTCTATTCCTGTGAGTATTTATGCATTGATTTCATTATTGCCAATCATTAGTCTCGTTGTACTACTGAATTTTCCTCCTATGATATGTACCCCCTGTGGTGCTGCGAGCGAATTATCTGTATATTCTAATTCCTATTACTTGTATTGATATTTTGATGAGATATATTCTAATTTTGCTTCTTTTTAATCATCTGGGCGCCGTTATTTTTTTTCCATTTACTTCCCTGGAATGCTAACGTTTAGTTCCCCTAGCTGCGCACTTTTTAGAAAGCAGGTTAATCTACCTTACGTGACTTGACGATCTATTGATGTATGTACAACCCCCCCCCCCCCCGCAGTATTATAAAAGAGGGCCCTGGACCACAGGTCATTTGGCCTCATGACTTCGAACTATATCAAATGTTATGGCCATATATTCTGTTTCTTTCTCTGCCTTATCAACTCATAAAGCAACACAATATCCTATCTACCCAGATCAAACTCTGTGCAGTAATAAATACACACTGATGCATAGTCTCTACACTATGTAAAGTTTCATGAGTCGTCTCGCCCTACAACTAGTCATAAGCGTCTCATTCCGGAACCAAGAACTATACCTTTGAGCTCCGAAAAATAACATTTGTGAACGCGCAGAAATAATAACTATGACGATGTATGACCTGCATAGAACGTCAATTTCTCAGTGCGGCCTAAACCCCGGAATCGTTTGCAGAGCAATGCGGAGACATTTGTATGATAGAAACTAATAAAGTCCCGTCTTTAGCAAGACCTTAACGGAAATACATTAGTTGAAGAGAATATCCCTAGTGTGCCATTTTACTGCAACCCTGCCGTATAAGGAACACCACTTTTAAACTAATATTATTCCGACGAGAAACCGATGTTCTGGTTAGTCTTTGTAGGGTAAATCGACTTCCTCTCGTGTTCCCACGCAGTGTCGGTTGCCAAATTATCCTCAGCCAGCGAGAGATCTCGCAACATCCAGCTCTATAGCTGAGCACCGGCCGGCAAAGCTATGAACATCTACCGGAACTATTTTTTTTTTTCGGTTTCCACTTGAGCCAGGAAGAAACCCCCAACCGTACCTGATCCCCTATTATACCCCCTCCCCCTAACCTCAGAACATACTCCCATTTTTAACAGCTCTCGCTGAACGCGAAGTCACGCAGGGCTGCTGGCGTTGGAAGGATGGTCGGTCTGCCGGCAGTTCTGTCAGCCAGTCTGTCTGCTTCTGTTATGGCTGCTGCTTACGAAAGCAAAAAATGCGAAACGTTTGAAGTTTTGCAACAAAACTTCAAACGACTGAGCTTTCAACTTAATATCGCACTGACGTTTTGTACTTTGTTACTTGCGCATTTAAATTCATTGCAAATTAAGAGACACGTTCAAAAGTTTGCCATCGGTATTTATTATTGCGTAAAAATTGAAGCGAAGGCTGGCATTGTCAAAAATTTATGATTCGCCATAACGTAATCAGAATGGTTGTAAAAAACGTTTTGCATTTGTGCTCTCGTGGGTAACGGCCTTTAGTTGTCAACCTCAAAAAGCTACATCTTTTTTTCATAAATTTAATGTTCTGTAATGTGTCAGTGAAAGTTGTTAACTGAAATTGATGACTTCTTGTTAGCCAGAAGTTTCAAGTGGTGAAATATCATTTAGATTACGGTTATGAAGCTCGTGTTACTTAATCTAGTGAACAATATTTCAGTGAGAAATCCGTGCTATACAGACGTGTTTAAATTGACTTCAAAACTTTTCTGTCATTTGCATACTCGTTCATTCCGTGATATGTGTGATGTGGAAGAACAAATGCAAGCCTTTGTCCCATATTTTGTTTATTTTGTTTCATGTAATTTGTTCAAACAAACACACTAGTGTAGTGAATCACTTGACAGTTGAAAATACCTCAAGGATCTACTTGCTGTTTATATGAAAAAATTAAATGTTTTTTTACTATCTAAAAAATATTATATCACTATTGTCTTCCACTACTGACAGAAGTTCTAACGAAACGACTTGTATATATGTATGCATAAGTGAGAGATGCTGCCCCGACTACAGGCTACCAGATCTATTGCTGATGATGTCAAAATATACTATTTTACTGTCATCTTCAAAGACTGGTAGCCTCTGTAAGCAATTTAAAAAAAATTCCTAATTAATTTCATCTTATAGTTCTGGGATAAATTGGCAGCATTTCAAAAGTTATTTTTATTTTTGCTGTCTTTTATTTCGCTGATTGAAATTAAAAATTTCATTGCGTTATCATTTTTATCGACAAAAATTGTTTTTATATAATATGAAAATATTATAAATATAATATGAAATATAATATGAAAACATATTATCTTTTTCCAGAGTGTAGTTCCCGTAACAAAAGATTGGAATTAATTTGAAGAACCTTGTAAATCGATGGGACAATATGATTTAACATCAACAACTATCCCTGGTATTCATAATATGAAGCCTTGTCCTGAGACACTTGGTTCCCATGACCTTTAAATGTCGTGATTTAGGCCTCAGTATATTGTTATAATCTGAGATTTCGAATATTTAGAATTAGCGCAACTCAATTGTTTATGTAGGTACATATTTGTTTTATATATATATATGTATGTATATAGTGAACGATATAATGCACAAGAGCTTCACTTAATTTATAGCAGTGAGATGGGGTACGATGTATCTCTTTACTGTGTGTATAGTATGTGGTTAGTTTTTTCAATCTTTTCTTTTACTATGTCTGTTTCTGGACTATTAAATGTTGAAATTATTAGCAATTTCTCGTGTATTGAAGTCAAAGCCGTTGTTTCCACATGGCAGCCAGCATTAACTATTCCTGTACCTATATCCACTGCATTTTTTTTTGTGCTGTAGCCACCAGCATTGTTTTCTGTTGAAGTGGTCTAATATATCATTTTTACTTTGTGAGAGCGCCGTGGAATACAAAATCTCCTCCAGAAACGAAGAGTAAATTCACCGTTAAATGCGAACCGCAGTAGATGCTGTAGTGCAGACCTTGCCTCTGCTTGCTAGGTGCTTTAGGCAGAGTAGACTAAATCTACTCGAAAAACCAAGAGTAGGTCTGCCATCAAAGTGAACAACAGGTCTACGACCGTATCTGGTCCGGAGACGAACGGTACACGAGGTCCATCTGGGTTCACAAAGGAAATGGGGTGTGGTTTTGCTACCTGCCTGAAGGAAACGGCAGGTTTGGAATGCGTGCGACACACGTGGATGTTGGGGTCCTGTAGGTAGTCTCTGTACAGC
>LQNS02007217.1:909169-921148 GCA_001587735.2 Parhyale hawaiensis
CGCAATCTGCAGTAATTCAGTGTGGTTTTGAGGTGTGGCTCGCCTCAATCCTTCAGGTAACTAATTTTCTGTAGCATTTCGAAGGCGCCAATTCCTTAAGAGGCCGATCGGTGTTGTCTCTACCCTAACTGGGAATTCTTTACTTTAGACGAGTCAGTCTATTTTCTTTATTTAGGGTCCGACTGTTATGAAACTTGCACAGTATACGTAGAATTGAATTCTAAGAACATTTTATTCATGCATTTTTTTTTTATTTTCGCAATAGTTTTTGATAACCTATCCTATCGTATCCTACCCTCACCTACCCTAATCTACCCTAATCTTACGTACACTAACCAAACAAAACGAAACTGAAATTCAAGAAAAATAGAATAAAATGTTCTTCAAATTCAATTTTACGTGTAATGTGCGAGTTTGATAACAATCTAACCATAAATAATGAAAATAAAATGTTTGTACTACAAAATCTACCAATAAGAACACAACACCGCAACAAATAAAAGCTATACGTCCGCACTCTACAGCGATCACCGGCAAAATAAGAATCACTTAAAAGGGAAGTTCAGATTTCCCCAGAAGTTAAAATAATTTCCCAAATATTTATTAAAGATTATAAATAGAAATTTCACGCTATAAATAAGCACTTTATGCTCATCTCAATGTATACGGAATGTACGCGGTAGTACATAATTATTAAATATTTGTGTAATTGTCATATATGAAATTGAAAAACTCCCGGAATTGTTCTAAAAATCCCCGATACCATCTGAAATTTCGAAGAACTGGAGTAAATCCCCCAATAGTTGCAGCCATACAGTATACACGCTTCTTATTGGTTGACACCAACGCGTCTCACTTAAGCTTCATATTGGTCAACCAACGCGTCACGCAAGCTTCTTATTCGTTGGAAGGAAGTCCTGGTCGCAACTCGCGTCAAGCAGGCTTGTTATTGGTAGAAATGAAGAAAGTTTAATATCAACATTACTTTAAAACTATTGTGAAAATCGAAAAATTTGCAGGAATAGTATATTGTGCAAGTTTCAAAACAATCTGACCATGAACAAAGAAAATAGACTGGCTCGTCTAAAGTGAAGAATTGCCCAATACCTAGACTATTCCGAAGCTTCGGGTAAATCTTGGCGTTCTCGTTTTTTTTAGCCCAATTAGTATCTGGCTTAATGAATCAAAAGTCTCTTTTTAGTTTCTTCATATCCTTTAAAAAAATTGATCTGAAGTGACCAGGTTTGGCAAAATCCAGTTTTTTTTTTACCAAAGACCATATTTTCTTGGTTAGAATAAAAAACCTGTTTTTTGGTTAATGTTTTTAATGTTTTGTTGCTTTTCCCCAAGTTCTAAAAATTTTATCCAACATTTAAAACGTTTTCTGCAGTGTAGACACATGCAGCTAGCTAATCATCAAAAATCTTAGTCAATTCATTCCAAATTCCTAATGTAGAAGAATGATTTTAAGATAAAGGGGTTACGAAAGAACAGTTCATAGAGTATCTGTATTTCCTATAGCTAGGTTTAGTATACAAACTGCTGAGATGCTATGATTTATAATTGCAATGTAGAATCCTTTGAAAAACTTGATAACACTCCAAAATACAAAGACATCTCGATAGAAATAGCTATCTACTAGCTAATTCAGAGCATAGTAATGAACTGAAGAAAGTGAGATAGCAATATGCCTACATCCTCACGAGCTCACTTGCTATCTAATAGCAACTATGTAACAAATATTTCTAATTTTCAGTAGCTCCTAGGACCAGAATATAATTATACATGCATCTCTGAAATGAAATAACACTAAATTCAATTAAGTTATAGGTCTTTGATAAACATAAGCAATAGTTAACCCTAACTCTCTTAACAGTCAAACGGATTCCTAAAAAGAAACACTTTAGTTTCTCAGTTCAGCTATGTGACTAAAATTTGGTACTTTCTGAAAGTAAAATTGTTGACTTTGCAATGTTAATGAATAAAAACGAAAAAAAAATTGACTAAAAAAATTGTTGGTCTAAACCAGCCAACCCTGGAAGTGACACTGCGTTGCTGAACAGTAGCTACTGTATTACATTTTGATATCGATATCTTCCGTTTGGAGGCAATTACGGTAGATTTTTTTCTGTTTTTTTAAGTATCCTCTAGTAATACTGATTTTTTATTGCTAATATAAGAATGTCTATTTTTTGAGAAATGAAAGGAAGTATAGAAAAAGGTAAATTCGACGCGCATATACCGGTACTAGCTAACGCTGCGCACTGCACAAATTACAAAACTTATACAGATTTGAGAGCTGAATACGATTAAAAGCTTTATTTTTCATTTTTTTGAGAAGTGAATTGTAGAATAAGAAAAAAAGGGGAAATTACCTACTGCGCGCTGCTCAGTGGTCACAGGACGGGCAAGACTGTTAGGATAGTATCGTTCGCCCATCCTATTTTATAGGGAGCACTGGAGAACCCTCTCTCAACCGTGCCCACTTTGTTTCCTTCCGCTTTCACACTCCAACTGATGCTTTGTTTTCTGTTCTTCCTCTGCTTTTCTGACTCGTTCGTCTCATACACTACGCGTTGGTCCTGTGTGGGAACACAATTGCACGTGGGTTCCATCTTTCTTTTTCCTCTAATAAGTCGCCTGTGCTTCACAGACGGGGTCTTATACGATTCAAATAATATAATAAAAATCGTAAGAAGTATATGTAATATGCTGGTAAGCAGACCGGATCCTGTGAATGCGATAAGGAGTTGTAAATCAGTATCATATTTTGCGGTATCTTAACTCGCCCTGGAGACGATGGGCCGGATATGGGCATCCTTCAACTAAGAGCGTGCCCAGGCGCGTGCTTGGTGACTCATTTGATCTATATTGCTCTGCGATTGCTGGTATTTATTTCCCCACTTACTCATTTTTTGTGTGTGTTTACCGTTTTCTTGGCATAGATTTTTATAAAAGGTTTTCTTAGCTAACAGTTTTTTGACTCTGTGCTCTCTGTCACCTTGTACTTATTCCCAGCCTCACTTTTATTAGCATTTTTTTTACGAAATTTCATCAAAGGGTTTCTTGACTAGTAACGTCGGGGTCACGATTGGCCGTGACGCCACATACTAATTACCAGCCAAACTAAAAGTCTCGTTAATCCTTTCTTTCATAACGTGATCTAAGCATTCATTTCAAATCGGTAGTGCTATTTCTACGAGAGATGCAGGTTAATTAATGACAAATGGTTGATTGGCTGACGATATTACTACATAATTTATGAGCTTGACTTGTCCTATAGGAGCCGTGGCCTCGCCCATCGGAATCGTCTTGCAGATGTTTCCAGGAATTCAATTTCGGTAGTGACCGCTAAAAACTCCATTTTATGGAGCAAAACTGAGCATTTGGACGTCTCATGGGTAATCGATTGAGGATCAACGTCTGAAACGCCATTCAATTTTTAGAACCAACGCGTCTCGAATAAGTCAAGTCTCAGAGTCTCTATTTCGTCAACAGTCGACCACGCCCTTATATCTAAGCTTAAGATTCGCCCGTAAGGCGCGAAATTCCCTCCTATATCTGATTCAGCAGCGCTAAAATGCGTTGTTCATGAAGTTTCATCATACTTCGTAGTGCAGAACAGATGAAACCATACTTTTCCACAGACCTTTCTCTCATGAAACAGCAGATGGTGTCAATAAATACTTGAACGTTCGTATTTTTTAAACATTTTATCAGCAGCTGTAAATTATACGCGTCTTATTGGGGTCAGACATGGTGGGGAGAAAAGTGGGAAGGGAATCACGTGCTACCTACCTTCAGTACCTTGAGGGTCTTCGGAAGAAGTCCAGGTGACGTTCTTCACGTCACCCCACGTGTGTGAAGTCACTCTGCTTGGTGTCTTCTGTGGTGCCGCAGTTTGCGACCAAAGAGAGAGCCAGCAGCGAATTATCTCCACGGTGCACGTAACCACTGACCGCTGGTCTACTGGTATTCTTCTAAATGTGAATCCAGCAAATTTTTGAACGCTCCAATTTTGATATCAGTCGCGTTTCGAATATGCCGAGGCATTTTGTTAAACAATCTTGCTCCTCGTACAGCGAAGCTGCTCGACTTACAGAAACTGTTGTTTATCCTTACAAACAATTTGGTATTACTCTAATGAGTCCATAGCCGACTTGGTGTTGTACACGATGCCTGGAGTAAAATGTTGTGAACACGTTCAGGTTCACGGAACTCAGTACTGGCCCCGGAGTATTGTGCAGGTTACATTGAGCTCGGCCTTCGGGACATCTGTCTTTTGTACCCACTTTGCTTGCTCCCACTTTCATGCTCGTACAATTTATACTTTCTTCTGTTCTTTTTCCGGCTTGCTGTGCCCATGCGCATTGATCCTGCGTGGGAACTCCGTCGTGCACTGGTTCCACGTTTATCTTTGTATACAATATTTTTCTTTCATTTCCTCGCTTAGAACAGGTTAGTACTGATTTAGTGTGGCTTAAACTATCGTATATTACCATAAACATTAAAAAGAATTTCAGTGATTTCTCTGTGTGCACCTTCATGTTGTGATCAAAAGGGCTAAATTCACAACGTTGCAATGGAAATTTCGTAAGATGTGCCTACGTTCGTCCAGCGCAGTTGACCTGCTTTAAAGCAACGCTCATGTTCCACCGCCGCTCCTTCAAATCGATTTTGCGGTCATAGGTCATGGGCTCGAGTTACGCGATACCTGGTCTTTGTTTTTCGTTCGTACGAAAGTCCGCTTTAGTCGTCGTCTCGTCACCGTTCAACCGACGTGTGATTTTCATCCAAAGTTTTTTGACTTTGGATAAGAGAAATGCTAGCACGCTCCCCGTCATTGTTCTGCAAATTTTGAGTGTTTTTCTCATAAGAAGCGCGTGGAACAATGAAGTGCGTGGCAGAGAAAGCGCAGTTCTTGATGCAAATTAAACTACGCGGAGGCTCCCGGTGCGCAGCGCGAGGTGCTTAGCTGAATGTTGGTGGGCTGGAATGTGACCAAGGAAACTTGATTGTATAGACAGTTTGACTTTGTACGACAAGTCATCCTCGATAATTCCTGTTGTTGTTATTAATAATCTTATATTATTATAATACCTAGTGTGATAGAACCGCGCAATAGGATATTTACCTTATAACTATTAACCCCTTAACGAAGTAGCTTAAGTACCGTATACGCCCGTCTACCAGTTGTCTAGTTTTTGAAGATTATTGCTGCTAATCTAACGTAAATAAAAAATCGGTAAAAGACTTGCAATTTTCTGCAGATACGGTACCGTTAATTTATTTCATGTGTTTAAATAGTTTCCCGCTTCTTGACTTGTTCAGCTGTTTTTTTTTGGTGTTTGCGTGGCTTTAAGGCCGTTTTGCTAATATTTTTCCACGAAACTGAATGCCTTAGGAAAAAATATGTGATTATTTCATTGTTTAGCTGTGTAACAAAAAGTGCCTCGGACCAAATTTTATTTTTTGTAAAAAAGAAATGCGACAAGGAGAATGCTTGTTGTGTTAGTTGCCTGTAGTAGGTATTTCTGATGCGGGGTAAAGTAATTTTGACGATTAAAACTAGGTAGCTATATCTTAAATTCGTTTTTATTCGTAGACAGTTTCGACAGACGATTATACTAGCTTAACCTCACAACTACCAGCATCCTAAAACATTTGAAGCCATTCTATTCCTACGATGAACCTCGGGTTTATTTCTCCGAGAAAGTTAGTGCGTTTTTTATCGTGCGTTACGTAACAGGAATGCGCAAGCATTTTCTTAGTTGCTTATTAGATAAGCTACGGCGGTTTCATCGTAAGCGCCAACGCTCGGGAGCTGCCAGCAAACTCCCTGTGGAGGTGTTCCGGATAATGACCGGATGTGCCCCCGGGCCCTACATAGCTACCGGCACACTATCATTATAGCGCTGTGTGTCCACTGCACACGGCGCTCCCCCGCCAGCGTGCATCTTCTATTTTTTGAAAGGAAGGGGACAATTGTAGCCATGGTTGCCGTGGGTCCCAAGTGTTGCTGCCTATTATTAGAACACTAGGGGAGGCATAAGATCAATGTTAACCCTTTACCTTACGAGTGACTACTTGTGATCGTTTCAGTAATGCTATTCCAATGAAAGCGTTTGACAGCCGCCTGTTGAAGGTTCGAGTTAGACAAGAAATTAAACAAGATATGCGAGCTTGTAATAGCATTCGATAACCTAAATCTATATTATACGAAAAGTTTATGAACTTTATTGAATTACTTGATTATTTTCTTGTTTATTTATTTACTTGTCATTTTTGCACACAGTTTTCCCGCTTTAAGACGGGAAGAAATTCGAGAGATGAAGATTCATTTCGATTGTATTTGTGATACGGAAGTGGAACTGAGCTCGGCCGTAAGAACGGGCCCGTCAAATTCAAAGGTGCTACGGGGAATATAACTGGAATACATCACGTGTAACTTGACACTGCTTGCAGGCTGGGCGCTGAACATTCACTAGAGAAGCAAAGAAGCAGCTGATGGTGAACAGTACGGGTTAGAGAGGACGGTCGAGTAGCGTGTGGTCTATGACCAGCTGAATAACCCCAGGTTTATACGAAGGCAAAAGCGATCGTGATGACCCAACGAGTCACGGGCTGTCTAGTGCATTATAAAAATTTAGCTAGGCGTAAAGGTAATCTTCTGACTTAAGGGAACAGAAAGTTAAAACAGTCAAAAATCGTCTCGACAAGTCTGAGAGCAGTGCCCTGCGAAAGTGCAGACACCTCCTGCGTCACCAGTTATTCGACTCTAACCACTCCGCGCTTCACATGCAGCTTCGTTCAATAATTATCAGTACTGTATAATAATTCACGTCGTGTTTTTATTTATTTATAACTATATTTATATCTTTCCTGTCACGCTCTATGGGAATCAGATAGGAGAAAATTCAGATTTCAAAATGCGAAAAAAAAGTGGGGTACCTTGCAATCTTTTTCTTCAGTATTAGATAGGGGGAACATGAGGAAGCCCAAAAGACGGCGGGGGTTTTGGTGAAGTGTTGATTTTTTGCCGTCATTTATAATGACGGCACGGGCCACTAGTCCTCCATATAAAATGTAACGAGAAATTTCAGCTCCCCAATTGATCAAACTTGTAAAAGTATCCCATCAGCTGCTGTTTTACACTACGTCTGTCAAATTTTGTATGACTGCGTAACGGTTATATCCTAAAGCGCACGCAGCCTTGGCTTCGGCTTCTCTTTGGGTATGGGCCTCTTAGTCATTCTGGTGCTGATAATCGAATGTAATCTTTCCCCGGATGTCCACTATGCTCCAGCAGATTCATAGAGCATACGGACATTCATCAACCTAACTTCGAACTCCCGCTTCTTCTTCTTCTCCCACGCCGGTCTGCATCTTCCAGCATCGACCAGTAGCTTTTAAGTTCCCATTTATCGTCATCGAAGAGAGAGAGAAAGCTCACGCGTCGTCCAAGTTTTCCATTGTACTGTAGCGCTAAAAAGTTGGCTCCTGATAATGAGTATGTGGAGATGCTGAGTCTTCTTTTGGGGATTTTAAAAGTATGGGTAAAAAGGCCTTCAAAAGCTTCACACTTCGCTTGGTTCCATTGCTGCGAAAGCGGCGGTCGTCTTTTGTTGGGCGCAAGGTCCATTTCGTTCCCCGTTATCGACTGTCTTGCTTCTTTTGTTAATGTTGCATAGCAAACGTTTTCTGTCTAGCTTATTAGATTCTTGTTTTGCGCTCTATTAACGCGCTAATTTGCCATACAAATACCGAATTTATGTGCATCGAAATGTCCAAATACAGTTTATTGTAGTTGAGGACGTGTTAACCCTTTCGGGACTGATGACGGCATCTTCGGATGCCGCATCAAGGTTTTGATTATTAAAACCAGTGCGTTGTTTCTTTCTCTGGAAATATGGACAGCTTATTCAGCAATCCGTCTATAATAGTATTTTATTTACGACTAAATTAAGTTGTAGGTGAACTCCAGTGACTACAATGATAGTGTCTTCTGTGAGTTTCTTTTAGATTCTAGAACCTCCTAGCAAGAGTGGAGTTTTCGTAGAAAAAGGGTTAAGTACTATTGATGGTACTTAATTTCTTGAATATTGCATTTTACGTGTCTTTATTTAGTGCATTAAAGACTATAAAGAGACTACCAAATGTACATTTTCCACTGCTAGTGAGGCTTTAATAATTAAACTTTAAATAATTAGGATGTTCTGACTCTTCTATCGATAACCGTTGGAAGCCCCCATAGCGTTGTGTGGGTTAGTGAATTACAGTATATATTTTTACTAATATGATAATCACTGTAACATCCTGAGTCACGTGTATCTGTGTCAGTTATCAAATTTATCGCGGCGTATGATTTTTGGGGTTTACCTTTTCATTTTGAAGCTTATTCAGATACCTATGCATTGTGTTTACCTACTATGCTGGATTATGAAAACCTATAGGATTTTACCACCATATTTTTTTCGTGCAACGACTCTTACTATGACGTATTTCTACCTCTTCATATTTTAATTACTCCAGTCACATGATTTTAAATTATAAGTTTGAAATCTCTGAATTTACAACTCTCCGCTTCTACTGAATTACCCTGGTATACCTACACCATTTCGAGCTGCTTGTCATGTAGAATTCCCCCTGTGCTCTACCCCTGGCATGATATATCTCTACGCAGGGTCCAACCCCTTGGACCTTCATCTCTCCCCTTCCGCGACACCCCTGCCTCAAAAGATTGTCAACTTGGGATCAACGTTCCTTTTTGTTACTCTTACATGTCACCAAGAGCAGCCTTAGGCATCTTTCTCTTTGAGGCGTGTCATCGATCGTCTTTTTTCCGCTGTTTATTTTAGGATCCTCGCTCTTGAGAAGCAATTCGGCGTGTAGCCGCATTTAATCCCTCGCTCACCCTTGAGTTTGGTCCTATAATAAAGGCATTCAAGAGGATAATCTCTTAAAAAGGCTGATGGCTGCCTTGCCCTTTGTAACTCAATGGAAAAAACCTTGTGTGGGAACGGACATGCCCCATGGGCGATGGAAGGCAATGAAGGCACGCTGTCGGATCCACGGCTTGTGATGACCAGAGTGTTATTACTAATAATAATTCTCTTTCAGGAACGTGATTTTCACATTGCATTATAAGTACACACTGTGCATGTACTGCATGGCTGTACAGTCATATGGGGTTTCATGTCTATATTGCTTTGCTACGTTTGAGGACTATATTGTTAACCCAACTAATGTAGTCGTTGGAGGACAAGATTTCTGCAGATTTGGGTGATAGAGAATGAGTCCATGTCGTACGGTACTCAAATGCACAGGAATGCCCACTGCACAGCCCGAAGACGGCAGTTTCTAGTGACTGCGTGTTCTCCTAAATACAAAAGACTGAAATATGGGACGAAAGTATTTCTGTTTGATATACCTACAACACCATGATTTCTGAATCTAATGTAAGCAAAATAATCCATATATTCAGGAAGACCGTTGATTTGTACGGTCGCGATTGTACTCCAAAGCCTACTCATTTTCGTGGACGAAAGTACTACGTGTTCATCGGCATGTTAATTAGTCTATGAACGTAATACGGTATATAGGTCAATTGAACATCCGGCCTTCAGTTTGCACAGTAGGAATGTAACTTTTGGATATTGCTGAAACATAAAATTTCTTATTATTCTCATTGTATTTTAATAATAGGTATTAGCATTAGTATTTAATGCCGGCCATAGAGATATGTGGCACCTTCATGCTTTGCAAATACTTCCATAACGCATATGGAACGCTCGCCTAGAGCAGCCATTCAACAGGATTCATTGCCCATTCTGCAGAGCGAGCGCAATGCTATTCGGCGCAATATAATAACTGTAATATTGTGCTCCATCGGTGCTTGGCTCTCTCTTTTCCCCATCACATGCGTCCGCCAATAATAGAGATCAATAGCCTGTCTTTACAATATCCCTTTATAGAAGGATGTCGTGCAGTGCTGTATAGCGGATTACTGCACCCGGGATCGATAAGTGCCGTTTCGCTAGAGTGCTTTCATTGAGACGATTAGTCTTGTTCTTCGCACTGCTTCAATGGTTTCATCGCCTTAATCGATTCATTATAGTTGTTGATGAGTAGGAAGCTCAATCCTGTAAGTGGGATGCGCCGTTCCTAAGAAGCCTTTGTTGAAATTGACAGTTTAGGTGACCATCCCTCTCTGTTCTCAGCGAGATTCTCTTCTACGTCATATGCCCACGTAGGAAGCTATTGTCGAAATTGACAGTTTTCGAATCGGAGACTGCAATAGGTACGAAAACATTATTGAAATTGACAGTTCAGATGACCGACCTATGGTTGTGACGCCGCTTAATAAGAATACGGTAAGTTTGAAGTTGCATTTTCTTATAACAGTGGAAGTACGATGCGTTGTAAAAAAATCTAATTAGAAATTGAATACCTGCAAGGAAGAGAACAGGCCCTGTGTTTCCAGGCGTCGTTACAGCCTTCCGATTTGAACGAGGCGCCGCGTAGGCCTAACGTGAGACGTTCGGTTGAAGTACCTGCCTAGCTGCTGGGTCTTGCACGCTCTCCTGCCGCTGCCTTTTGAGCCTTGTCGCTGGATTCCTGCCAGAAGTTGGTTGGGTGTTCGGAGTATTCGAGCAGTGTTCGGCTGCATTATCTGCTATTATCACTTCGGTGCTGTGCACTCTACTCATATCCTCATTCTTCCTTGATGAGAAATTGAGATATGTCCTCCTCTCTCTTTGCTGCCGATAGGTGTATGCATCATCCTGCAAAGCTTTAGCCTTCGTTCTACGTGATTGCAATGCGCCCCTATACCAAAGTTACCGTTTGCTCCGTAAATAAAGTTCTGTAGTTATAGCTACTGTAAACGACTTTACTCGTGTCATAAGAGTGTTGTACACCCTACAAGCTTTTTCTGTCGTGCCATATGGATGTTCCGCAATCTGCACAAGTTTGCCCGTTGTTTTACATGAGTACTCGGCACCCATCAGGGTTTTCCGTTGTTCCATATGGGTGTTCCAGACCGTACAAGCTTCCTTTGTGGGTATGACCCCACCTAATCCACTCATCCTCTTTTGAACAATATAATAACCATGTTCGGTAACCATCTGGCCCCATGGATGTACTCTCCGATCAATGGTCCCGTGTAATGGTCCTGTAATTTATAGCTTACCATTGCTGGGTCCAATGCAGAGACTGATGGTGATGGAGGAAAGTGGCTTTCTGAATTGGCTTGTTAGAGGCGCAAGGCTCTTAGACCCGGAGGGAGAATCCGGGGCTTTTGAATCTGAACGCGCTACCGTTATTGAACTTTGGTATATTATTGTTGTCATAATGGCCTCGCTCCCAATGCATCCTAATTGTGATGCGATGGTTATGGGCAATGGTGCAAAAAGTTTGCGTGGTGATATATACCGGAAGCATTTCATGTGCTAGCTTCTCACATATATATTTTTTCGCGATTGCTGGCGTTGAATGATTGTACGATAGTTTCTGAGTATGGGAAAGTTCTATCTTAGTCATCCTGAATTTTGCGTTGTCGAGAAGTGATTTTTCACCACATTTAGTTAATTTGTGCTACCTATAAGAAGACGTGAGAAATCTGCACAACTGTATCATTTTTCCATTAAATCCTGTGTCTCTTAACCCTATTTTCACGATAGTTGAAATTTTATTCAGACGGTAAAGTATGAGTATATTGCACTTGGAAGAATCGGCAATATTTGAAGTAAGGTTCTTTAACTTTTACCCCGGCCTATATCGGGCATCTCCGCATATTTCTACGAATATCATTGAAATGCTATGATGAGCCTAGTATTTACAGCGTAGGAGACTACTGCACGGGGCATCTCTTTCGCCGTAGGGGGTGATATTTTTGTGGAGTATAGTCAACAATATTGAATTATTTTGTGATGGAGTTGCAAATTTGGTGAAGTACAGTTAACCATATTGGACTATGTT
>LQNS02007217.1:947632-959242 GCA_001587735.2 Parhyale hawaiensis
ATTTCCTTTAGCAGCGTTTTGGGCTTCCCGGTGTTGCAAATGCTTCATTTGGGTTGTATTACCTGTCCGTGGGAGCCCAAGCGTGAAGTTTTAATAATAATAATAATAATAATAAACCAACCAAATCTTTCCAGTCTAGTGGAGACAACAAGCAAAATGCACCACTAAAACTTTCATTGCTAAAGAGACCACAAAACTTGGAGCAAAAATTCCAGTACCAACCACGTGCAATATGCAATAAGTAAAGCAAGCCCTTAATTCTCCAGTAATGCTGAACCAACACCCGGTGCTAAAGAACGAAGGAAGCAGGTGGAAATTGGCCGATGATACCTCCGTCATCAAGAAGCGCTCATACCTGCCAGGTGCGACTCAAACGGGCCCATCGTTCTACTTTGCAAGCTCTTCCTGTGTATTCAAGAAGCTTTTTTTCAAGGAATTGATTGTTAAGCGCTTGAGGATGTGCTCTTAGATCCCTTTGTATGGGCCGTGAGAAAGCCTCGCAGATAGCAACAAAGGCTACTGTATACTTTTTGTTTCGTTGCTGATTTTTTCCCCTGGTATTCAGAAACAACTTTGGTTTTCTATATCGTATACACCGAGCCTTTGTTCAATTGCTTGCGAAATGTTTGTCATTTGTATATTTAGGTCAGTCTGACTGACTACGTGCTGATCTTTTGAAAGAATAGCTCTATTTCTTAGCAAAATGGTTTAGAAGCGCATTTGTTGCTTACTCAGCAAACCGTGTCTCTCGTCTTTGTAGAAGTTTTTTTCTAGTTAGAATTAGTTAACGTATTGGCATCTAAATTAGACTTGAATATGTCATGCAGTTATAGCATTTTTTCCCAATTGTGACAATGGGCGCTAAGGATGATATCATTGTAGGTTTTCATGCGAGATTCTATAGCAATGTTTTCAGCACCAACGTCTTCTCTAATTTTTTCCCAAACTAAGCTTTGTTAGCATTTTTTTTTTCAAATGGTTAACGAAACAAAAGTTCCTATAGGTATATATGCGCGCTGTTTCTTGATCAAATGATTATTTCTTGGTCCTCTCGCATTTATTTCTGGTAGCTTTCTTCGTATTCCTTTGACTAATTCAGCTATCCATCAGGCATGTAAATTTCCTTGTATTATAAATGTTGACTTGCATGTGAACGTGTTATTTTTTTAGCAGTAACGTATACCTGATTTTAGCTAGGTTTCATTAAGATGTTTTCATATAGGCCTAGCTAACCTAAAGAAATTTATTATAAGCACGTTTTTAGCTTTCCGAACAATTGCTTCTTGATCCACTTTTTGTGACTTTTCGGTGATCATCTCGACTAGCTGAGCAATTTGTCATGCAGTTTTCCCTTTATCAAATGTTAACTTGTACGTAATTTCACAACCTCAAAGCAAACATTTTACGTATTTTAACCACCAGCGTTGACTTGAGGTAATTGTTCGCAAGCCCAACCCCGCAAACCGAGCGTGTTCATTTTGGCGGCCAGAGCTGGGGGCGCCATTCCAGTTTCTACCTCCCGAACCTTCAAGAACTGGTCAGCTTGACCTTCCTGTGTACCGCTCGCTCGACTACACTACGACGCTCCCCTCTGGCATTATAATGAATGTCATGAGCTATTACTTATTTAACCGAATAAGGATAATGGTCCTTCCTAAAGAACGTTTCAAGTAATAGTTTTATTACGAAAATCGGACATTTTAGTTGGTACTTACAAGGTAAACCTTGTACCTATATAGGACAAGTTCCCATGTATGGTTGCTTCATGAATTCCACTCGAACAAAAACGTATTTCTGCACCTCTGTGAAGAGTCAATCCTTTACCCCGCGTCTGCAAGTCCACTTCGTAGGAATAGTATTATAGAAGTAACCAAATACTATCACTCGCCCTGTAAAGGGTTAACCCCAGCCGGGAGGCGTCTTTTCTAAAATGAACTTAATGCGAGGTTTGGTCGCACAGGTAGATAATGGGCAGTCGAGACCTGTACAGGCGAGACTAGCTCACCTTAATTTTTCCGACGCCTTGTTTTTTATGCCTTCTTCACTGCTTCCGTCCTTTAATTATTATCCTACTGATGATCTTTCACTTCTGCACAACCTATTTTTTCCTCGTGTGCGATAAGTTTTTTTGTTTTTCTTTCATCCTCACTCTGGATTGCTGCGATCGTTGCGGATGTAGGGAATCTTAAATTAGGGACATTTCTCAAAAACGTTTTTCGCCGACCGAGAACTAATATTATAAAACTGCTTCCGATTGCCAAAATTTCTGTTAGGGATAGATATTGATATAAAATTGACTACACACAGAAAAATGGTTTTTGCCATTAAGCAAAATTAGTTAACTGTAAACTACCTTGTCATTTGGATTTGCGTCAAAGCACATTGTCGTTTGTTATGAGCAACAGATGAACAAGAGCGTTGTGATGAACAACAGTGTCTTTTACAATTAATTATTATTACTTTGTAGCTAAAATATTACTTCGTTAGTGATAAGAAACCAGGTGTTTCCTATCGTAAAGAACATACTTTTCTGCGTGTAGGGTTACAAAGTCGGACAGACTAAATACTACTCCGACTCCTGGGTCGAGCAAATATCCGACTCCTAATATACCCGACTGCTACTGATTCCGACATTAACTATAAATCATTTTACTCTGTATATCTTCCTCTGAGTAGTTCGTCGCGTTCATACTGCCATTAGGATTATTTACTAAATTACAGACTTGGAACACAACGATAGTGTTCCATCCAGTACTACTCGTAGGGCGGCCTGAATAGCTTCAGTGAACCGCGCCCTGATGGAGCTCATGGATGTACAGTAGATGCCGACCAGATTTTCGTTGACTCGGTCTTACTGATGTGAGGCCACTAGCACTGAACCAATCACAGCGCTTAGATTACTCACGTGATCATATATACAGCGTGGAGTCACTGGAGTGTGCCGCAAAGCAAGGTAACCGTTTGTCATGTACCTATTAAGGTGACGTCATAACTGACGTAGTGGAAATAATGCTTCTTCTTGCTTGGGATAGCTAGTTCTACAAGTATTCTCCTCATAGGTATGAAGCCTACTACCTATTTTTTGCCTCAGGTAGTATAGGATGGACCATAGGGTTAGGTAGGTCTTTCTTTTCATACCCACTTTGCTGCCTTCTATTTCCATGCACCTATTTCGTGTTCTGCCTTTCCTCTTACAAGTGTTTCCCAACTTGCTGCTGACATGTGCATTGATAGTGCATGAGTGTGAGGGAACACCCTTGTGCTTGTGCGTCGGTACCACGTTTCTGTCGACGTGCTGTAGGTTTCTTATTGCTTTTTGTTAGATCTTTATCTCGAAGACAAAAGCTTAAACAATTCAGTATTGATACTCAAAATTCAATTCCTCGAGCTGTACCTAGATGACGCTGTTGCACTAAGAGTGCAGTATATTTTTAAGAATAATGAAAGTGTAAATTTCATCTCCAAGCGCTGAATCAAAACTTTGTTTCTCGTCGTCTTAACATTGTTTGTACCCCCCCCCCCTCCTCCCCCGTGCGCCGATGAACTAGTGATTGCAGTGTTAACTCACCCTCTACTTGACCCCTTCTCTCATGACGTAACGTATGTTCTACTTTAGACAGTGTTGGTCCTGAGAGAGGGGCAAGTTATTGATGAAAAAAAGGTCAATTACCTGAGTGTCTGAATAAACCCTTCCGTAGAAATAGCAATATGGAAGGGACCATACATAGCAACTTGCTCGGTAAAAGGTTAACCTTGCAATTATCGTAGTAGTAAAATTGTTTGCTACGTTGCAAATATGCAACAGATCGAGTTTGACAATCTAAGATCGAGCTGCTTTATGAAATTATTGCGAGCACGTACAAAAGGTCATTATCTGCCAATAGTACGTAGGACATACATTATCGTGCATCGCAACTCGCACCAGTTACATACAGTGTTGCTCGGTGACATGATAACACTGAAGATCACTATGCAGATTCCCTTAGTGGATTCGGTAGTGAAATTAATCACGTAGCTAATAATTATAGCCTTGAATCCTGTTCGACTCAAGGCTGCTATTTTAACGAAAACTCCAGGTTTCATCTTCCACGTGTGATTCTGGAATTGAAGATAACATCATGTAAGATAAACTTTGAAGGAGGTACAATAACTGTGTCAGTAAGAGAGGATTGTTATCTGCTTACCGGTTGGAAATGTTATCAGGCCTGTCCATTTGCTCATTTGTATAGATTTCTGGTCGGTAACGTCGACCTAACCTCTTCCAAACGTCTTGGTTTCTCCAAGAATTGCTTGAACAATGTTTGTATATCACAGGAAAACCACTTCGCTTATTAACGACCTATCCTTCAGCTATACATATGTCTATTTTTATGTTCATCTGCCCCTCTCTATTTTTCGTATTGCTCTCTTTTTTCGGCCTTCCTTTCTAATTACTACGTACTCTCTTAACGGTGTGGTAACACCCTCGTGCACGAGTTCCACTTTTCTATAGACATACTGCATGTCCATGTTTTTTCCTGTGTGAAATCGCCTTTCTTGAGGAAACGGAGGCTTAAACAACGCTATTTAACATTTTTTTTTGCGTTACTCTTCATCCTTGTTATCGTCTTCTCGCCATTTCCATCAAGTTTTTGTGCTCTATTCATCTTATTCTTTTGTCGACATTTCTCTTTCTGTAAGTCATGGTCGCGGCTCCATAGCACAAGAATGTCGGGCCAGCATCTCACGAGTACTTATGATGCGCTCGTACGTATCACACGGAAGGCTCTCATTCGGTCCTCCTGCACAACAGCTCGTAAATATACTGTCGTCACCGAGCCGCTTACAGTAACGTTGGGCAACCGCAGTAACGCGCCGTCTATGCGCGACGGGTTTGCTTGCACCATAGTGCGCGTACTGTGTTGTGTACGTTCTGAAATGCGCAGTGCTGTGTACGTTCTGAAATGCACAGTGCTGTCTACGTTCTGAAATGCACGGTGCTGTGTACGTTCTGAAATGTACGGTGCTGTGTACGTTCTGAAATGTACGGTGCTGTGTACGTTCTGATATGCACGGTGCTGTGTTCACTACGAAATTCACGGTACTGTGTTCACTTGGAAATGTTAGGTGCTGTGTTCGTTATGAAGTGTACTCACAGTGAACTGTCGTGCGTTGAGAATATTAATGAACCATAAACGTGTCTTTTCTGGCTTATAGCAACGTCTGAGATTAATTTGATGTCTTAATTACTCTTTGTTGGACCCTTAAGATGTTACGAATTTCTCTGTGCTTTTACGTGTTCCGTGAGAACTCATTCCTTCTGCTTTCCTTCCATACTCTTGTCGGTAATTAATGCTAAGGCTCTCAATAGTTTCTCTCCAATAATAAACTTTACTTGCTCTGATCGGTACTTTTACCTCAATCTGCTGACGGCATCGTTCTCTTTACGACATTTTCTACACGTGACTTCGCTGCTGTTGACTTTTAAGTGCGGAACTGCGGATGGAAGACACGCCGCCGCCGCTCTCCACGGTTCATAATTTTTCCTGTTCGGTCTGGCGTGTCAGAAGCTTGAGCTGCACGAGCAAATTTTTGTGCCACTCATTGCAGTTTCTCTTCTTTGTAGTTGTGGCTAGCTAGAGAGATGCGGCTTTGGGGCTGCTGTACTGTGCATCAGAGGTGGGCCCTTGCGTCCCTTCGGCCATCCGGCCCTAGTTGTTGCGGCCCTCCGGCCCGGGTTGTTGCCGTCCTCCGGCCCGAGTTGTTGCCATCCTCCGATCCCAGTTGTTGCCGTCCTCCGACCCCAGTTGTTGCCATCCTCTGACCCCAGTTGTTGCGGTCCTCCGAACCCAGTTGTTGCAGTCCTCCGACACCAGTTGTTGCGGTCCTCCGACACCAGTTGTTGCGGTCCTCCGACCCCAGTTGTTGCGGTCCTCCGACCCCAGTTGTTGCAGTCCTCCGACACCAGTTGTTGCGGTCCTCCGACCCCAGTTGTTGTGGTCCTCCGACCCCAGTTGTTGTGGTCCTCCGACCCCAGTTGTTGTGGTCCTCCGACACCAGTTGTTGCGGTCCTCCGACACCAGTTGTTGCGGTCCTCCGACACCAGTTGTTGCGGTCCTCCGACCCCAGTTGTTGCGGTCCTCCGACCCCAGTTGTTGCCGTCCTCCGACCCCAGTTGTTGCGGTCCTCCGACCCCAGTTGTTGCGGTCCTCCGACCCCAGTTGTTGCAGTCCTCCGACACCAGTTGTTGCGGTCCTCCGACACCAGTTGTTGTGGTCCTCCGACCCCAGTTGTTGTGGTCCTCCGACCCCAGTTGTTGCAGTCCTCCGACCCCAGTTGTTGCGGTCCTCCGACACCAGTTGTTGCGGTCCTCCGACCCCAGTTGTTGTGGTCCTCCGACCCCAGTTGTTGTGGTCTTCCGACCCCAGTTGTTGTGGTCTTCCGACCCCAGTTGTTGTGGTCTTCCGACCCCAGTTGTTGTGGTCTTCCGACCCCAGTTGTTGTGGTCCTCCGACCCCAGTTGGTGCGGTCCTCCGACACCAGTTGTTGCGGTCCTCCGACCCCAGTTGTTGCGGTCCTCCGACCCCAGTTGTTGCGGTCCTCCGACCCCAGTTGTTGCGGTCCTCCGACCCCAGTTGTTGTGGTCTTCCGACCCCAGTTGTTGTGGTCTTCCGACCCCAGTTGTTGTGGTCCTCCGACCCCAGTTGTTGCGGTCCTCCGACCCCAGTTGTTGCGGTCCTCCGACCCCAGTTGTTGCGGTCCTCCGACCCCAGTTGTTGCGGTCCTCCGACCCCAGTTGTTGCGGTCCTCCGATCCCAGTTGTTGCGGTCCTCCGACACCAGTTGTTGCAGTCCTCCGACACCAGTTGTTGCGGTCCTCCGACACCAGTTGTTGTGGTCCTCCGACCCCAGTTGTTGTGGTCCTCCGACCCCAGTTGTTGTAGTCTTCCGACCCCAGTTGTTGCGGTCCTCCGACACCAGTTGTTGCGGTCCTCCGACACCAGTTGTTGCGGTCCTCCGACCCCAGCTGTTGCAGTCCTCCGGCCCTAGTTGCAGCCCTACCACCCAGTCGCGAGACAAAAAAGGGCAACAAGAGTGGACATCCTCTTGTTTTATGTTTGCGTTTGTCTAAGGCCGCAAATAACGCCGCTCCTTTATTAAATATTAACCCTATATGAGGATCAACAAAGCGTCTGTTTCTGTTTGGAACGTTATTTGAACATGTGTTTATCAACGGCGATCGTCCTTATAACACGGGCGGAAAATCGGTTACAGCGTGCGGTAAGAGGACTTTTTCAATTATTGAAAATCAGTCTTAGGTTAAATCGCCTTGTATACACCGTCCCAGCAGCTGACGTTCTTTCTACAATCCCCAAAGTCATTATGGCAGTACTCAAAAGACCGTAGAAATATGAAGCAATCAATGACGAGCATGGCCAATTGGACTGATTCTAACGAACAATATGTGAAGGCTTGCACTCTCGATACGAAACGAAGGTTCGAATGTTAGTGCATGCATGAAAGTCGGAATGCGACCCAACTTCACCTGCCCTCCCTCTATAACTTCACCTGCTACCTTGATCTTGCTGACCCCTTGCGCTCGCTGCTATCGCTCCTATAAGATAGCTAGGTCCGCAGTGAACCGCGTGCCTCTTCCTTGGATGAAGCGTCGTTGCGTATATAAATGATGCGCGTTTCGTATCTAGTCCGTGATTTTCAAGGATTGGTAGTTGTGGGAAGCCCTGTGGTTTCCATGGACTTATCCAGGCTTCTTTTCGTGCTAGATTTGCTTCCGTAATTTTTTCTTTTGCTGATCGTCGTTGTTCTTATACTCCTCGTGTTTCCCGCTTCTCTGTTCGCGTCGTCATCTGATTGGCATCTTTGTGCTTTTCATTTACGGTACTGTCCTATTCTGAAAATTCTATGTAAATAGATGTTTTGGGAAAGATAATCGAAAATAGCGGCTAGTTGCGTAAAATTTTGTAGCATCCCTCTTTTAACCTAAATTCTTTTCGGAAACCTGCAACCAGTAGTTTAGCACAACCTTATGCAACAACAGTGTAATAGGCAACGAGCTCACCTCCAACAGATACTGCACGCAAGGTGTGGACACACAAGCAAAGCCCACACTGTCGCCTGTACAGCCTCATATGCTCATATACACCGTACCTGCAGAGGATTTCTAGCACAGAAATACATTGGTATTATCCAAGCACTTCCTCGCTTCGAGGAGTCGTCCGATCCAATCTATATACTCTTTATATTTCAATCGATTTTCCCTTGGAATTCCCAGAAACACGTCGGGAAATTAGAGTGTCGGAAACGCTGCACTGAAATTGAGGGAATCAACCTTGGTATTTAGCAACGGCGCCGCCCGACTGCATCGTGCATGGGAAACTGGTGATAAGAAAGCCAAGGGCATATACGATGTTCTTCCTTGGCGCATTTCCTTGCTTTTCAGGCGCTAGGCGGCTTAGGTTTCGCCGCGCCTGAAGACGATTCCTGCCTACTGATTGCAATCATTTTGTTCCTGATAGAAACTCCAGCAAAATCAGACAGCCTTGCTTACGTTGTAGTAGCCATTACTGACGTATGCATGCAATGCCTGCTTGCTGATTGCAATGATTTTGTAGTTCCTGACACTCTGGATCAGACAGCCTGACGTGTTACTCTCGCCTTCGTGTGAACGCTGCACCTCCTTGCTGATTGTAACCAGTTTGTTCTTTCTGATAGCTAGATGTCAGTTTGTAGAAGATAGCCTTACCTTTAAACATTGCCTGCGAATGAATAAGGATAACCTTAAGTTTTCGTTTTACCTTCGTATGAATACTATACCTGTACGCTGATTACAACAAGTTGTTTCTGACAGCTACCTACTTTAGTGTCTCCCACAGCCTTGCATTTCATTTTTCTGGCCTAGGCTTCTTGCATCAGTATTGGTACCATTTACAGCTATTCCCGTGTGAAGCCGCTCAATGTTTTACCATCTGGTATGATTGTATTCGTGTACCTACCTGCTGAAACTACTAGAGTTGAATTTGTAGCTGGAATTCACGTCGCAAACGCAATTTTTGCTCATTCAATCATTGATATCATCAGCGTTCTGATTTGTGTAACTTCGGTAGCTGGAGCTCCATCTATGTATCCTCCTCGGTTTTCTCCAGTGATGTCGATCCATCAGTCTACGTAATTTCTATGGTTCCATCTCACTAATATTTCCTCTTTAACTACGGTATATTATTTCCTGCAACTCTTCTTCGATTGATGCCACTATCTTTGCTCCGACTTCAGCTTTATTTCCAACATTAATTCGATTTCAGTTTTATTCCAACCTCAATTCGACAATGGGTGCAATTTTTCAGCTCTACCTCGATCAATATTTTCCAGGCCGGTTTCCTTCAATGCAAGATCAATTCATCAATCGATGCAGCTTCTTTTTCAGTGTCGTCTCGATCAATATTTCCTTTGCGTTTCTAGTCTGCGTCCCAGTTACTGATTAATTTCCTCCAATAATAAATTTCCCACGTGTTGACGGTTTCCCCACGCATGGGTCGGTGCTGCAGCAACACTCGCGGGGGCTGACGCGCCACCACCAGAAGTAGGTTAGCGAAGTTGTTCTAACGGAACTGGCGACCTGCTTACCTCTTCCCTGCCTCCTTATTGGGCGCCTCCGCCCCTGGGGGGCATCACTGCCGCTCGTTTGTTCGCGCGGGGTATCCCGCTTTTGCTACTGTCGAACTGCAATGTTTTGTTTATGATCAAACGAGGTATATATATACGCAATCGGGCTTAGTAATGAGAATGCTGCTTGACGGCTCGGCTGGTACATTTTGAAATATATTAATAGACCTAGCCAGACTTATTGAACCAAGCTTTCGGCACTGGTCAATTAACTTGACCGATGCCGAAAGCTTGGCCCAATAAAAGTGAGTCAGAAGTAGTCCAGTAATATCTATAAAAAGTTATCAGGCTTATTAATAGAACGAAACTGTCGGAATTAGGTTGGTTTGCTCAAGGTATACTGCTTTTGATACCGTCGTACTATAATACACTCCTGATTAATGGTTGAAGATCACTTGAAAATGTGAAAAAAATGAAGTTTTAGAGTGATAAATAAACTCTTTCGAGTAGGGATCAGTAATTCCTGTAGGTAAAAAGTTAGACAAATCAAAAATACCTACTGTATACAACAATTTATTAAGAAATGTACATTTTTGTCAAATCATGAGTTCTTCAGTTGATCAAAATTATAAGACCTGGGTAATAAATGTTTACTTCTAGGGTAATTTCCGGCGTTTCGGATCAGTTACAGGCTTGCACTGATAGTGTGAAGGTGTCACTATGCCCAAAGCAAGCAAACTCTCCGAATTAGAACGTGGTCGAATTGTTGAACTGCATAAGCAAGGTTTGTCGCAACGTGCACTCGCAGCTGAGACTCACCGCAGTAAAACTGTTACTTGCAACTTCCTAAAGGACCCTAAGAGTTACATACGGAACAGCCTTATCTAGTGGTAGACCGACAACAATTTCCCCTACATTGAGTAGGAGAATTAAACGAGTTGATTCTCAAGACAGAAGACGGTTTATAGGCAAATAAAGGCACTTACAGATGATGATGATTGCTGTTCAATAACCATTAGTCGATACTTACGACAAAAGGGCACGAAGAATGAAAAGCGCCTGTAAGGTTCTCAGTTGTTTCCGTATCGCAAAGTGGCCCCTTTACAGTTTGCTCGAGAGCACCAAACATGGGACATTGAAAAATGGTCTAAAATTTTGTTTCTGACGAAAAAAAAAAAACAATCTTGTAAGCCATGATACCTTCCAAAGATTTACGGCTTTAGCTGTTAGGGTGACCCTAAATTTTATGGGAGTATAGAGAGGTTTCTGTTCTTAGAAGCAAGTGAATAACGTTGGACAGCTATAATAAAAAGCAAGGAACTTTAAAACGCTAAAAATTGTGTAATTGAATCTTTTATTGATCATTCCGTATGTTTCCGTCTAATTTAGGCATGGGTTTACAATATCGGCTGCGCAATATTATGTACCGTAGTTCCATCACTGCCTTTGATTGGTAAATTTAAATTCTGCATCATCCGCTTCTCTCTGCATTTCCGTTGCATGTATCAGTACACTTTGCGCTTCATTGCCTTTTACGGTCGCTTTGTATTATTTAGTTATTTTTAAATTTCCATCTCTCAGGGGCATAGGATGGGCCATAGGGCTAGGTAGTTATTTTTAAATTTTCATCTCTCTGGGGGCATAGGATGGGCCATAGGGCTAGTAAGTTATTTTTAAATTTTCATCTCTCTGGGGGCATAAGATGGGCCATAGGGTTAGGTNNNAGGTAGTTATTTTTAAATTTTCATCTCTCTGGGGGCATAGGATGGGCCATAGGGCTAGTAAGTTATTTTTAAATTTTCATCTCTCTGGGGGCATAAGATGGGCCATAGGGTTAGGTAGTTATTTTTAAATTTTCATCTCTCTGGGGGCATAGGATGGGCCATAGGGCTAGGTAGTTATTTTTAAATTTTCATCTCTCTGGGGGCATAGGATGGGCCATAGGGCTAGTAAGTTATTTTTAAATTTTCATCTCTCTGGGGGCATAAGATGGGCCATAGGGTTAGGTAGT
>LQNS02007217.1:982755-1006183 GCA_001587735.2 Parhyale hawaiensis
TTTTTTTTTTTTGCAGCGGAACCGAGAGATTGGGCTTGCGCAGTGTGTGGGGAAGCAGGCTTGCACAAGTCGCACCTCAAACCTTGCATGTGTTCGAGTTGGAGTTGGCAGCTTGCGTAGTGAATGGTCCCCTTAGAAGCATACTATATTGAACCCTGCTCTTCTATAGCGGCACTCTTTGCCCTATTTGTGCCGATGTGCTACAAGGATGTATTGATTTGTTATATTCCTAAAGGAATCTAAACTTTGTAGTGGGGTTACGCAGCCTGGGACAGTCAAGATTAACTCAAATATGTATTGAGGCAGTTGCAGATCGCAGTTACCAAAACAATGGAAAAATGTAATTTTCTTTATACTTGATGAACAGTCGCTGTGATGTGACTGATCGATAGACCGAAAAGTATCGCCCATGAAAAGCTTTTAGCCTTAGGGTAATCTTTGCTACAACACAAGTATATCAAAAACTAAAACACAATCAACTTTTGCACCTTGCCTAACTTCCTATTCAGTCGTCTCTGTTTTGACATTGCCGGCCAAACCTTACATTCTAATCTCATTGCCGCCCGCTATCACGTCCAAGGCGTTCTGCCGTACAAATAGGGTTTGACCTATTTTTTTAATGATCCCCAATCGCTAATTCCTCTACGATCTTATAAAATAACAATAACGTAGCTAGCTTTTATTATACGATGGTCAGCATTAAATACGTCTCTCAAAACCAGCTGGGAGAAATGCCTCAAAAAAGCACGTTTACTCCTCGGAAAATAGGATTCATCCTAAGTACGGTAGTAGGTTATTTAACCATTGTTAACTTGGTCTCGTGCTCACTTTGTTTCCTTCCTTTGGCATAAAATGCTTTTTGATTCTGCCTTTTCTTTCCTTATCAGCTGTTCTCATAGCTACTTGTTAGGCAAGCTTGGGATCACCCTCGGACACGAGTTTCAAGTTTCCTTGGCATACTACATGTCTTTTCCTTTACATTAGAACACAACTATTTTGTGCTCATTGAGGAGATTTAATCTAGCAAATGTGATATATTTTAGCCTACGTTGCACTTTCACTGTTTCACGTATAGTCATTTATGTGCTTCTGATTCTTCAGAAATGCATATGCTATGCCATAGAAAACTTTTTAAGCTGGATCTGCATTGTTTTCATAAAAAATATTTATAAATTTTCATTCTGCTTTCACGTCTCACGCGCTGTTATAGCCCATGATATTATTTTTTTTCTTTCCCTGTGTTCTATATTCTAACAACCTAATGCATTTTATGCATTGTGCAAAGAGCATTAAAAATTGTAACAGTACGTATACGAAGGTACGTTGCGAGGTACGTGTCAGCCGTCTCGCAGCGGTGTTCTGACTCCTCGATAACCTAACGTTCTCTTTCACACCCTTCTAAGCTTATCGAGGCTACGATGGCTAGTCGTGAATCGATTGGAGTAACAAAAGACCGTTTGTTGTGCTTGCACCACTCGTTTCAACTTTCAAAGAAACTCGTAATGTGTACTTAGATAATTGAAGTAACCTTGTAAAGGGCAGATGCTTAAGTACCCGTGTATTGCACAGTTTATGCGATCATCACTTGATCTGTTAATGCTCTGGGTTGGTTTTCTTTGTTAGGTGAATATTGAAGTTAAATGAAATCTATCGATGTTGTACCAAAATGGGTGCAACTTTATAACATAGGTACCAAAATGAGTCTTGTAATGTCGATTTACATAATTAGAGTAGCTATAACTTTGTGGAGGACAGACGTTTAGTATATGCAACAGTTACTCTGCTGAACCAGGTTTTTTGGGTTGGCTGCCTAACGAAAGCTATCGATCAAATACGGTGAAATGTTTGTGAATTAGGAGCGAATATGCAGGACTCGCATTACTTAAATTTCCCGTATTAGGTATCTGTTGCATTTACCCTAAGTTGTTCACTGCAATCAGTGCTATATATTTATTATGTGTACTTGAACAGTGGTGCAAAGTAATATATATCAGTACCGTAACGAAAGCAGTTCGACGGAAATTGCACCATGTATGCGAAATTTCCATTTTTTCGTAATAACCCTATCGTGCATCAATTAAACAACACCTTTTGTATGAATAACACTACATGTAATGTCAACTTACCTATGTGTACAATAGGCAGTAACGGTCTAACAAGTTCTCAATTGTATTGAAGCAGAGCAGACAATCGTAAATTAAGAGATAATTATGGAAAACATTTTTTTTTTTGCATTGAAGTAGATTGGCAAGAAGCGATTAGTTGAATTACAGTAAAAATCATTTTGTTTTCGTGGCAGAACAATTATGAACCCCTTCCCAACGATGACAAACACGCGTCAGTCACATGTAGTCGTTGTGCGTTCCGATGACAAACCCCTTTTGTCACATTGTCTCAGTATATATAAATGCTTAGCCCAGCTGTAGGCAGTCTCATTTTGTACTTGTAGGCGCAATGCATCATCGTGCAGAACAGGTTAAAATATAGTACCCATATATCTCCTGTAATGGGAAATACGGAAAGTAAACCACCCAATTCTTGTAATCATTAGAGGCCCTAAGGTTAAGTTAGTTAGGTTCGCCCATCCTATGTATAGGTTACCTTAGCCATTAGCTAGGCCTTCGGGACGCCTCTCTTTCGGGTCCACTTTGCTTCCTTCCTGATTTCATACCCCTACTGATCTTATTTTCCTTTGTTATTTCTCTTCTTTCCTGACTTGCCGTTCCCATGCGCGTTGATCCATCTTCGTGCACGAGTTCTACGTTTCTGTCGACATACTACATATCCCTTCCTTTTTCCTCTCGTGAATCACCATAATTGTGTCTGAGGAGGCCTAAACATCTAATATAACAATAATCGGTTGTAGTCTGTCAAGGATGCAAGTTTCATTAAATAAAATAATTGTATTGTCAATAATTAGGTAATGTAGAAAGTAATTTTGGACTAGATAACAAAGAAAGCAACCGATATATTTTCGGTAATGCAGAGACGCTGAGCAAAGCAAACCAACCAAATCTTTCCAGTAGGTATTGTGGAGACGACAAGCAAAATGCACCACTAAAACTTCTAATGCTAAAGAGACCGCAAAAATTTGTAGCAAAAATTCCAGTACCTACCAAGTGCAATATGCAATAAGTAAAGCAAGCCCTTAATTCTCCAGTAATGCTGAACCAACACCTGGTGCTACAGAACGAAGGAAACAGGTGGAAATTGGCTGATGATACCTCCGTAATCAAGAAGCGCCCATACCTGCCAGGTGCGACTCAAACGGGCCCATTGTTCTACTTTGCAAGCTCTTCCTGTGTATTCAAGAAGCTTTTTTTCAAAGAATTGATTGTTAAGCGCTTGAGGATGTGCTCTTAGATCCCTTTGTATGGGCCGTGAGAAAGCCTCGCAGATAGCAACAAAGGCTAGTGTTTACTTTTTGTTTCGCTGCTGATTTTTTCCCCTGGTATACAGAAACGGCTTAGGTTTTCTTTATCGTATACACCGAGTCTTTGTTCAATTGCTTGCGAAATGTTTGTCATTTGTATATGTAGGTCACTCTGACTGACTACGTGCAGATCTTTTGAAAGAATAGCTCTATTTATTAGCAAAAGGGTTTATAGAAGCGCATTTGTTGCTTACTCAGCAAACCGTGTCTCTCGTCATAGTATACGTTGTTTTTAGTAAGAATTACTTAACGTATTGACTTCTAAATTAGACTTGAATATGTCATGCAGTTATAGCGTTATTATTTTTTCACAGTTGTGACAATGGGCGTTAAGGATGATATCATTGTAGGTTTTCATGCGAGATTCTATAGCAATGTTTTCAGCACCAACGTCTTCTCTAATTTTTTCCCAAACTAGGCTTTGTCAGCATTTCTTTTTTCATATGGCTAACGAAACAAAAGTTCCTATAGGTATATATGCGCGCTGTTTCTTGATCAAATGATTATTTCTTTTTCCTCTCGCATTTATTTCTGGTAGCTTTTCTCGTAGTCCTTTGACTAATTCAGCTTTCCATGATACATGCAAATTTCCCTATATTATAAATCTTGACTTGCACGTGAACGTGTTATTTATTTAGCAGTAACGTTTACTTGATTTTAGCTAGCTTTCATTAGAATGTTTCATATAGGCCTAGCTAACCTAAAGAAATTTATTATAAGCACGTTTTTAGCTTTCCGAACAATTGCTTCTTGATCCACTTTTTGTGACTTTTCGGTGATCATCTCGAGTAGCTGAGCAATTTGTCATGCAGTTTTCCCTTTATCAAATGTTAACTTGTACGTAATTTCACAACCTCAAAACAGACATTTTGCGTATTTTAACCACCAGCGTTGACTTCAGATAATTTTTCGCAAGCTCAGCCCCGCAAACCGAGCGTGTTCACTTTGGCGGCCAGAGCTGGGGGGCGGCGTTCCAGTTTCTACATCCCAAGCCTTCAAGAACTGGTCCGCTTGACCTTCCTGTCTACCGCTCGCTCGACTACACTACGACACTCCCCTAGGGCATTATAGTGGATGTCATTTGGAACTATAACTTATTTAACCGAATACGGACAGTGGTCCTTCATAAAGGACGTTTCAAATAATACTTTTCCTATGAAAATCAGAGATTTTAGTTGGTACTTATAAGGTAAACCTTGTACCTATAGAACAAGTTACCATGTATGGTTGCTTCATAAATTCTATTCGACCAACAACGTATTTTTGGACCTCTGTGTAGAGTCAATCCTTTACCTGGCATCTGCAAGACACCTTCGTAGGAATAGTATTATAGAAGTAACCATATACTTTCACTCGCCCGGTAAATGATTAACTCCAGCCGGGAGGCATTGTTTGTAAAACGAGCTTAATGCGAGCTTTTTTTCGCACAGATAGATAATGGGTAGTCGAGACCTGTAAAGACGACAGTAGCTCACATTATTTTTTACGACTTTTTTGTTCCTTCTTCACTGCTTTCGTCCTTTATTCTCCTATGGATGATCTTTCACTTCTGCACAACCTCTTCTTTCCTCGTGTACGATTTTTTTTTTTTTTTGCGTTTATTTCATCCTCACTCTGGATTTATGCGAACGTTGCCGATGTAGGGAATCTTGAATTAGGGACATTTCTCAAAACATTTTTCGCCGACCAAGAACTAAAATTATAAAATTGCTTCCGATGGCCAAAATTTCTGTTAGAGATAGATATTGATATCGAATTTACTAGGGTTACGAAGTCGGATGGACTAAATCCAACTCCTGAGTCGAGTCAGTATCCGACTCCTAATATACCCAACTGCTACTGACTCCGACGCCGACATTAACTATAAATTATTTTGCTCTGTATATCTCCCTCTGAGGAGTTCGTCACATTCATACTGCCATTAGGATTATTTATTAAATAACATACTTGGAATACGATGATATTGTTCCGTCCAGTAATACCTGTAGTGCGGCCTGAATGGCTGCAGTGAACCGCCCCCTGATGATGGAGCTCATAGATGTACACTAAATGCCAACCAGTCTTTCGTTGACTCGGTCTTACTGATGTGAGGTCACTAGCAATGAACCAATCACAGCGCTTAGATTACTCACGTGATCATATACACAGCGTGGAGTCACTGGAGTGTGCCGCAAAGCAAGGTAACCGTTTGTCATGTACCTACTAAGGTGACGTCAAGACTGACGTAGTGGAAATAATGCTTCTTCTTGCTTGGGATAGCTAGTTCTACGAGTATTCTCCTCATAGATATGAAGCCTACTATTTTTTGAATCAGGTAGTATAGGATGGACCATAGGGTTAGGTAGGTCTTTCTTTTCTTATTCATTTTGCTGCCTTCAATTTCCATGCACCTATTTCGTGTTCTGCCTTCGCTCTTGCAGGTGTTTCCCAAGTTGCTGCTGACATGTGCATTGATAGTGCATGAGTGTGTGGGAACACCTTGTGCGTCGGTTCCACGTTTTTGTCGACGGGCTGTAGGTCTCTTATTTCTTTTTGTTAAAAATCTTTATCTCGAAGACAAAGGATTAAACAATTCAATATTGATAATCAAAATTCAATTCCTCGAGCTGTACCTAGGCGACGCAGTTGCACTAAGAGCCGCAGTTTTCAAAAAAATAATGCAAGTGTAAATTTCATCTCCAAACGCTGAATCAAAACTTTGTTTCTCGTCGTCCTAACATTGTTTGTAACCCCCCTCCCCCCCGTGCGCCGATGACATTCGTAATTACAGTGTTAACTCACCCTCTACTTAACCCATTCTTTCATTCCGCAATGTATGTTCTACTTCAGACAGTGTTGGTCCTGAGAGAGAGGCAAGTTAATTGATGAAAAATAGGTTAATTACCTGAGTGTCTGAATAAACTCTTCCGTAAAAATAGCAATATGGAAGGGACCATACATAGCAACTTGCTCGGTAAAAGGTTAATCTTGCATTTATCGTAGTACTAATAATAATTTTTGCTACATTGCAAATATGCAACAGATCGAGGGAGACAATCTAAGATCGAGCTGCTTTATAAAATTATTGCAAGCACGTACATAGGGTCATTGTCTACCAATAGTACGTAGGACATACATTATCGTGCATCGCCACTCGCACCAGTTACATACAGTGTTGCTCGGTGACATGATAACACTGACGATCACTATGCAGATTCCCCTATTGGATTCGGTAGTGAAATCATAGCTAATAATTAAAGCGATGAATCCTGTTCGACTCAAGGCTGCTATTTTAACGGAAACGTCAGGTTTCATCTTCCACGTGTGATTCTGGAATTGAAGATAACATCATGTAAGATAAACTTTGAAGTAGGTACAATAACTGTGTCAGTAAGAGAGGATTGTTATCTGCTTACCGGTTGGAAATTTTATCAGGCCTGTCCATTTGCTCATTTGTATCGTTTTCTGGTCGGTAACGTCGACCTAACCTTTTCCAAATGTCTCTGTTTCTCCAAGTACCTACTGTTTGAACAGTGCTTTCACATCACACCAAATCCACTTCGCTCATTAACGTCCTATCCTTCTGCTATATATATATATATATATATATCTTTTTTTTCATCTACCTCTCTCTCTATTTTTCGTATTACTCTTTTTTTCTGCCTTCCTTTCTAATTACTACCTACTCTCTTAACGGTGTGGTAACACCCTCGTGCACGAGTTCCACTTTTCTATAGACATACTGCATGTCCCTGCTTTCTTCCTGTGTGAGATCGCCTTTCTTGAGGAAACGTATGCTTAAACAACGCTATTTAATATTATTTTGCGTTAATCTATATCATTGTTATCGTTTTATCGCCATCTCCATCAAGTTTTTGTGCTATATTCTTCTTATTCTTTTGTCGACATTTTCTCTTTCTTTAAGTCATGGTCGCGGCTCCTCAGCACAAGAATGTCGGGCTAGCATCTCACGAGTACTTATGATGCGCTCGTACGTATCACACGGAAGGCTCTCACTCGGTCCTCCTGCACAACAGCTCGTAAATATACGGTCGTCACCGAGCCGCTTACCGTAACATTGGGCAACCGCAGTAACGCGCCGTCTATGCGCGACGAGTGTGCTTGCACCATAGTGCGCGTACTGTGTTGTGTACGTTCTGAAATGCACGGTGCTGTGTAACGTTCTGAAATGCACGGTGCTGTGTACACTATGAAATGCACGCTGCTGTGTACACTATGAAATGCACGGTGCTGTGTACACTATGAAATGCACGGTGCTGTGTACACTATGAAATGCACGGTGCTGTGTACGTTCTGAAATGCACGGTGCTGTGTTCACTACGAAATTCACGGTGCTGTGTTCACTTGGAAATGTACGGTGCTGTGTTCGTTATGAAGTATAGGTACTCTACAGTGAACAGTCGTGCGTTGAGAATATTAATGAACCATAAACGGGTCTTTTCTGGATTATAGCAACGTCTGAGATTAATTTAATGTCTTAGTTACTCTTTGTTCGACCCTTAAGATGTTACGAATTTCTCTGCGCTTTTACGTGTTCCGTGAGAACTCATTCCTTCTGCTTGCCTTCCATACTCTTGTCGGCAATTAATGCTAAGGCTCTCAATAGTTTCTCTCCAATAATAAACTTTACTTGCTCTGATCGGTACTTTTACCTCAATCCGCTGACGGCATCGTTCTCTTTACGACATTTTCTACACGTGACTTCGCTGCTGTTGACTTTTAAGTGCGGAACTGCGGATGGAAGACACGCCGCCGCCGCTCTCCACGGTTCATAATTTTTCTTGTTCGGTCTGGCGTGTCAGAAGCTTGAGCTGCACGAGCAAATTTTTGTGCCACTCATTGCAGTTTCTCTTCTTTGTAGTTGTGGCTAGCTAGAGAGATGCGGCTTTGGGGCTGCTGTACTGTGCATCAGAGGTGGGCCCTTGCNCTGGCGTGTCAGAAGCTTGAGCTGCACGAGCAAATTTTTGTGCCACTCATTGCAGTTTCTCTTCTTTGTAGTTGTGGCTAGCTAGAGAGATGCGGCTTTGGGGCTGCTGTACTGTGCATCAGAGGTGGGCCCTTGCGTCCCTTCGGTCCTCCGACCCCAGTTGTTGTGGTCCTCCGACCCCAGTTGTTGCTGTCCTCCGATCCTAGTTGTTACGGTCCTCCGACCCCAGTTGTTGCGGTCCTCCGATGCTAGATGTTGTGGTCCTCCGACCCCAGTTGTTGCAGTCCTCCGACCCCAGTTGTTGCGGTCCTCTGATCCTAGTTGTTGCGGTCCTCCGATGCTAGATGTTGCAGTCCTCCGACCCCAGTTGTTGCGGTCCTCCGATCCTAGTTGTTGCAGTCCTCCGATGCTAGATGTTGCAGTCCTCCGGCCCTAGTTGCTACCCTACCCCCCAGTCACAAGACAAAAAAGGGCAACATAAGTGGACATCCTATTGTTTTATTTTTGCTTTTGTCAAAGGCCGCAAGTAACGCCGTGCGCCATCATGCCCCTTTATTAAATATTAACCCTATATGAGGACCAACAAAACGTCTGCTTCTGTTTGGAACGTTATTTGAACGTGTGTATATTAACGGCGATCGTCCTCCCAACACAGGCAGAAAATCAGTTACAGCGTGCGGTAAGAGGACTTTTTCAATTATTGAAAATCCCTCTTAGGTTAAATCGCCTTGTATAGACTGTCCCAGCAGCTGACGTTCTTTCTCCAATCCCCAAAGTCTTAAGGACAGTACTCGAAAGACCGTAGAAATATGAAGCAATCAATGACGAGCATGGCCAATTGGACTGATACTAACGAACAATACGCGAAGACTTGCGCTCCCGATACGAAACGAAGGTTCGAATGTTAGTCCATGCATGAAAGTCGGAATGCGACCCAACCTCACCTGCTCTCCCTCTATAACTTCCCCTCCTACCTTGATCTTGCTGACCCCTTGCACTCGCTGCTATCGCTCCTATAAGATAGCGAAGTCCGCCGTGAGCGGCGTGCCTCTTCCTTGGATGAAGCGTCGTTGCGTATATAAATGATGCGCGTTTCGTATCTAGTCTGTGATTTTCAAAAATCGGTACTTGTGAGAACCCCTGTGCATGGTTTCCACGGCTTTACCCAGGTTTCGGGAGGCTTCTTTTCGTGCTAGTTTTGCTTCCGTAATTTTTTTTTCTTTTGCTGATCGTCGTGGTTCTCATATTCCTCGTGTTTAATGCTTCTCTGTGCGCGTCGTCATCTGATTGGCATCTTTGTGCTCTTCACCTACGGTACTGTCCAAATCTGAAAATTCTAGGTAAATAGATGTTTTGGGAAAGATAAGCGAAAATACTGGTTGGTTGCGTAAAATTTTGTAGCATCCCTCTTTTAACCTAAATTGTTTTCAGAAACCTGCAACCAGTAGTTTAGCACAACCTTATGCAATAACAGTGTAATAGGCAATGAGCTCACCTCCAACAGACACTGCACGCAAGGTGTGGACACACAAGCAAAGCCCACACTGTCGCCTGTACAGCCTCATATGCTCATATACACCGTACCTGCAGAGGATTTCTAGCACAGAAATACATTGGTATCACCCTAGCAGTTCCTCGTTTCGAGGAGTCGTCCGATCCAATCTATATACTCTTTATTTTTCAATCGATTTTCCCGTGAAATTCCCAGAAACACGTCGGAAATTAGTGTGTAGGAAACGCTGCACTGAAATTGAGGGAATCAACCTTGGTATTTAGCAACTGCGCCGCCTCGTGCATGGGAAACTGGTGATAAGAAAGCCAAGGGCATATATGATGTTCTACCTTGGCGCATTTCCTTGCTTTTCAGGCGCTAGGCGGCATAGGTTTCGCTGCGCCTGAAGACGATTCCTGCCTGCTGATTGCAATCATTTTGTTCCTGATAGAAACTCCAGCAATATCAGACAGCCTTCTTTACGTTGTAGTTGCCATTACTGACGTATGCATGCAATGCCTGCTTGCTGATTGCTATGATTTTGTAGTTCCTGACACTCTGGATCAGACAGCCTGACTTGTTACTCTCGCCTTCGTGTGAATGCTGCACCTCCTTGCTGATTGTAGCCAGTTTGTTCTTGCTGATAGCTAGATACGTCAGTTTGTAGAAGACTGCCTTACCTTTAAACATTACCTGCGAATGAATAAGAATAACCTTAAGTTTTCGTTTTACCTTCGTATGAATACTATACCTGTACGCTGATTACAACAAGTTGTTTCTCACAGCTACCTACTTTAGTGTCTCCCACAGCCTTGCATTTTATTTTTCTGGCCTAGTAATGGAATTCTCATTAGGCTGCTTGCATCAGTATTTGTGCCATTTACAGCTATTTCCGTGTGAAGCCGCTCAATGTTTTACCATCTGGTATGATTGTATTCGTGTACCTACCTGCTGAAACTACTAGAATTGAATTTGTAGCTGTAATTCACGTTGCAAACGCCATTGTTGCACGTTCAATCATTGATAGCATCAGCGTTCTGATTTGTGTAACTTCGGTAGCTGGAGCTCCATCTATGTATCCTCCTCGGGTTTTCTCCAGTGATGTCGATCCATCAGTCTACGTAATTTCTATGGTTCCATCTCACTAATATTTCCTCTTTAACTATATTATTTCCTGCAACTCTTCTTCAATTGATGCCACTATCTTTGCTCCGGCTTCAGCTTTATTTCCAACGTTAATTCGACTTCAGTTTTATTCCAACCTCAATTCGATAATGGATACAATTTTTCATCTCTACTTTGATCAATATTTTCCAGGACGGTTTCCTTCAATGCAAGATCATTTCATCAATCGATGCAGCTTCTTTCTTAGTGTCATCTCGATCAATATTTCCTTTGCGTTTCTAGTCTGCGTCCCAGTTACTGATTAATTTCCTCCAATAATAAATTTCCCACGTGTTGACGGTTTCCCCATGCATGGGTCGGTGCTGCAGCAACACTCGCGGGGGCTGACGCTCCACCACCAGAAGTAGGTTAGCGAAGTTGTTCTAACGGAACTGGCGACCTGCTTACCTCTTCCCTGCCTCCTTATTGGGTGCCTCCGCCCCTGGGGGGCATCACTGCCGCTCGTTTGTTCGCGCGGGGTATCCCGCTTTTGATACTGTCGTACTGTAATGTTTTTGTTTATGATAAAACGAGGTGCATATACATAATCGGGCTTAGTATTGAGAAAGCTGCTTGACAGCTCGGCTAGTACATTTTGAACTATATTAATAGACGTAGCCAGACTTATTGAACCAAGCTTTCGGCAGTGGTCAACTAACTTGACCAGTCCCGAAAGCTTGGCCCAATAAAAATGAGTCAGAAGTAGTCCAGTAATATCTATAAAAAGTTATCAGGCTTATTAATAGAACGAAACTGTCGGAATTAGGTTGGTTTACCCAGGGTATACCGCTTTTGATACCGTCGTACTGTTATACACTCCTAATTAAAAGTTTAAGATCAGCAATTCCTTTAAGTAAAAAGTTAGAGAGACGAAAAATACCTGCTGTACATAACAATTTATTAAGAAACTTATATTTTTGTTAAATCATGAGTTTTCCAGTTGATCAAAATTATAAGACCCGGGTAATAAATAAATGTAATAAAAATTTCCCCTGCAATGCGTAAGAGAATTAAAGAGTTGTTTCTCAAGACAGAAGACGGTTTATAGGCAAATAAAGGCACTTACGGATGATGATGATAGCAATTCAATAAGAATGAGGCGATACTTACGACGAAAGAGCAAGAAGAACGAAAAGCTTCGGAAAGGTTTTCGGTTGTTTCCGTGCCCACTTTGCTTTCTTCCGCTTTCATACTCCGTGTCACAAAGTGGCTCCTTCACAGTTTGCTCGAGAGCACCAAACATGGGACATTGAAAAAATGGTGTAAAGTTTTGTTTTTGACGAAAAAAAATTCAATCTGGTTAGCCATGATACTTTCCAACGATTTATGGCTTTAACTGTTAGGGTGACCCTAAATTCTATGGGGGTATAGAGAGTTTCAGTTCTTGGAACCCAGTGAATAACGTTGAACAGCTAAAATAAGCAGCAAGGAACTTGAAACTAAAAATTGTGTAATTGAATCTTTTATTGATCATTCCGTAGGTTTCCGTCAATTATTTTGACATGGATTTACAATACTGGCTGCGCAAATTATGTACCGTAGTTCCATTACTGCCCTTTATGGGTAAATTTCAATTCTGCATCATCCGCTTCTCTCTGCATTTCCGTTGCATAATTATATCAGTACACTTTGCGCTACCTTTCTACCACTGACGCTTTGTATTTTTTAGTTATTTTTAAATTTCCATCTCTCAGGGGGCATAGGATGGGCAATAGGGCGATGCGAATCTGATTCGCCCATCCTATGTTATGGGGAGCACCGACATCCGTACGATCCTGTAGCTACCTTAGCTTTAGTTAACAAGGCCCTTCGCGTCGTTTCTTCTTCGTGCCCACTTTGCTTTCTTCCACTTTCATACTCGAAATGATCATCCTCTGTTTCCCCAACTTGCTTTTTCCATGAACTTCGATCCGTGTGGGACTTCGTTCGTCCATGGGTTCTACGTGTTTTTTATAGTCTTTCGGTGCATCCATTAATTTTTTCCTCGGTTTAAAACTTCTTTGTTTTCGATACGGCGGTTTGAACTATTTAGGAAAATAATAATGTTCAATTTCCATAGTTTTTCACTTCACATATATCACTGCCGAGTGCGGGTGGAGTTAATTTTTTATAGTGTCTCGCATCTATTATACCAGTGTCGTGTGTAAAGAATCGATTCATTTTTGTAGCTTCTTAGTTTCTCACTTCATTTCTATACCTCTCCGTTTGTGGGTGGAGTTTATTACTGCATGTATCTCTTCAGTTTCTCATTTCATTTCTACCATTGCTGTAGATGGGCGGAGCACATTCCCAACGTCCTAGCGATACTCTACTCTAGCGCCACCAACGCAAAGTGTTTCGAACCCGGAAATTAGATGTCCTACTCTCACGCACGCGCTCTCATGGACACTCACTTTATGGAGCTTTTTGCCTGATTACCTTCTGTGCGCCGCAGTTGTTTTTTTCTCATGCCACGAAAATGCCTGAATAACGTTATTCTCCCTGTTGTATCATTATGTCATTGTTAATATTTCTCTATCATGTCCATTTCTTGTTGGTATCGATATTCGAACGCAATGACATATTTTGCCCTTCTCAGCTCAGACTTTTTTTCTCATTCAACAAAAATGGTTAAATAACCGTAATTGTTCTTAAGGTACCGTTAGATTTCTCTTGTTAGCTTTTTTCCAGGCATCTCTATTGTTTACTCTGTTGATACACGAACTAACTGCATTGTATACTGCTGTCCGTCCCAGCCAATAGTTTTTCTTGTTGTGGAGATGCCGGACTGTCGGGCATTGTTTCTGAAGCAGTTTCTATTCATATAATTTTTTTTACATTTATTCAGGCTAGTGAACAAGGCGATTGCTTTTGGGATTCTTTCAGATGTATTAGGTATCATCAATTCCACTCGGTAATCCCGATTCTGGAGCAGACCGGTGTCAACTACGCTGGTCTCATTTTCCAGTAATCATCAGCTGTTTCTTTTAGTTCATCAGGCTCTCTGAAAAGCCACTAGAAGCTTTTATGTATACCATTTTATAACATTCTATTCCTATGAAACTGTCAATGACGATTGCCTAAGCAAACAAGTATATTATTATGAATACTTTTCAATTACAGATCTAAAATCAGGAATCGTTCGCGCCTTCTTTCCCTGTCAGTAGTAGCGCTCTGTGCCAACTGAGACTTTCCGGTAAAAATGCTGAAATTAAACATTCATATTCTGCGGCGACAAAATAAACTGAGTCCCTGCTTTGATCACGTCGTATGACGTGCGTGCGGTGATAAATTCAAGGAAGTGAGAAAGCAAGAATAATCGGGGTTTAGTCGGGAATTAATGACCATTTTGTAGTTACCAGAAACTGCTTTCTGTAGACCAGCATTACGCAATATTTCATCACCAACTTTGTAGCCGCTAAGTTGATTTCCAATCTGTTTTTCTGGTCGGTTCAAGTTTTTCTCCATACTTCCATGCATGTGTCTTCATTTGTATACCATATGTATTTATATTTACACTAAAACACTGCATCTATTTAGATACGGGAATTTTTTTACTACATGTTGCCTAACACTAGTTTTTACTAGCCTATCATGAATATAGGGAAACTTGTAAGTGTAACAAAGGAAATTCCACAACTTTATTTACTATTATCTAAGGGAACTTGTACGTCTCAGTTAAAAAACGGATATAGCATGTCTGTTGAACCTCGGTGTCCCTCAATAATTATAACTGCAGCATATCTTTAGTAACATTATTTTCCTAACCCCTTTAAAGACCACGATCCTTCAGAACAATAACATTTCGAAGGGTGCTGTTGGTACTAAAACCGGCGTTTTAGTTGGCCCTCATAGGGTCAAGTCAAAACCATATTATATGCATACTGACGCTAAAAACCTTAATGATGCGCATGAATCACATGTGTGTAAGAATTATTTGCACGAATACCGACTTGTAAAGGTTAAAGCAGCAGACCTTCACTTACTGTACAATGAAATGCCTCCCCGAGGTCGTTAAAGCATCTGCCATTTTTTTACGCTCCCCCTTCTGTGTCAAGCGCTTCGCAGTGCCAGATTTCGCTTCACTAGACAATCACGGCGCCATTGTTCGTTCAAATAATGATAGCTGCGGAAACTTTCGAGGTCTGCTCCCGAATCCTTTGCTCGATTCTCTTTTTCTTTTATTCGTTCTTTTGCGCGTGCGGGCGCGAATGTCGATTGTGTGGGCGCCGGCAGCCTCGCGGAACCTGCGCCTAAATTCTGCCTCGATTAAATAAATGTCTGCAAATCAGAGGCTCTTTATAGCTGCAGAATCTCCTTAATTGCTCATTGTTGTGTCGAGTCTATTAGCTGGGGCGATGTACCATGGCGCTCGATGGCTTCCGAGGCAACGCGTGCAGTGGAACCTGGGAATCGGGCATATTTTATCTCGTAGACTGCGACATAGGCCATACGAAGTTTTTGTATTAGAATTAATTCTAACTCAGTAGGTCGTGTGAATTTCCGTATACTTTTCTATTGTACAAAGTACGAATGCTTCTGAGAAGTCACGGGGAATGTTTTCGGGTGTTCTGCACACGCACCAAACCCCCCAACTCCATTTTTTTTGTGCAATAATTCGTCATGATGGGCAAACTTCGCTGTTTTTACGAAGTACGAATTCTAGTCCGGTGAAAATTTTGCTTTTTTTATGGACGAACGAAGATTTTTGTGAAGTCAGAGACGTGCCCAGTCCCCGATCCCGGCCGCCCCAGCGCAGAACATTCGAGAGAGCCTGGACCTCGGATTAGAAACTTCCCCTTCGTGGGTAACCGATTTGCCTGAATTATTAATTGTTTTTTTCTTGCATAACGTTTATGCCATCCTCTTTGATGACGGCGGTTAAACACCGGAGCAAATTTACTTAATTAGTGGGGCGACTGGAGCTCAAACCAGTGCCCATATTATTATACCTATGTATATTTCAGCTGCGATGCACATACGCAGTTCCAGTGTTCTCAATATTATTGCCATTGGCTGCGTAAAATTTCATCGTGGCGTAGAGAATTGGCGACCACTGCGGGGACGGTTACCCACCACCCATTTAACATGTTAGCCGAGTCTTGCTTTGGCGCGATTTTTCTAAAGAAGTTGCAGTCAGTGAGAATTGATAAGCTGGTAAAATGCGAAGACGCCCTGATTAACTGGCTACCTCCTTCGTTGTTGAGGGTAGTCGTAAAATTCTCTACCTATTTAAAACACCAAAATTACGATTGGGTGTGCGTTTTAGGCAAACTATTTAAGGCTATAAGGTACTTGTGAACGACGTTTTACGCAATGCTAAACCTACAAGAAACCGACATTTAAATATAACCTTATGGAGGTAACCCTAATTTAACCAACGTCCTGCACAACGAAAATTTAAATAATACTATTCATACGAGCAACAAGCAGCCACTTTGAGCCGCTTAAATTTAGTTAAAGGAATTTATTGGAGGATGAATGTCTAAAGTACGATTATCCTGTAAATTTGTTACCGATATGAAAAGGATTTTTTCTGGAAATGTGACGGCACTTGTACAGTTGACCCCACAATTAAGGCTGACTGAATGCAGTAAAACTTCCTCGTAGTCCTACTTCTGGTGAGAGAAAATTTCTGGTAGACAAAAAATAAAATGTTTTTGAAACCACGACTAAAATACTCCTAATAAACATAGTATTTTTTTCTTTGGCGTATTGGTCCAATAAATCTGTGTAATCAGAACATTATTTTGAATGCAAACTCTGTTTTTGGCCTGGAATGGAAACTATTACTTTGAAGATATTATTTAGATGCTCGAAAATCTCAAAAATAATGAGACTGGATAATGATGAAGTCGAGCTTAAAAAAAATGTTTCAACAACTGAAACCTCACTACATTGCCGATACTGGTGATACCTACCTATAAAAATCTTGAGGATGTCAACCAGTGTTTGTGAAGTTGACTCTAACGAAAATATGTAAAACTAAAGAAGGTGATACCTCCGCCAAGCAATGCAATGTTATCGGAAAACTTAAATTTTTCATCATCACTGAAATTTGGTTATATGTGCCTCATGATATTTCTAACAATTCCTGTAATTTTGTTGATCCGCTTATAACTGTTTGAGTTATGTTCTGACAAACACTAAGACAAATATACAATCAATCATAAAAAAACAGCCGGATCATAACAAAATTTGCTCAGTTGCGCCAATCAATGTATCTAGCATTTCTTGAAAATTTCATGAAGATTAGATTGCCATCGTTTGAGGTTACGTTTCTGATAAGAATAAAAACAATGTAGACGCAACCAGACAATTTGATTGAAAACACAAAAACTTGGTCAGTCGCTCACCGTACTGTTCCCAACAGTGATTTTAGTAAATCTCATAACCGTCCATTCGTAACTGTGTGTGTGTGTTTGGTTAACAAGAAAAAAAGGTACCTACCCCAAAAAAGTGATTGAATGAATCTTAACCAGAAGTTGATCAAAGGTTGCTCCTAGTATGCCTAACAATCCCTGTAAATTTCGTCGAAATCCCTCCACAACTTTTGATTTATCTTGGTGACAGACAGACAGAATAACAGACAAATAGACTGACAAACCCGACGAAAACATAACCTCCCTGGCGGAGGTAATCATTCTTTGAATTCGTATTCCCACAGCGATTTCCAATAACTGTCAAGACTGAGTGAACGTGTTCACTCAACTTAGTCAAAGTGATATTTTTTATTGTGTCCCTGCAAAGAGATCGGCGCGTCTACCAATAGATTTACTAATACTTCAGCGGTAACGTCAGTTGACTTGACGAGTGTCACTAGAGTATTTCTGTGTATCTTTTATAGTTGAAGTGATTTTATAATTATGCATGCTGTGCCTTCTCTGGGCTTTAACCGGAAACGGCGACACATTGGAACGCTGGGGTGAGCTTACATGTTCTTAGACGGACTCTTGTGAAGCTGCCTCAGCCCACCAAAGCATTGGAAAACGTACGGCCAAGGCTATCAAATGAGACCAATTTTCTAGAGTTGCGGTTGTTTTTCTTCTTAAAAACAAGGACTGAATTCTCTCAGTCTCAGGCAAAACAGATAGAAAGGCTGGTCTTTTAAGACGGCAATGCTTGGAACTCAACCTTGGTCTACTCGAAGGTTTGTACTGTGCTTTGCATGTAATTTTTTTGTACGGATTTTTTAAAATTATTTTTTGCACTAACGTGTCGTCTTTTGTCCACAGGAGCACAGAGCCAGCCGGTGTCTATGATATTCGATAACAAACAAGTGATTGTAAATCCTGGCGAGAGACTCAACCTGGATTGCGGGGTGGCGGGCGACTACCGCTACTGCCACTGGGAGAAGGGCGCCAACACCATCATACAGGTGGGTTTTCCCAATCTAATTCCTGAATTGAACATCCTTGCCAGCGATAACAGGGCTATTTGCAGCGTCCACAGGGCACCACGAGGGACATATTCTATTGTAAATTTGCAATGAAAACGAACAGAGCAATTTTGTAACGTCCACATGCAATTGCGTACAGTAAGTACTAATGGGTTCATTTTCGTTGTAATTTTGCGGTAAGAACGAACAAGACAACTTTGTAACGTCCACAAATGTACGTACAGCGAGTGCTAATGGGTTAATGTTTATTTCACATATGAATTTGAGAATGGTAAAGTGAATTTTCAACTAGATCCACCTACCGATAAAAACAAAAGTAAGCGTTGATTATGTGGTCCGTTGCTGATTTAAAACCAGCGCAGGGCTCTAAACTCAGTGGTTCTTATTTTAAATGGAATGGCTTTGTGGCCGGTCCAACGAACCTGCAGTAGACATACGCTTCGTAGTAAGTTTGATTTAGCGTCCCTCCCGTTTCGATGAGAATAACAAGTTTGGCTTAGCATATGACCTCTGCTTGGAATGCGACTCACGTACCGCCCCAACACTACCCTAAGTAAGTAGACGTAATAACAATATTGACCGTGGTAGACAGTGTCTTTTGGTATACGACCTGCTCTTTGCAAATGTAAGCATCTGCTACCCCAGGGGGCTCGTGTAGGTTACCTAAGCCATTAGCTAGGCCTTCGGGACGTCTGTCTGTCGTGCCCACTTTACTCTGTTCCCGATTTCACACTCCTACTTGCTTATTCTTTGTTCTGTTCTTCCTCTTCTTTCACGACTTGCTGTTTCCCTGCGCCTTGATCCTGTGTGGGAACAGGTTCGCGCATAGGTTCTCCGTTTCTATTGATATACTATGTGTCCCTTGCTTTTTCCTCTGTGATATCGTTCCGCTCGAAAACGGAGGCTTAAACTTTTGACTATAACTAACCAAGGATCTACAACGCGTAGTAACCCCTCAGTGCATCCTGAGGGTATTTATGGAAGTTACAGATAGTGTCATTCTTGCACACAGCGTACGAGTTGCTTTGGAAATGGCCAACGAGTGGAGTATAGCTCTATACTGGCATAATGCATATTTTGGGTACTTCAACCAACCCATTCTCTATATAAAACTGAATGCTTAATTCAGGTACAAATGGATTGCAGAAGTGTATTATAGGTACCATCGTAACGGGAGCGTCGCCTATAATAAGGTATAGACATGTAGCTACCCTGAATGAAATGTACCGTACTACTATATTTTTTTTTTTTTTTTTTTGTCTGTGACAAAGCGTGAATATTATCCTACGTATTGATGGTGGTAAGAATTATTGAAATGCAGTAAACTATTACAATATTTTCATTTTAAAGTTTTTCATGCACATACGAATGTTTTGACCACACCTAATTTGAGCATCCCAGCTTGTGTCTTCCTTGTCCGAAATACCTCAGTTGAATCTTCCACCAACGAGCCTGATGATCTCACCTTCATCTAGTCACTGTAATGAATAATTGGGTGCGGCCGCCCTTTCTCAGCAGCTATAAAGGCCACAACCAGCTTCAGCGTCAGCTGTCTGGCGGTCTGCCACTACCTTTTCTTTTCAATCTCCCTTTTTTTTTTTTTTTTGCTGTTGCATCACATTGCCGTTGATTCAGCCTCCTTTGTGTTAATGAGACACCGTTATTGCCCGTCATCTGCCCTCTACTTCCCCGTTATGAGTGGCGGATCCGCTTTTGATACGGTATCAGTTCACGGAGTTCTCATTCGTTTGCCTTTATTTCGTTCCGTATTTCAGTTGTTACTTTTATGGTCTGCACTCATACATGTACACTGAGAAAAGGTTCTGTCTTCAAAATAGCGTGCTTTCTCGACCGCGTATAGGTCAGCACTCATGCTACATGAAAATTGCGGTCATTTCTGCCGGTGCACAGAGAAGCCATGTTGGTACTGGACATTATTATCAGAGTATGGGTTTCCCGAATTTTCTCCATGACTCAAATTCCTTCTTCTCCCTGCCGCCAAAATGTCTCTTGGCAGCTTGCTCACACGATTAACTAAATCCAGAGCGGCTTACTCCTTAACAGTTTTCCCTAACACTAATTTTAGCTTCTAGCTGATTTCCGGTTTTAACACCTTGGGTAGTCCAGAATTCTGATTGGGCAAGAGTGTTCTCGGTGCCGGCTAAGCATAGGTGCTGCTGCTGCAAGACACCCACTTCCGCACCCTGCTAATGGTGTCACGACATTATTTCCCTAACAGGAAATGAGAAATTCATTACTCCATTGCCCACGCTCCTCACAACCGAGCTCGCTCTCATGATAATGAGAGCCTCTGAAGATAGCGGCTTTCCCACATTAGCTTCATGAAACGATAAGCTATCCTTACCTTCATTCTCTTTGTAGCAATTAAATATATATACTTGCTCGACGCTAGTTTTCTGCAATATGTATACCTACTTATTTCCTACGCTGTGATGATCTTGGTTCTATTCTTCTTTCCGAACTTGCTGTTCCCTTCTGCGGCGGTCCACTGGGCATGGTTCCTCTGTAGTCTTCCGTGACATACTACTGACTCAGTTTCCTTCTCTTAAAACACAACCGCTGTGTCCATAGGTTTGCACTATAGTATCAACTAACCAATAAACATTAAACTCACCAATAAAATTGACTTCTGCACTCTTGAGCGCTTTTTAGCCAGAAAATTATAATAATACTCTGGTGGGCGCTTTTGAGTAAATTGGACGTCGATACAATCCCAATGATTGATTCTTCTGAGCAGGAGACCTTTCGGTGCTGCGCACGTGCGCTTCATTTACTATTGAAGAATCTTTTGTTCGTATAGGTCGGCGTGATATTCTAGATGTTCGTACTCCCTGCCTCATTTCGTCCATTGGTTTATTGATCCTCAGTCGTGGGAGCGACCTTTACTGCTTCGAGTCTTATTTCATATACGTTGGTCGAACGTTACAATGTTTTCTGGAATTAGAGGAGGCGTCTTTGAGTGGCGCAGAAAATAATGTAAATATGTCTCTCCTGACATCTTCTGCAATTCGTCATCATTGACGTGAGAACCACGGGAATATTATGACTGCCCTATTTACATGATTGATCACTGGGTAAAAAACAACGTAGGCATGGATTTCATTTATCATTTTCGCCTATCGATTTTATCAATATCGGTCTGTTTGGTTAACTTGGAGGAGAGCTTTTGCGACCACTTGCAGCCCTACGCTTTCGGCTACCCTTTGCGGTCCAGGCGGATCGAGAAGTAAAAAGGCCGGAGGGCGCAGACATTTGGAACTTTGGGCCTATTTTTACGTTTGTGTTTTGGCACCAATGCCTACCCACCTCTGTTCGTTGGCTCTAGTGCAGTTATTCCCCGGGAACAATTATCCCTGCGTACAATTAATTCCGCAGACAATTACCTCCACGGACAACTCTATGAAGGACAATTTCTCCCTTTGTTCAATTACCCTTTCACATTAGTCTTTTCATAGCTCGCTTAACATTGCGATTTTGAACAATATGTTAGTTGCAATATAAGCATGATCATTTAGAAAGAAATCACTGTGTTATTAAAAATTCATATGGCATGAAACATAGCGTAACGTAGTACAGCCTAGCTTCACCTATACTTACCTCACGTAACTTAATGTAATCAAATCTAACTTTACCCAGCCCTACCTAACAAGATCGGACTTGCGGTTTTTATCCTATATATATTGTATCAAACATCGGGACTAGGCACTTAGCCTAACGTATCGTTACCCAATCTAAGCTTATTTAACTAAATGTAGCCTTACTTGGACCTAATTCGCTAACTGAGCACCATTTTTTAGCAGCTTTAATATTTGGAGCGTATGAAGAGTTGTGAGAAGTGAACCGTTCATGGTATATATGCCTTAGTTTGAAAGCAAAGGGCTATGTGTACAAGGGGTTATCCTCTTAAGGAGTAATTGTCCTAGGGGTAATTTTCCTTGGGAGTAATGATCCTAAAGTTGTAGTTGTCTTCGGGGTAGTTGTCCCCCGAGCAGAGTAATTATCCTCTGGGGTAATTGTCCGATGGGGTAATCGCCCTTGGGGGATTGTCCACCGAGATATTTGACAGAGGACGTAGCTAATTATCTGCGGGAGTAATTATCCGCGGGGGGTAATTATCCGCGGGGGTAATTGTCCTCGGGGGTAATTGTCCTCGGGTTGTCCGCCGGGGTAATTTGTCCGCGGGGTAATTTGTCCTCGGGGTAATTTGTCCTTGGGGTAATTTGTCCTTGGGGTAATTTGTCCTGGGGGGGGGTAATTTGTCCTCGAGTGTAATTTGTACTCGGCTGTAATTTGTTCTCGGGGGTAATTTGTCCTCGGGGATAATTGATCCTCGGGGTAATTTGTCCTCGGGAGTACCGTAGTTTGTCCTCGGGAGTACCGTAGTTTGTCCTCGAGGTATAGTTTCTCCCGTGCCTGAGTTCCAAGTCTCTCTTGACCTTCTACGTGCTTCTTTGTTTCCTCGGTTAATTTTCAAGTTCGACGTCTATGAAGGCTTCAGCTACTCATTTTATCTTCCGTACTTTTGTTGTTACTTTGTTTTTTTGTAATGAAAATACCATCAACGGTAATTGAACGTCGTATGTGCAGGTACAAGATGTTCACGACAAATACATCGACGGTCTCAGTCCACCACAGAACATCAAAGGTAACGAGTGTGGCATCGTCATAGACTCGGTGACCATTGAAGACCACGGCTCTTGGACTTGTAAAGTCTTCGTCATCGGCCACACCCTCCAGGCCTCCAAAAATATCACAGTCACAAGTAAGTAACGTCATCGATCGAAAACAGCAACTCGAAAACGAACCTAAGGTGCCCACAGTGGTAGATCCGGGCGTACCCTTTCCCTGCCACAATATATTTGGGCCTCACGAACCCAAAGGTCCTAAGGCCTTCTCCGCAGGGAAGTTGCAGCTGGCCGCAGTTCCTGCTAAAAAGGTTAGTTTTCTAAATTAGGTAGGTTATAATTCCCCTTCTGTTCCGTGAGGTTGGCTGTCGATCGAGATAGCCGACCG
>LQNS02007217.1:1013891-1049268 GCA_001587735.2 Parhyale hawaiensis
TTGACTGTTACATGAAATGTTCAATAGATTTCTGCCAGCTCTTGGGATTCTGAACTTGATATAAAATGGAGCAGTCTTTGGGTGTAGATTGTCTTGAAGAGTTACGACTTTCTTAGCGTTCAATTTGGCTTTCTTCAGCCTCCTTCACACTGGCGGAGCTCATGTATCAGATTAGTTTCTTTATTAGAATACAATCTGAAGATAATCTGAAAAGAACTCTTACTTACCTTCTATTTCGGCTTCACGTCTGTCACTGTTCACTGAAAAACGCCTTAACTAGCACAGAATTTCCAGTTAAAAATAATTATTTCTCTAAGGTAATATCGAATAATTGCACATTCTTTCTTGGATGATACCACAAGCCTGCGGATTATATCTATGTATGGTAGCTTATTTAAAAAAGATTACTGCGTGCTTTTTTCCCTGTCTTGTTTGGCGACTTGACTTGCAAATTTACCCTTGAATATGTTTAATTATATTCAGTACAGATCTCTATTTTCTTTATTCAAAGAAATTATAATCATAATTGCTGTTGACATGGCGGGCATTTTCACGACTTGAGTAAGAGATATCCCGGATACGGAATCATAATTACTATATGTGGTTGAGTCTAGAGATATTTAATGTTTTTTCTGAAACCATGATTTTACACAAGTGTTTGTAATTCCAAAATTACTAACATTGAATAGTGTGTTAGGGAGCCAAATTTATATTCAAAGCGCTAGGTTAGCGCTAAACCAAGATTATAGTAATGAAATAAATGATGTAGTAGGTTCAATTATTGTTGTACCTCAAAGCGCTGAGTCCTACAGGCGAGTTCAAATGAAAGTGTTTTTGCTTTCCAGCGTCCCGGTATTTTGTTATGTCTTTGTTAACTCAACTGAATGGCTCCCAAATTATTTATTAGAATGTTAGCCCTGGCGTCATCTGACTTACAGCAAGTTTCACTCCTCTAGTTTCGGACATTTCTTTAAATTTGGAAGGGCACGAATTCGGAAAGCTGTGCTCATTACGGCTGTTTTAACAAACTCAGAACGCCTAACCCTTTTTCACCCAACAGCCCAAAATTGACGTGACCCAAATTGAAAAAATTGGTGGTTAGACAAACCAGACCTGCCAGCACTTAACCTACCCCAAGTTATGAAGGGTTCTTTTCCAACTTACCCGAAATTAGAGCGGGTTTTCCGACAATATGGCCTAAAGTGTGAGGTCATTGGGTACCTACGTGTAATTTTTTGGTAGCGGTGACCTAACCTTCAGAAGTTGACTACAATGTATCGAGACCAGAGTACTGACTTGGGAACCCACCGTCTGAGTTGTAGAATTAAATTTCTGTCCAGTTAGTAATGCTTGCAGAAATAATGATGATAATAATGCTGGCAGAAATAAAAAAAAAACTGCCGTTACCTTTTAAAAAACTGCATAGCAAGATTGTCACTCGTACTACTCTTCACTGCACCTCATTTCATTTTCTCATCTTGAGTTCACATTTCATTGTATAATTTGTTTTATATGCTTGTGCATGCATAGCTTTAGTTCTCGCTTGCCTTCGGCGCCAACCTGTTGCTTTCAACCCTAAAATATAGCGAACATTCTATTAGAAGGTCACAATGACTTGTATTTTTGAAACGGAATGTCCATGCAACTTTCCTGCAACACAAGCTCAATTTGAAAAATCAACTTAATATTTTCTATAAATACAGTGACCGATAGGAATTGTGTAGATCCCATTTACATCCCCGACACATTTAATAAACCCTTTAAACGTTAGTTGCCATTTATTTAACTAGCTAGCTTTTGTACGCTCTGCATTAACTGAAGCAGACCCTGGATAGTAAGTACCACATAATCGTGTTTCTACTACTGGCACAGTTGTCGAATGCTGCTCAATATATATACCTATATATATGTTATTAGTAGACAATGGTAACCTGTTAGCAAATTGTAGTGCACAGATAGGAAAGTGAACAATAGCACATTTTATATCAATTATAGCAAAAATATACTGCCCAAGATTACCATCCGAGTCGGGCAGCCAAAATATTGCAGTATAAACCACGATAGTTTCCCCATTTCATTTGTAATTACATCTTCTCAATCTTTTGTGTAGAAAATTTTTTGTTTTGCGTCATTGGATACTTCTTTTTTGCATTGTAGATATTGTATGCACTTTCTTCTGTCGTAGCTGCACCTTAGCTTACGTTTGCTTAGCCGTATTTTTAGACACTAGATAGTGGTTATTTTTATAGTATTTGTTGCATACAAGCATCATCTGCTTCTTAGCTTTTTCATGCATACATGTATATCAGTTCATATTTTGATGGTTTTTGTGGGTATTGAGGCGAAGAGTACAGTCGTTACCAGTTTAATAAGAGAAACTCGTTTACCCTTTACGTCAATTTCATTAGCATTTTAGTTATCTTAAGCATTTGTTCCACAAAGATTGCGAATTTCACTGCGTCGCCAAAACGTAGCAAAAACTAATTATCACATAACTTTAATTAAAGTATTTCAAGTTTTTTTTTACATAAGCCTATCACTGAACTTGTACGCCCATGCCAATTTCCTAATCCGCAGTATGCACACTGTTCAATGTGAGATTAATGGTTATCGTTCTTCACAACTTGGGCATCAATCCTGCATTCCTTTGAGTTTAACATTTCACGATGGTCGTGAACATATCTCCTCAATTACTGGTTTCTTCTTCCCTAGAAAAATGCCTATAATTGATCATATATCGCGTGATGCTATTCGTACGGAAACTCATGCGTATTATACGGACAGTCAAGAGAAATGATTGTGTAATATTCCAGTGGGAGGTGTGCTTTATTGCGATGGTATAACTATTGGCGTTCTTCTTCTAATATTATTATTGTTATGATCATTATTTATGGTTGCAGAGCCCCTTGGCAGCGGCACCCTAGCTGCGATCGTGATCGTTGTCCTGTTGGTGCTACTCTTCCTGATTTGTGCTGTCTACATGAAGTACAATCACCTCTTCTGCTTCGGTGAGTCTCGACGCTTTGTACTTGTTGTTTGTGTTAACCGTTGTTTTTGTTTAAATTTTGGTGTTAATTTCCTCCAGGTAGACAGTACAAGTCAAGTTCTTTACACTATTGTATTTTATTCATCGCTTCACTCATTATTGAGGTTATTTGTTACTAATTCGTAAATATTGCGTGTGAGCACTTACGAATACATATTCCAATACCGATTTGTGATAATTTCAAAATGTAGGCGATTATTTTTCGAAAATTACTTTAACACTAGTCATTATTCACTGCGTTTCTGCTGCAAAATTTTTATTATCTAACTGAAGATTGAAAAAAATAATCATGTCTTCAAAAGACGGCTGCAGCTAAAGAATTCTAAATTCAGATTATTTTACAATTAAACGTTCCGAGGGACTAGAAGAGGATTGATGATGTATGAATATTGACTCCTTGATCCTCTATATTTGCAGCCATCACAACTCCTACAAAACACTCTCTCCATCATAGGCCATTTGTTTTGTATTTATAAATACATTGTCTTGCACCTTAGTTTAGCTCTACTAATTGTTTGCAAAATGAGTGTGTATGGGAATCAGTTCTCACCAGTGGTTTTGAACTCGAGAAACCGATACATTAATTGTAGATTTTGTTTTACTGCCTCACTTGACCGATTTGCATTTTCAAGTTGACGGAGATACTTCAGTAAGTGCATTCAGATGTGCTGCCCCCCAGAATGAGGGTGCAAACTGCGACTCGAAAATAATGTTTGCTCTGACGCAAACTAACATGGCGGACGTTTACTTTATCTGACGTAATATTCGGTGATGTCAATGAATTTTTGTTTCTTCGCTGGCAGTCGCCTAATATTATGCTGTTAATCTCTGCATCGCATGATTTAGCTGGTTTACTGCTCACTAGTTTATTATAATACCCAACCCGTGAAGTGTGCCAGTATAGATATGAGTGAGAATTGATGCGTTGTAGACTAAAGTTTTGAAATTAAGATTAACGAAAAATGAAAAGCGTTTTACATTCTCATTACAGACTTTCAAGTTTACGGCAAAAACTATGTTGTATGTAGCAGATTAACGTGTATTGTTGAGTCCTTACGCTGGGGATTCGCGGAAGCAAGACACCTTAACGCGTCCACTAAACCAAGACTGTTTGGTCGGATTGGGAATTATCTCATTTTTACTTATCCCAACCTGCCCTACCAACAACATAAAAATCTAATAAATTATCGACAATCATAATAGTTCGTAAATGCTAAAATTTAGTTTGTTCCATTATCAAGTAGGTACTGTTTATAACCACTAGGGTTTCTGACCGTTACAAGTGCTATGGCGCTCACCTGAACAGAAACTGGACACTTCACGGGTTAGGCTGCATGGTACTTCAAGCACTTTAAATCTAACAAATCCATTTCATCACATTACGAAACGAATGATTGACGTTTACTACTTTTTTTCCAATCCCGTACAATGTAAAACTTTTACCGAAGTTCTTCAACATGTTAACTACTTAAAGTAGATACAGACTTTACGTTCAAGAAGTTTTTTAACAATGCCACTTAGGTAACAAAGTCTCTGTAATCAGGGAAAAAGTTTCGTTTATGCTTAGTTTCCGAAATTTTTATTGCAGTTTAAATTAGAATCTGCTTCTTTCATACTAGTTATATTTAAGTTTTTCATTTATTTTGCATCATTCGTTTCGTGAGTGTTCTGTTTACCTTTGTGATGGGGCCAGTTAGTGGTAATTGCATGTCGTTATTCCAAGCTTACATCGAATTTTTTTATTGTACTTACCTATATTCATACTGATTATTTACTAGTAATGTCTTCTGAATAAGTGAAACCGCAGAATTTATCACTCATTAACAGAGTCACTTACCATGTTTGAAATTGACGCGTGTGGAATATGCTGGTGGAATATGATGGCAATTTCTCTAGAATTGCAGCTTATAAAATGCGTAACATGACAGAAGTTTTCATTATTTAAGAATTCATTCAAGCAATATTTACATATATTATAAGCTTTCATGGTTACATGACTGCTACTCGTGCACCGAACCTTTACCATATTCCTGCTCTTCTAGTGCCTATAAGATCCGAAATTTTTTGCAAAAAACTTAGCAACTTCTTCGAAAATATTATAGATTCCTTAGATTTTTCGTCACCGTGCGTGCTTCTACAGCCTTGAATTAGATAAGCATCTGTATTACTGTCTCAAATTAGGCGGGTTTGTGAAGCGATTGTGTTCTTATCAAAAGCTACTTGATTTGATTCGATTAAAAAGATATCGACTGTGCGACAAAACGAGTGCAATACTTTTCTCCCAGGTAACGGTTCTAAAGTTTTACCACTGAAACGATCGCCTTATTAGCTGCTTATGAAAAAAAATGAAAATTTAAAGCGTTTAGAATTGGGTGTTAACATTTTGTTATATATGCAATGAAATGAACAAGTTTTGGTTTTAGTGTCTGAAAATTCGATCAATTTTTGGTGAATACAGAGTTGTTTTTTTTTACCAGGCTTCGAGTCTTTCGTTTTTCACTTTCATTGTGCTACTACTGGGAAGAATGCAACATACTCGTATAGCGCGAGCGGTAGAACGTAGGTAGCCAGTTAATTCACTGCTGGATTGGTGCCAAGTACTTTTTATCCACTAATTGCTATCCAAAGTACACAGTAATCATACGCGTGTCATTCCACACCAGTCATGAAAGGAACCCAAGGCAAGAGTTACTGCAAAAATCGATCTCAGAGTACCTATATGTATGGTGCATTTCTGCATGGCCATGTCAAAATATTCAGTATGTTTTAGCCTGAAATATAGTTTGCTTTCAGAAACGAAATACATACCGTTAGGTGGAGTTACTTTCACCAAATTGGTAACTTTTGTTAGCTGCAACTGTTGAAGTTGTTTAAAATGCGCAGACTAAAAGCTATTGATTGCATTTACATAATAGTGCATCGCCCTTCATGCTTCTGTGATCACTCTTTCATCAGTTAATTTTGTACTATTTAAGTAGCGTCAGCTAGTCACGCGTGGAGTAAGTATAGTGAGACTAATTAAATGTTAAATCTTGAAATAACCGTGGATCACTGTAAGGAGTAGGAATTACTCGTTGAGTGGATACAGTACTGTGGTGAAACTATAGAGGAATTACCCAATTACCGAACTAACTCTGTTTCCGAACAAACAGCTATTATTTTATGGAATTATTATTCAGAATTTCTACCTATCCAATAATAGCTGTTTGTTCCGAAGTAGTTAGTTCGTTAATTGGGCAAGTCCCCTATAATTATAATCAGCTATAGTCAAACCAGCATAAGCAGTCCTATAGGAGCGGGGCTGAATTGAGCGCAGCAGTGCCAAATCTAATCTATTAACTAATGCACTTTGAGTTTTCGCATATAAATATAATTTTATCGATTGAGACAAGTTATGCCACGCGCTCAGGTGAGATTTGGCTAAGTTGCTTTTCGTTCTTATCCACGCCCATCGTACTCCTTACGCTATTTTGACTATAGGGACAATATACCTCCAGTGTGCGGAATGTAACGGTTCTGTTTTTACGTCTGAATCTATCAATAGGAGCAAATTATTTGCTTCGCTCTTTTATTTTGATTTTATGCCTGCAAATTTCCCTTACTTACTGTGTTTCCGCCAACGTTATTGTGACTGTTGTTCTGCTTTATTTTAGACATTTCTATATCTGTGCCTTAATTTTAAGATTAGATTAGAGTCATTTGTCTTACCCAAATGAAAGGATTCTTTTCTTAATAGTATTGAAGGCCATTTCATAAATAAGTTCGCCAAGGAAGCATAGAACGTCAGGAGAAGTCTCACGGGTGTATTGTTAACAAGGTTAAGGTAGTCAAATGAGTCTAGTTGTACTACTCGACTCAAATTCGTTTTCTTGCCTGCGTAGAATTAGAAGCTTATTATCCAATTAACAAATGCAACTGTTTCTGCTAATGAAATGCATCACTTCGCCCATGCTATAATATTACTTGCGAACACAATACTCTAGGTTGCAATCAGATCCTCGTGTTCAGCGCGTAGCGAATAGTAAAATTCTGTTTCAATTTGCTACATGTTAGATTAAAGCGTTTTACGCTATCATCGCAAAGATATTTTTTTTTTGTTTCGCGTATCTGCTTTATTCTTACTTGATTTTTACGTTTGATCCGCTGCATGTATATGTTTGCTTCGCCATATTTCTTGGTCAGTCAATTACCTGGACAGTAACAATTTTCATGGTAAATATACGTTTACGTGAGAGTTGCTAACTTTCAATCGCACTAACTCTTAGGAATATAAACAGAAGATTGAATTTGAAATTTCATTAGCATAACGAGTTCTATTACTCTCCAAATTCTTCAGCGAATACCGTGTTAAACACTACTTTCATACCATGTTGTAAGATGTGGCCGAGGGCTGTCCGAGATCAGACACACTGACCATTCAGTAGAGAATTTAAAGCCAGGCTTCATTTCAAAGTCAGCCCCGTAAGATAACTACCATACCAAAGACAATGTTATGAATTACATTAAATTTATATCGAAATCTGTAACTGTAGAAGTATTTACTAACAATTGGATAAATATTTTGTGATTTTAACAGCGTTATTCTAGCTTAATACTTAGTTTAATTGCAGTACAACTATTAACAGTTTATCCTGGATTGAATATTGAAATCCAGTGATAATTATATGTTTACGAATAACATTCCAAAGTACTGTTTGCTTAACCATCTTTTTCAGAGTAGATTAACGTTTGTTGAAGTAGTTATGATTCCGTTATTACTACCCATTTTGCGTGTGACCCTAATAACCTATTACCTACTGAAATTGTAATTTGTCTGTATGTAGTTTCCTGAAATTTGTAAAGGTTCTGCTCATACTTTACTTTCCTGTAAGTGAAATGTCTCATTTTACCCCCAAATTGTATATCGTAATCTAATGTTGCATTTTGTAGTGTAGTTAAACGCGTTCAAATAATTTTTTTTTTTTACATTTGATACTTTTAAGTGAACATTGATAATCAAACCATAACTAAATTTAAGACGATATTTTTATTCGTACTGGATGAAATATTTAGTGTTTGTAAAATTATATTTATTCGATAAGCAAACTTCATTAGGAAGTGGTAAATAGAATTTGTGACTGATATACATATATTATTTTTTTTTCAAGACACAACGTAACTCTTTATATATTTTTTACTTTATTTCAAATTTCTTGAAACTTTGTCATTAAGAGCATTATGGAATTAAACCGATAATGGCAAGTGAAGTAACCAGTTGCGCAAGTATAAGATATGCGTGAACAGCTGAATTTTTAAACAGCAATATCTATTCCATCTCATACGTTGAGCCGTGAATTGGAAGTAAATACTTTCTGCGAAAAAATTTGCATTTGTAAACCGCGTTCAAACTGCCTACATCCATCGAAATAATCTATAATCGAGGTTACCTTCAGCACGTCTGGATACTCAGTTCTGTCCACCATTTGAATTCGAGTTTCAGGAACTAATCAGAAACTGACTGCGCTTGAGTTTGTAAACGTCTCACGCGTAATCGCCTTTTGAATAACATCTGAAATACGATCCTCGGTTGCAACATGAATGCTCAGGTTTGCATATAGTTCCGGACACGTTAAAGCTAATCAAATAAGTTTTTCGTGATTTCACTGATTTAATCGAACGAATCCAGAGGTGGATACTATATAGTTGTGGCTACAATTAAGTATCCTAAGAAAGCCCCTACGGTATATACAGAAGATCCTTTGTATCTATACGGGTAAGTTAAGACCAAAGATACTCGCTATGAATAGAATCTCCATGTTGTTGGAGGTGGTGGCTGAATCAGTGTAGTCATCGAAAATTTTTACAATTTTCTACGGTACTATCATTAGAAAACTGTTAACGGTAGTCTACGCAAAATTATATTGTTTTAATGCCATGTCCGACCTAGCAAGAACATTATTGTCACGCAATATAATCATGATAACTGAAGAAAATCTTTCCTTCTTCCGAGGCAAAATTATTGCTTTAGAGATCATTCCTTGCACCACTATTTAGAAGAACCTTTCATCTATTAATAACCGGTTACAGTGACAACTTAAAACATGATGCCGTACCTAAAAATTTACATTATGCTACATTATCAAAATAATTCAATATCGTTTATAAATTCCTGCTCTTGAACAAGTTTTTTTTTTCTTATAACTGGTGACGAAACAAATGGACGCCGTATAAAAAAAAGGATCTACTGTATTACGTTGTTCTTTAAAAAAAAAACTTCAGATATACCTGGTAAAATACAACAAATACGAGCAATTCTGGCGTCAAGATGAATATTTCCAAGGTTTTTGCATGTCTCCTTTAGTTTGCGCTTTCTGTGAGTCTGTTTTTTTAGAGCTATTTCTTTCATGCGTGGCTTCGCTCGGTGTCCCTGTAGTTGCTTTATTGTTTCGCTGCCAATAGCCTGTTCGTGGTGTTAGTACAACTTTTCATATTGATTTAAAAAAAAAAAGCACTTCACTGTCGAATGGCGATTATTGCTTGCTACCATTACACATTTCAATCGCCAAAATCATGTGGACGAAATATATTATAGATTAAGGCTACTCACATATCCTATTCATGTTATTATGGGACTACTGTACAAAATATGATGCTACGATATGAAAAAAGTGCACTAATGATACTGCGACAAGCCTGTCCAATGCCATGTTGGTTATACTGTTCTTAGCCAATACTAGAAAAAATGTTTTGAAGCCAATATACGTACCTACCTGGCTTCTTTTGTTTACCTGTAAACCGCAGTTTTATTTATAGGTTAATTAAATATGTATGCATGACTCAATTATTTGAAAGCATATACCTATTGCACATTTTTTGCATTAGATCTATAGAAAAATGTTGCTGTTGCACATGGTCTATAATTTATATTATATATACCGTATAAACAATGTGCCCTTCCCTTATTAATATATGCGAAGTATACCGCTGCACAATTTTTTATAATGGTTATCATCATCAAGAAATTTTTTCACGCTATGTACTCTTGAAATATATACCAGTGTTGTTAACATATTATTCATGATCAATATTTTTCGTACATCCAGTCATCCAAGTTCTTCCATTGCTTTACACTATGGTCGGCCCAGTTCTTCACATTCTGTTGATTTTTTTCTAGCGATTTTGCTTTGCAAGCTTAGTAGTTGTAGCAAATATGAGCCTATATTACCATGTGCAGATTGTGGTACTTCACATCGTGTCTTTCATATTTGGTGCTTATGGCTTTTTTAGTCAGGCTGCTTGCCTTTAGCTTGTTTTCGAAACTTACGTCATGTTGGTTATCACACTGAGAAAGTACTGTTCCAGAACCAGCACTCTTTCCCGTGTACAGACGGGAAAAGGTTTTGGTTCTAAGACCACGCGTTTCTCAGTGTACATGGACAAACTTACAAAATCAAGGGTCATTTTAACTCTTTCTTTCGCTACGCTAGAGAAACGCTGCTCTAGCCTCAACTTGAGTTCATATATACCAATTAAGAGAAATCTTTATTTGCCTATGTAGCCTATATGACTCATTTATATTGTAGATTCAAAATATCTCGGCAACTTGGTGAGCCATTTGCACTGCACTATGCTGTTAAGAAATCGTGGGATAATTTTAGAAGTAAAGTAACTCGTTGAGTCTAAGTATATAGAAATTGACACTGGCTTTTAGTCCTGTCGGCAGTACCTAATCAAGAAATTTTATGCTAACGAAAGGCTAGTTCGCCTCACCCACTTCTAGCAAAATAATCTCATCCGATTAGCTTCATTTTGTCGGCGGTTTCGCTCTTTAGTGTTCGGTTTACCTCTATGGATCTAACACTCAAATGTGAAATTGCCGCCAAATTAAGGCCAATCGGATTAGATGACCTCATTTATTGAATTAGGCGAACTGAAGAAACCACTAGAGAAAAAACAAAGGATATCAATCTAGTGGTACATTTCAAAATCAAGGATTGTTTTTGTATCCCCTTGTCAGTACTAGAATTTTAATTTTCCCTTGTTTACTTCAGCACCAAAGGATTTAGCTTTGGCAAAGTTGTTTTAATAACCGTGTGTGCTGTTACTCGTATTTTTATCATATATTGCAGTTTCTTTGAATTACAAGTGTGATAGCGACAGGCTATACCCTATTGCATTCAGTTTAATACACAAGGTGTCAAGGTTAAGGGAACGTCTATGGATAAGATACTTGCCTAGTGTATTCTTAGATTATAATTGAGTCTGTCGAACATTACCATTTTAATTTTCAGTTTATTAGTTTGTTGCCCAATTGTTTCACATGCAACAGAATGTCGCATTTTGCTGAATAACTTCTTCATTTATTCTGGATTTTGGCAAAACTGCTCTGAATATGTCGACATTGTCCTGTGTCTTGCAAGCGCTGGGCGTGCGGTGTGGGAACTTATTTATCCGTCATTTCTGTTGTCTATGTTTTTACTACAACTTCCTCCGTCGTTTGTTTCTGTTGTATCTGTTTTTTCTACAACTTCCTCCATCGTTTGGTTTTCTCTGTTATTACCCCAACCACTTCTATAGACGATCTGAACCCAACCTGTAATTATGAGGAGCGATGCCTTTGGGCATATTACCAGTGCCGAAGCCACGCCATGTAATCTCACGCTCAACTTTTGAACGGACGTTCAGCTTGGACGCCGTCCCGGTACTGAAAGTCGGTACTAAAGATACCCACGGGAAGTGCTCAAGTTGACCGAATGGAAGCTGAACAGCCGGTCATCGGTTAGGAGTGCGGTTGCATAGTGTGACCTGGGCATTAGCGTTTGCCCCCTCCCTCGCATTTCCATTTTCCAGCAAACTTTGTTTCTTCTGCTTGTGTCGCGCTGTTGATACCTGTTCCTGTCCGACTGTCCTTCCTCTTGTTGCTGTTCCGTGTGACCTTTCTACTTGACGTTCACTCAGTTTTTGTTCTGCTGTCCTTTGTCTTTCTTCCCGCTCTAACTCCGTTGTCCTTTGACTTTCCTCGAGTTTCTGCCCCCCTTCTATTCTTTGGCTTTTCTCCCGTTTCTAATCCGTTGTCCTTTGTATCTCCTCCTGTTTCTGTCCCGTTGTCATATTACCTCCCTCGTGTTTCTGCCCCGTTGTCCTTGGGCTTTCCTCCTGTTTCTGTCGCGCTGTCATTGTTCCTTCCTCTTTCTGCCCCCATTGTCCTGTGGCTTTCCACGCGTTTCTATCACGTTGTCCTTGGCCTTTCCTCTTTTTTCTATCCGTCGTCCTTCACCTTTCCTCATGTTTCTGTCTCGCTATCCTTTGACCTCCCTCTTGTTTCTGACCTGTTGCCCTTTGGCTCTCCTCCTGTTCCTGCTCGCGTTGACTCCCCTGGTGCCCTGTTGCAGCTGAGAGGGCTGAGAGCAAGGCCTACATCCAGGATCACCATGCAGAGGCGGGTGACTTCCAGCACACCATCGGCGCTCACAACAATGAGGCCATCAAGGCTTCCAACGACCAGCTCAACGGCAAGCTCGACAAGCCAGCAGAAAGCAACGTCACCACCTTCAACGGCAACAGCAAATCCACTGCAATCGACCACAACGATTTCAGTACGATCCCTACCGAAGAAAGGATCAATACCGATGTGTGATCGCATAATTATGCTTAACTTTAGGAAAATCTCTTATTACATTTCAGCTATGTGAATGAATCTACTACAAGACGTAAAGTGAACCTAGATAAGCCCCCTGTTGCTTCCCAAACTCCCTCTCTCCCCTTTTAAACTGATTTCGGGACCTGTAAAAATATGATGTTATAGCTAACTAAAAAAAATGAAACTGGTTACTGGAGTGTATTATATTATGGAGATTTGACGGTGATCCTCGGTAGTTGAGACGCTATTTTAAGAATACTACGAGTAGTTGTTACGTCTGATGTTGCAGTCCTAATCTTTCTTTTCGTACTTAGAGTTGACGTCTGTGCATATCAAAACAAATTCATGCAGTCATCGCTTCCACACAAGTTAATATTTTGAGGACACAATCCCCAAGCTTTGTTTCTTATGAACTTTCCTTAGGGACAGAAAGAATTAATTTAACAAGTGTAGCAACTGCGTTAGCTTCACGGAAGAAGTTGAATGGACTCTTAGAGGCTTATGGCCCATGTGCTATTAGCACTCCATCATTTTTCTTTTTAAATTCATGACTCAGATAGGCGCGTGCATACATCGTTAGAATTTTAGTTTTAAGAACATTCCATTCATTATCACGTCCGCTTACATTGGCTTGAAGTGAACTCAATTCACCTAATATTTATTTTTATAAGCGAGTTACGGGCGCGTAGTTTTATTATCACTATGATTTTAATCCAGCCCTGCATGACTGATACCAGCTGCACCATATACTTCTGTGAAGTATCTGATTCTTTATTAACTGCCTACTGTCCTCGGAAGACTAACACACTTTCCGAAAAAAGTAATTCTTTTTTCAAGTAAAATTGAGCCGAATAACTTGTACATGGATCTCCAGAAGCTCTGCAGTTTGATACTGTGAAACTTGTCGGCCAATTTGCGATATTTAGGCAGACAAAAGATGCTTTTAGCGAGACAACCCATCGTAGAATCGTTCGTACGTATGACATAAGACGTTTACATACGATTCTGCCTGACCCTCTGAAAATTTTTTGTATGATGTCCGCAGAATTTTTTACTCTCATCGATCTCTTATTATAGTTTCTGGTTCCCAAAAACTACTTCTAAATTAATGAATTACTCCTACTTTAAGGTAATTGTTGCTTTTATTGGAGGTAGATATCAGGGGACTACGTGCGCTTTCCAGTGTGAAAAAAAAGCCTGGTTGATGGAATAATTTCCTGACGCTGTGTGTTTGTATAGATGTGTGACTCTTCTTGTGTTGTGTGCCGACTGACTTGTATTTACCATTTCTGTGTCAGTCGTTTGCTTGTACATTCGGCAAGACTTGCCTTATAACTTCGGACTGGGCGCTGAGAACTCAGTACTCTTGTACGAACGAATGGCATATAGCAGGAGTAAATGTAGCTCTTTGTTTGACATATTTCATTATTCCTTACTTGTACCAGTTACATGTCGCATACCAGACTGCAGTTAAAGAACGAAAATTTACAAAAATTCACCAAATCAACGTATCACATATACATATAGTCGATGGTATGAGCATTATATCGCAAGCTAACACTGCATTTCACTTGTCTCTGACGTTGAAAGTTGATCCTTACTATCCAACCAATTCATTACTGATGGCATATTGCCATTCCAGCTGGATATGAGACCGTTCCACCATCAGAGATCATTTGTGATTTCATTGGTTTTGAAACCATTTGAACATCTCAGAACATTAACCATATTGAAAGTTCTGAAAGTATAGAACTAGGTCGTTCAAAATCATATCCCAAAATATCGCAAAATGATACAATGTGGAACTTGATCTGAAATTTCTCCTCTTGAAATAAACTCCAATTTCGGTAACAACCATTCTTGTTCGTCATTTCGTGATTTGGATTAGCCGTGTTTTTGGACACTAAAAAGAACTAGGTTATCGTCCCACATATTCCCTATTGGCCAGCAAGAGTGCCCATTTGGAGGTTATAGCTCGACCATTCTAAGCTCCACCCATCTTCATCTTATTTTCTGGAACACAAGGAGTCAATAGTTTTAGATTTAGGGAACTCATGTTTTTCAGTAGTTCTTCAAAGTACACTTAATCAGCATTTTACTTCAAATATACTACACATACATGGACTAAATCTCTTTAGTTTGCTCAACTGCATTTTAGCAAACTTCTTAGTGCTGTACAGTACACATTTTTGTACGCTACAATTGGGACAACTGCTATTGTTTTCCATGAGACAGTAGGAGTTGCATCATCAGATGAATACTTTCTTACCCTCACTCTATTTTCGCCCAATACGGTTTCTCAAGCCTCTCCCACTTGCGATTCGCGCCCCTAAACCCTAAGCGCCTGGGCCATAACAGACCAAACCAGTCGGGGAAACCCCAAGTGCATGGGCCATAACAGACCAAACCAATCGGGGAAACCCCAAGTGCATGAGCCACAACAGACCAAGCCCATCGGGGTTACGCACGACCCCGTAGTAAAAAGTGTTGATCTGGAGATGCTAGTCTAAAAGGGCAATTGCACCATTCCCGGTTATTTTGGTGCTTTTAATGGCACACTTGAAGCTACATTCCTTACAGTTTTAAGTCATCGGTCGTTTTCGCAGTTGTTTCCCTTGGTTACTGAATACAATCTAATGTTTTGCCTAGGTTAAAGTTGAGGCTTCATTTTCCTAGCAAGCATCAGTAACTGATATTTCTTTAATCAACATAAAAATTATAGATACGTTTGCCGGTTTTGGCTTAGTTCTTATTTCACTCCAGTAACTGTATGTATATGCTGCGCTCTAGCATAGTCAATTCATCTGCCGACAAGACGTATAAATAACTACAATAATTCACCAATGTGAAAAATACATCAACAACCACTACGCAAATCATCGATTTTCATAAATCTACGCCTCTAGTGCACTTCGCTATTCAGCTCCTAATCTTATTTTTTTTACATTATCATGAATTAATTTGCCCGACAATACGTAGGTATTACTATAATTTTTTTCTGATATAAAAGCTATCGTGGTTCTGGCGTCTTTGTTTTCTGTGCAAAACATTAACAAAGTAGGTAACGGACTTGGTTTTAGTCTAATTCTCACATCCGAGTACTCATTTCTAATATATTTGTGTTGGGATGACTAAAGATGACTATGTACTCACCAATCTTAAGTGTACTCCTTCCTATAAGACTTGCACTCCTGTCATGTGTGGGACTAACCCAGTTTCGGTCGCACCTAACCATTAACGTTCTCTGTTTTTTACATTTTACTCGCACTGAATTTTTTTCTCAATGTTCTGTTTCCGTGCACAGTATTTCAACAATTACCGTTCTTTCTTCTTTTAACGGTTCTACTCGAAGTGAAGTTTCTATCGAGCACGCTAAAATTTGAAGACTTGGATTCCGTCGTAATGAATCATGTTCCAACGTATTGCTTTGTGATATACAGTATAGGACTCCATCATGGTAAGGATTTGTTACACCCCTAAACCTGTGATTTCTCGTGACTTACTCGCACCAATTCATACAGTCTACGGAATTTCATGAAAGTCATCACATAGTTTTTTTTCTACTTTTCTTACGCCGCCTCAGTATATCACTCCATTATTAAAAAGCTGTTGTTGCAACGCTTTTAGGTACGTTAAACCCAAGTATGGGTAGCATCGATTTTAGAAAAAAGTATTAAACTTATATTCATGGCTAAACCCATACATCGTTTCCACTAAATAGTTTTGTTACTGGGGCTCGTCAAATAATAGCTGTTGTTCACAGACGAGTAGTTTTTATTTTTTCTACATCTCAAGTTTTGAACCAACTACGTTGGGGCCTTTTCCATTTCTAGCACAAGACGATAGCAGGTTGTGGTAAGAACCGATGGATTTTTTTTATAGATCTACATGCTTTGTATGTTTATTCACGATCTCTTCATATCACTCACCTATTTGAACATCTCATTTTCTTGTTTGAACGTAATAAGAACAGCAAAACATCTTCACTATTGCTTTTTACATCTTACCAACAAGACAGAGTTATCTGCTCAACATTTTCATCATTTTTTATGCCATAAGAGAACAACACCTCAGCTGTATAAACTACATTTTAGAGCTACGTTTCTTACTGTGGTGTAAATTTTCTCTAAGCAATTTACCGATCATTCGTAAACTTGTATCATGTATACATAGTATTGTAGAATGTGTATGTACGCAATCTTGTACGTTACGAAAGCCTCTAATAATAATACGGACATTTCTATTCTACGCAAACTGCAACGAAACTGTGAATTTTAAAATAACGAAATTGCATTAATGATTGAATGGATCTCATAAATAGGAAAGCCTTACTTTCGTACTTATGCGCTATTCTTATTCTTCATTATCGCTGAAAAAATTGCACTTCTTTAATCGATGCCATCGAACTTATACCATAAACTTTCAAGAGTTTTTAAGCTTACTCAAAATAAGTTATTCAATACCAGCGGGCCTTCCGTGCTCCAACGGAAATAATAAGTTTTCGTTTAGCAGAAACGCTTCAGCACCAATAGCGCGCTCGAAGTCGTGCTGGGTGCACTATTCGTAGTGTAGTTCATTAATTTCATTAGTTTAGCCCTTACTTTGCAAACGGAGCTGTACTTTGAATTTGGTTTACTAACAAGCATATGATGCAAAAATTTTGAGACGTAATTTGATCCTGTGTAATGAGCAAACAGTATGTTGTACATATACTGCAGCTGTTGGCCAATGTAAAGTCATCATGATGAATGCTGCTCCTCGTCTCCTAAACAGTCGGTACATGTGCATTCGTAAATGATTCTGTGCAGTGCTTTATGCAAGTAGTTAACAAAGCAAGCGCATGAAGTTTGCACACTTTAAAGAATTTCTATGCTGATTTATTTTTTCAAGAAGCGTTTTTTTACGTAAAAAGTTGGAAACGAGATCCCACTTGTTACTTTTTTTCATGGCTATTTCATTTCTAAGATTTTTCAGGGAACAGACCTGTTAACAAATATTATCATGAGACACATTTCTACTATCGATTGCGATGCACTGTATAATACCATGCTAAATGTTAATATTATTATGAGCTGGAATTTAGTACATTATTACTCATTCACTGATTCATTGTACTATACTATCATTATTAATCACATTAAATTTTCATTAAAAAATGTCTTTTTAGAATAAAAAGCCTGCAAAATCCTGGCAATATATTTAGAATGCATTTATATCCATCAACTGGAAGAAATGAAGAAATATTCCCACCGTTCTTGAAGAGTACACATTGCACATTATCTGTAACGTCATGTTTGAATAACGCTCAGTGCATAAGATTAAGCTATGGAGCATAAATACATCTTGTTGTAATGTTCTCTTGCATTCTATTATTCCTATACGTGTAATACGCATCTGAAACCACACTTCTTTAAAGCGCTAAGAATAACTGACTTGACCCGTTGCGTGCTTGAGACGCTGGTGAAATTCTTGATTTCTGACGGTTTTGCCTGATGTCTGCTGCACTTGTATTAAATTTTAAAGCACAGATATCGATTCATAACTTATTCATGGAATATCCAGCACTCTCACAGTACATGTAATAATTTCAAAGCTCTAGCATCGGTTCATTACCAATTCGTTGAATATACAGTACTTCAGGACTTGATGGCGTAGGTTTCAATACCATTGTGGAGAAAATAACTTTTCCAAAGGTATAATGAATCCCTGGAAAACGTAACCGAGCTGAAGTCAATTTCGAGTGAACAGACCCAGGTATAAATGACGAACCGCCCTCACATTCGCTTTGCCTAACGATCTGAAAGACAACCCGTCATGCGGATGGTGCTGAGCGTAGTCTTATCCTTCCCCTCTAGTACCGGCAGAACTGAAACATTTGACTGCATAAACTGACCCTTCTTTTAGACGGCAATATTTCGACCATCTGTCAAATCGAATTTTCGGATAAACTGTCAGCTATCTTCTCCTATTAGTCGGTTTTTTGAGGGCTTGCGGAGTTCATTCTGGAAAGCTGTAACACTATTGAATTATTATTTCGTGTCACAGCATTCAGTTCCCCGAAAATATGACGTTCTTTTTCCTTTACTATGAGTAAACTTGGCAACAAAATAAATCTTTCAGCGTTAACGCTGAACTTGCAACCTGTAGCGCAGGAAGGAAACTGGTCGAGAGTGAACACTTATAACTCAAAAAATAATAAACCTCGAAAAGGGGAAAAAAGTACATGAAAGAATCTGTTCGAAGTTCTATTTGGTTGATAGCAAGTGCTTGAAATGATCGCCCTGGTGGTGAAGACTGCGGTTATCCCTTTTTGTTCTTTTTTTTAACTCCGTTCTCTAGTATATTGGCCATATCGAAAATTCAGATCTTCTAAACTGTTTGTGTAAACGGTAGTTGCTAAAGTAGCTAATTGATGTACCTATTTGATGACCAAAGATTCAGGGCATACACATTCTTGTGGGTTGTATACCCTTTGTACGCCGCAGGTTTTGAGTATTAAGCGTTTGTGCGACCGCTTTCTTTGTGCGTTATCCTGTATAAATAATCCTGATGATCCTGTACCCGTGCCCTCTGCCCTATTAATTGTTAATGTTTGAAAAGAAAATTACGTTGATAACACAAACTTGTTGCAGGCAAAGTATAATGAAAATATTACAATATGATCCTCTGTAGCTCCTAAGAAAACACAAATGATGTTATTGTGCGCGTATTGATGAGTGAATGCCAAACTTTTTGTTCATTTCCATAGTCAAGTGAACGTTTTGTTGAACCATTCACCGACACCAGTGTGTACAGAATAGTGAATCTTTCCTTGAGCTAGATATACCCACCTCTAAGGAATTAGCAGGGCCTGTCCGATGCTTTCAACCGACCTTAAAAATAGCATATCACTGGAGATATACATGCGTTTAATTCCTTTCCCAGTTGGTATAGGATCGGCAGTAGGACATAGTTCCTATATAGGTTAGTAAGGTTCGCCTGTCCTATGTTTAGGGGAGTAGTTTCTCCAAAGAAACCCATTGGTTACCAGATCTACGCCTTCGTGACGCCAGTCTTTCGTGCCCAGTTTGCCTCCTTCCATTTTTATACTTCTACTGGTGATTCTCTCTTCTGCTCTCCCTCTTCTTTCCCGACTTACTTACTATTCCCATGCGTGTTGATGCTCTGAGGCAACACCCTCGAACATGGGTTCCACGTTTCTATCGGCGTGCTTCGTCAAAAGTGACTTCAATGATACTGTACTAACAAATCTTTGCTGTTCATATGCATGGTCGTAGAATCAGCTGTTAAGGCTTCATTGTACCCGCCAGCTGAATCTTTCATCGATTTCAAATGTCAGAAGATATGAGGGTCGCCAATTCCAATTCGGAAGAGGATTATAGTCAGTTTTATCCCTTGCAGGACCCCTCAAGGGCATCGCATGGGCCATAGGATTAGGTTAGTTAGGTTCGCCCTTCCTATGTTATGGAGAGCAGCGACCCTAGGGGAATTTGTAGGTTACCTTAGCCGTTAGCAAGGCCAACGGCTCGTCTGTCTTTCGTGCCTACTTTGCTTCCGTACGCTTTCATACTCATACTGGAGATGCTTTGTTCTCCTCTCTCTCTTCTTTGCTTACTTGCTTTTCCCACGTGCGTAAAGGCCATAGGGTTAGATTAGTTCCATCCTATGTTATGGAGCGCGGCGACCCCAGGGGGCTCGTGTAGGCCACCTTAGCCATTAGCTAGGCCTTCGGGACGTCTGTCTTTCGTGCCCACTTTGCTTCCTTCTAATCGCATCTTACTACTGATCTTTCCTTCCATCTCTTCTTCCTCTTCCTCCCCGACTCGCCGTTCCCATGCGGGTTGACCCTGTGTGGGAACACCCTCGTGCATGGGATACCCACGTCTATCGTCATACTATATGTCCCTTCTTTCTTCCCCTGTGATATCGGCTTTGTTGTGGAAACGGAAAATTTAACTTCTGAATATAATGTTAATAATTATATCCCACGCGCGTTGATCCACCGTCGTGTATGGATTCCACGTTGCTATCGACATACAGTACTACATGTCCGTTACTTTCCCCCTCTTAAATCACCATACTTTTTGCTAGGGAGCCTAAGCAACTAATAATAATAATAATCCCTAGCAGAATTTTTTTCGGACGTACCGGTACCCACTCGACGGAGTTATCTTCTGGGGTGGTCAAGAATTCAGTTAGGGATTCCGCATGCACACATCTATCTTCGAAACAACCAACATTAGCACATGACTCGTGACTCAGCTATATCTAAGATACGGTCAGAATGGCATTGAGAGCAGTTTATATTGATCCATCAAGCGAAACAGAAAATCGTCGTATAGACATATGAATATATAATTAGAAATCTAAAGAAATACCCGATGGTCTTTATTGTATTGTTTAACGAAACGAGATTCTGATTTTCTTTAGTTTTTGTAGATTTTCTTTGAATTTCCTTCAATTTTGAGGGATAGCTTCGATTCTCTGTTCTTTTTATTAGTCTTGGCAGCGTTTGAACACGTTTACTAGCTCCTGAACTTATTATATCTTCATGCATATTTTTTTTCTGTTTCTGTTCCAGTGAAAATTACTCTCTTCGTTAACCACATTTCTGGTACTCAGTAATGGATTTAATCTGTGCTGTGGTGTTTAGTTTAATTAATTTAGTTTAATGTATGTGAGTTACTCTGGTGAGTGGATGATATTTTAAAATAAACAAAATAATGTCACATTTTGCTATTAATTCGCCTTGTGGGTCACATGGGCTTCTTCAATATGTTGACGTATGCTTTCGCTGATATTGGGAAATACATACAACAGAGCGTGAGCAATAGGTATTTCTTATAAAGCATTACTTTCATCTAATCATTTAATCCTACAGCATAGACCGCAACAGTACTGCTGCGGTCTATGCCTATAGTATGGAAACTTTGAGAACAGTCAAATTTCTACAATTCGTCTTCTTGATAAAAAGGTACTAAATTTCTTATTGAAGTGGCAATGATGATTGTAAACAATTAGGTTTTTTATAACTGGGAACTTTCCAAATTTGAGAAACCCAAAAATTAATGCTGATGCCAATTCTTAAGGCAATAATAGCAGTAAAATCAATATCTCCTAGATTTACTTTTTTGTAGTACCATGACGTTAATGCTTGCTTGGCACTCATATATGTTCGTGACTTTGTACAGTAAGGTTTTTGTAACTTAGATACCCAATAGGCTTCTTCCGGTCTTCTTGGTTGTTGCCTTTTTAGCTTGTTTTCCTGTTCTTTCACAATTTACTGTTTTCATTAAGGGTAATTGAATAAGCTTGGCTTACAACACGTTCATTTATCTCTTTGGATCCAGCGTGCATGTGGGCGGGGAATCGTCGGCTAGGATTGTAGTAAAAATACTCGAGTCCATTCCGATACTCACACCCCCTTGCTGCGGGTGTGATAACAAACAAGCTGCAGCACAGCACGACCTCTCATCACGAGAGTCAGAGAGGCACTGAACCTGCGAACCTACGAGCAATAGAAACTCATTTTGTTAACTATACAGCCAGCTTTGGCTTCTCTGCAGCGGGCAATATTTCGCGCTTTAGATTGGTGATCTACCTGCTGTTCAACTAAGTTAAATTTACACATTATCATGGACGTCCTAACCGTTATATGCATAATTCAAAAGGTGGTACAGAAACGACACTTATAAAAACCCAACAAATGTGTGGAATAGAATACTGGAAGGCCAGTTCTAAATAAATTGACTTCATTCAATGAAAGTAAAATTCACACAAATAATTTATATCACAAATTCATCCTACCAATGCGAGTTTTCATACTTTGAATTCAATTTATTTTTTTGAGAAGTTTATTGAGAGTAAGTATTCCTTCTCATCCTTATCATTAAGCGATGGGAAAAGGTTATCAGGCGTCATTATCGCCGGTCACTGCTATTTTATGTCACGTCGCAGGTCGCACATTGTGAAGAAAATTACAAATTTAACAATTAGAATAGATTTATCTTTGAACGGAAAAAGAATCCTGATACTCCTATATGAATGTTTCTCACGATGATCTTTTCCCATGCTTGGTGTTCCTTCTTTTTCGTATAATGCTGTCCACCTCTCTTTTGATCGGAGCGAGCAGATGGGGAAGTTTGTATTTAGAAAAACACAAGTAGTCTCAACTTCTAATACTACTGCAACCGTTGATATACGTAGCTACGGTTATACAAGACAAAGTGAATTTAGTTTGCGTTCAACGGCTCTAAATTACCTTTTTATTACGATTAACACGCAGCTAAACCTTAGGAGTTAGCCTACTGTTAAACATGAACGAGCACGAATTCATGTGCCGCCAAATCTGGTAAAATGGGCACTTCGAGAATGTAAGATTTGTTTATGCGAGACTGGGCTAAAAAGTTCTATAAGTTTTTAGATTCTTAGTCAGACCGTGATTAAATGAGATCTATTTCTATGCATGAGCATCGTTAAAAATTTGATTGGGTATCTTCAGCACTTTTTGTCGTTGTGCTTGCAATGACTTCTAAAAGTAATGCCTCTTAGTAAGGAAAACATTTAAACTGCATTTAAAAATTGAAGCAGACAAAATAATTCATATCCTAAACGACGCTGTGATGAATTTATTTGCTTTGCCTACTATTAATAAATTTTATGAATGCATAACAAAAGATTTGGAATGAGGCCAGGAGTCTTAGCCAATACCCAACTCACGAAAATCCGTTTAAGCTTGTATACTTCGTTACCGCCCCAATCTCTTAAAACCATTATTTTGTAAGTCTGTTACAACTGCTCAGTAAAATATATATTCATGCATCTAGCTGTAGTGCAATAATAGGATCTGTGACAACTGCTTTGTACAACACTGGTGTCCCCCTCACCCCCTCAAGGGGCATAAGGTGGGCCATAGGGTTAGATTAGGATTAGTTAGGTTCGCCCATCCTAGGGGGCAGCGCCCCCAGGTGGTCTGCGTAGGTTACCTTTGCCATTAGGTAGGCCTTCGGGACGTCTATCCTACGTGCCCAATTTTCTTCCTTCTTGATATCGTACTCCTACTGATCTTACTTTCATCTCTTCTTCCTCTTCTTTCCCAACTTGCTGTTCCCATGCGCGTTGGTCCACCTTCGTGCATGGGCTCCACTTTCCTGTCTACATACTACATGCCCCTTCTTTTTCCTCTCTTGAGTCACCATAGTTGTGTCTAAGGAGGCTTAAACAACTAATATAATAATAACAACACTGGTTTCCATCTCTTGGGGCTTGTCACTGCTCTAAAGCCGGATATTGCAATTTTACTTGCTCGTGTACTGGTAAGTGGTAACCGTTTATTGTACTGTAAATGCAGACTTGCCCTGTAGCGCGCAAAGCTCTGCACCCACGGTTATCCCTAACGGGTGTCGTGTTCTTCCTTCACTGTCCCTGTTGTGTGATATCTTTGATTGTTCACATTTTACACTGACTGCTTCTCCACAACTAGGATTTCTTCACTAACTTCACATGCTGTGTGTGTGTGTGACAAAATCACGTGAGTAAAACTGAATTCCTTTTTCTACTTTCCTCTTGACAGTAGTTTAAGATACTTTACCTATTACATTTCGCTTTTATAACTTAAAGTTTTCGAGCAAAATTGTTAATGCTCGAAAATTTATCACGGGTGCCATCAAAATATTGATAAAGTGTTTTTATAGTGTGATGCTATTTTTATTTGAGATACGTATTGTTTTTAATGCAAAATAAGTCAACGTTTATCGGAAACGGTTAGATCCTTTCTTTCACTGGTTCTGCATGCTTTTCAAAAGTGACATTTGTTTCAAATGTCTGGCATATAGCTATACTCATTTCTCCTAAATCATAAAATACATATCCCTAGTATAACTTCAACAATGTATATACGGAAAAACTTACGGTGTTGTTTAGTATATGCAGACTGTATCTGAATAACGAAATTAGTTTAAACTTGAGCACTTTTTTTCTTGTCACAGTGTTCATTACGACAAGTTCTATATCGGATCGTGTAATAATTAAAGTTTTGTTGTTTACAGCAAAGAAAGAAGGCATCAAGGAAGATCGCGAGGCAAACGGTACAAGGTGAGCTTTTTTCTATAATGTCGTATAAATTAAGTATTATTTGAGCATTTCAACCTCCAAAGCCATTATTGGCATCCCTAAAAATGAAAAAGTTATGTACAGTTGCATCTTCTATATTAAGAATCTAAAAGCAACTTACACTATAGCTACATGTCAAAATCTATCGAAAATGCTGTAAATCTATCAGTTGTAGCGGAAAGGCGACCACAGGCCAGTTAGATAAGGTTAAAACTAAATATAAAAGAGATTCTAAAATGCATAGTTTACAATGTGTAGCGTCTGTTCCTAATACTGTACCATCATCTAACCAACCGGTACTTTGCACTGCTCGACATGAGGTGTTCTAGCTGACTGAGGAGGCTTGCACACGATCTGTATTCGTACAATAACTCTCGCCAGCATGCTCAGCCGCGCGAGCACGTAGTGACTGGGTGGTCTAGCCTACATTTTTCGACGCACACAGTGTACGCAATGCACAGTGCGCATCGACTACGAAAAGCTCCCTATTCTTGGGGCTGTCGTGCTGCTGCATTGCTATGTACCCAGAGCAGAGCGAGTATTGCGTAAACTTGTTTCGCTTTTGTGTCTCACAGACCTAGTGATACAATGTCAGTAAAGGAATCTATAAATTCCCAGTTCCGAGTCCTAACTCGGCTTCTCAGAATTAATTTTAGTATAAAAAACCCAATAGTTTCTTTTAATTGTAAAAGAGTGAATCGTTCATAAGTCCATTAGCTACTAATATTTCTACATGGGAACACGCATTAATGTGCTGTTGCTAGGATGAATGCAGGTCGCTGCGGTTTCAAACGGGTTAACAATGTTCTATTTCGGACAGCAGTGATACAGAGAGCGCCCAGGCCAATGGTGACGGCAATAAGAAGCAAAAATACACACTCTTTGGGAAGTTCCAGAACGGCGTGAAGAAAGATCAAGGAAAGGTGAGTAGGTGCTTATTTCTATGTTTCACATGGCTTTCTGTTTTTAACGTCGTAACAATTTTAATACGCCAAGTGCCTCAATAAGCTTTGAATACGCGTCGTTTATTCTTATTCACCCCCATCCCCTCAATGGACCTCCAAACATCAATTTCCTCTAGCCAGGCGAGCGGAACGTCACTTCACCTCTTCATTAATATGCCCGCTTTACCTTTTTAATTTTTCATTACCTCACTAACGATGGATTATTTCTATTTTTCCTGTTCTTTTCCGAGTTGCTGTACCCACGCACGGTGATGCAGCGTGACAGTACCATCGTGCATGGGGTATAAGTTTCTTTCGATAATACATGTTCCTTTCTTGCCCTCGTTGCATGGCTGGTCATTCTGTGGGAGGCCTAAACTCCTGGAAATAATATCCACAAATGACTTTGAAATTTTACTATAGAGATATTTCTGCTTCCATATCCAAGCAGGGAACATATATTCCCCTGTTAGCTTTCACATTTGACTCTGGGGATCTTTTTCACTATTAACTTTCAAAGATGGCCGAAGAGATATTTAAACTATTAACTTTGAAAATGACTGGTTTCATTATTATATTCCATTACCCCTTACAAGTTCCATGTATTACTCTGAGGATATATTCCTCTTTTTATTTCATTATTTAATTTGCCTTCACTAATTCATTTAATGGTTTCAGGGCAACACACAGAATGGGACTCACGAAAGCAACGGCACCTCCACCACCCCGAGCGCTCCAACCAACGTCGATGAGGTATTTATATCCTAACTACTGATGTCCAATTCTTTTCAGTATTTATATGCTTAATGCTTTATTACTTACAGAGAAGAGATTATGTACAGCAACCCGTAATATCCCTTACAGTAAAGGATTTTTTTTTTTTTAATAACTACAATTGAATTATTATTGTCCGTATCGCACACCCAACCATGGGAGGTTATTGCTTGAATTTGCTTGTTAATACTTTGTGATTTGATGATAGCTACGCATTTTCGTAGCATAATTGTTCATAGATACTTTCATTCCTTCTAACATTAGTTCCCTCTTTCAGAAGCTGCTAGCAAACGCTTGCAATAACTTAACATTTTCTTCCTGTAAAGCTTTCAAAAATCATAAAGAATCATTTGTGTCGTAGTTATCCCTAAGCTGCCTAACAAAGGCATTTTGCAAATTTGCAATTAAAATGCAATCCTACATAATTATTTGCTTGATAACTAATCGAATACTAATATTTACTCTGAACTAGCGAAATACATTTCTGTGTAGACGTGTGCGCCCCAGGCGACCCCATGGTTACTTAATTGATCTTTACGTAAATAAAGAGTGGCTTAATCTCTGAGAGACAAAAATCTATACTGGGTGGCCTAAGACGATAAGACCTCACTGTACTCCAATGCCAATACCTGTCTTGGTGTGTACTCGTACGTACCGTCGATGATACCGATCAGCGTGTCCTTTTTTTTTTTCCTCAGCGTAGCAGTAAAGCGGTTTCTGCAAATTATATGAATTGCTATAAGACAGGCCGAAGGAGCGCCAACTTTTCACTCTTACAACCATAAATATAAATAATGACTGCCCAATTTTTATTTTTGCGCCCAAATTCTAATAAACGAGCAATATATACAACTATAATCTGTGCTTACTGCATATGATATAAACAATTTGTCCCAATTTTCACGAGAAGTATGGTTGTAGCAAAAAAAATAATTCTAGTCGACGAGCAGTTTTCACTATAAGCTACTTTTATTCAGAGTAGCATCAGCAATTAATTGGTCATAGTTAGAACAAGAATTATGGTGTCTCTGAACAAATTCCAGCAGCTGAACAATTTTGGTATAATCGACTTTTACTCGAAGAGGTATTAGGCTTATAATATATATATGATACATCCTCTTACCGTGTCCCATGTGCTTCCTTCCAGTTCCATAATATTACTGAAGTCTACCTGTATAAGAAATCAATATTTCAATTCGTCCTTGTAGGACTAAAATATTATCCATGCACTTTGAGCTACGTACGCTACATGACTTTCTGACGTCCTATGACAATTGCAAAAAGTTTCATACTTGCTTTTTTACTTCTTCTTTACTAACGGGATCTTAGTTGTGTGGAAGTAACTTAACCTAGTCTATATTTCTTACATTGCTTTATGGCTTGTGGAGAAATTCTTAGCTGTTCAGCCTGTTCTTTATCTAGACATCTGGCATTGTGCCTGCGTATATTTGGAGCATGGGACTTCTTTTGATTTTATGTACTGTAATTACAATTAGACCGGTCAAAAGTAGCGGTAAATTTGCATTAACAATAATTATAAATGTTTCAATGTATAACGTTATTTATGATCGCTGTACGTTTTTATTTTCAGGCGGGGCACTTAATAGTTGAGCTTATTTTCTGCATTGTAAATTTTGTAATACAATTTTTACATACCCGTAAATGGTATGTGCTTGAACACCGAGTCTACACATGAGAGGACAAAAATTAAGTGGTAGGCGTTACAAGCGAGCCTTGCCAAGTTCACAGGCGCTACTTTTGACTGTGTTTGTGTATATACGCGCTTGTGATATACACTTACGCACCTTTTCTTTTGTGTGTACTGAGTATAACAGCTCATAATTTCACGGATAGCAGCGAAATCCGTTTCCCTTCCATTCTCCTTGCACTATAAGTAATATCTATATATTTAGTCCTTTGAACTCTAAAGGAACGTGTAGATGCATTTAATAACGTTGGTGCCACTTAATTTTCTTATATGATGCTTACTGATGCATATTCTACTACACTCTTACACAGATATATTCTACCCTGGAGAGCCTCTAGTAGGCAGTCTTTACCTTAGTTGTTAGTGCTCAAAGTTATGCTTCAATCAAAGCACTTCTTCAGTTCTTTATACTGAGAAATCCAGAGTTAATTTTAACCTTTTATAATATGTTTCATTGCCCGTCCGTGGAAGCCCGGGGTGTAGTTTGGATACTTACAGTTCCCAATTCTTCATGTAAGCCTACTTCGAACATACCCTTGATTTATACTTTTATAAAAATGTATTTAGTTCTCTACGCAACTCTACCGGTACTTAGCTCCTTGATTTATTATTTCATAATGTATCTTAGTCCCCCAGCAGCCTACTTGGAACATAACCTTACATGTATGTAGATATAGTTTATGATTTTATGATGCATCCAGTTCTCGAAGCAAGCCTACCAGGAACATATCGTTGACCTATTCTTTCATAATAAATCCAATTCACTCAGCAAGCTTGCCAGGAAGATACAGTACGAGGTCATAGAAACGAACGGAACCAAGATCCGCTTGTTAATTAATTAAATAGTTCAGAAAACGGCATCAAAGTTTGGTAACTTTTATACATTCGTACCTCAGGAACTAAGAGAGGTATCATTTCTTCCAATTGTTGTGTAAACACCTGAGGTATTATGTAATATCACTCACGTTCTTTACAATGACGATGACAGTCATAAAGTAATAAGCTAATTTCAATTGTGGTGCTTGGTACCGTATAATTCGAAGGGCCTCAATAACTCTTTCATAATGTATCCAATTTTCTACGCAAGCCTGCCAGGAACATAGCCTCAATATACTCCCCCACTTCTTCCCCACCTCCCCGTAATATGTCCACCCCTCTCCCTCACCAACTTCCCGACTCCCCACCCAGTCCCACGCCGACACTGCCAGAACTCCTCCACCAGCGCCCGCCGACCAAACTCTCGCCAATTAAAAACCGCCCCAGGATTGCGCCCACAGCCAAACCTGAGGTACTTCCTGTCTGTTTGTTTGGTTTTTACTCAAGTATTTCGCCTATTCTACTTGGAACTTCCGGTTTGTACCTAGTACCTTTCCTATTTAGAGCTTCCACTTTACATCACCTTTCCTACTTAGAGCTTCCACTTTACATCTATCCCCTGTCCTACTTAGAGCTTCCACTTTACATCTATCCCCTGTCCTACTTAGAGATTCCACTTTACATCTATCCCCTTTCCTACTTAGAGCTTCCACTTTACATCTATCCCCTTTCCTACTTAGAGCTTCCACTTTACATCTAGCACCTTTCCTACTTGGAGCTTGCACTTTACATCTGTCACCTTTCCTACTTAGAGCTTCCACTTTACATCTGTCACCTTTCCTACTTAGAACTTCCACTTTACATCTGTCACCTTTCCTACTTGGAGCTTACAGCTTGCATTTATTTTTGTTGTTTAGTGAAGAATTCGCTTATTCTACTTAGAACCTCTTGCTTATCTCACTGCTAAAGTCTAAAATTAGCTAGTAGCACATTAGACAGTTTTTTCTTTAGCAGAATTCTTGGCCACCCAGAGGCTAACATAGTAAACTAGCTTCCGGGGCGGTTCAGAATTCTCTTAGGAAAAGAGTAATAGGGTTCTGTTTATTTGGTCTTCACTAAAGTATCCCTTATTCTACTAAGAACTAAATTTACTTAGTTTTTACCATTCACTAGGTTTCTGCAAAAGTAATTAGCGAGCAGCACATCTGATCTTTCTTCCGTTTGTTAGCTTTTTACAGAAGCCTATTGCTCATTTTATTCGAAAATTCTCTCCATTGATATCAATTTGTCCAGTTTCTAATATATCATTTGCACATTGTGCTTAAGGAAGTCGTTTCTTCCTTATAAGCATTCTGCATTTTTGTATCCCATGTTGCAAGTGGAATTCTTTCTTTTCCTTTATTCTGTCATTGTGATAATATTTCGCTTATGGCTCATCTTGGAGATTTTGCATCTTGATTTGTTTTGTTTATATTGTAATCATTTGGCAAACAGGACAGGAGCTATTCTTATCTTTTACTCTGGTCTCATTGAAATATTTCGCTATTGCACATGGGTGTTTCTTCACCCTGTTTTTTCTTCTATCCCTTCTATCAATCTTTTTCATCTTGATGACTTCTTCCTTTTTGTTCAATTTTTTTTGGTATTGATTCATAATTCTATGCCTGCCATATTTTTCTGTTCGGTGAAGCATCACTTTGATCAAACGTTGGCTTCGTGCATCTGTTTTTTTTCTACTTCTTCTTTTTCAACTTATCTTGGCTAAGGCAGTTTCCTAATATATCGTTTATATGAAAATCTATGCACTTCCTCATCTTCTTTCATTTGTTACTATAGCCACTTCGTCTGTTAAACCAAAGTTCAGTATCTATTGTTACAAATACCAAATTTTTGCCTTTTTCGTGCCTCATTCTGTAGTTTACATTAAACCATGAAGTACACAGTTAATATTTTGAACTTTCTAAATGAAAAAATATTGGATCATTCAGTTTTGCCATATTACCATATCATACATAGTCATGCTTCATTGCCATGCAGTGATGTGTAGAATACCTTACGGGGCTGATGATGACTTAGCTATTCTCATTTGGAATTTGTGGTACTTCAAGAATTTAAAAGTATGTTTTGCACTTGTGTACTACCAATACAAAAATTCCGTACAGCTATCACTTAATGATGGTGTAGCCGACTTTCAAGCATCCCTTATCCATTCCGCACACTTGGCATTTTGTATAATGATTACATGATTTCAAGGCTTTGCCTTATGAGGTATAGCACGTATGCGAAATTTAAATGGCAGTGTTACGTATTTCGTAGATCTTAGCGTATTCTATGTATGTATGTAATCTGATTTCTTTTTTCTTACTTATGTAAAGATCAGCATATTTTATTCATTTAAGCAGGCATGATGCACTGATTAGATCTAACCTTCACTTCTGTAATCTGATATAAAGTCTAACCAATTTCATGTATTTCAATGACTGTAGATATTTACATTTATTCGTTCATTACAGCAACTGCAGCAAATAAAGAGAATCTTGTCAGGTACAATTTTTGCTGGTGTTTTCAGCTGTGTGTTTTCTTAGCGTATTTGATTGTGTTGGAGTGTCTCGAAAGTTTAACCCTTTCGCTACGGAAACTTTTGCTCTTTTATGAGGTGCTAAAAGAAGCTTCTTGAAGACACCATCATTGTAGTCACTTGAGTTCACTTACAGTGTAGTTCAGTCATCAAAAAAATACTATCATTGACTTCAGACGGCTTGTTAAATATGTTGTTCAAATTTTCAGAGCAAGAAACATTGCACCAGTTTTAATAATGAAAATTTTGATGCGGTACGTGTACGTACCGTCAGGATCGAAAGGGTTAATAATATGTTCGCTTTGCTGGCTGAAGAGTCTGCTCTAGTGGTCTGACAACTGCACAATATTGGCTAAAAAAAAATACTCCCATAGAGTCCGCCCTTCATTGCACAAATGGTTTACCTGTTAAATGGAAAACCAAAATTTTGCTTACCCGTATTTTTAATGTCGTAATCAATATCTTCACAGCTAACACTCTTGGCTACAGTTTTAAGCTTGTAACGGCAAGTTTCAGCTTTTGGTGCAAAGTCAGTCTTGTGATACACAAAATTTTGTCTGGGTCCTTTGTGGCTCATCGCTAGTCAAAATTTGTTTCAAATATCGGTGGATTTTATTGGAGTGTTTTTTTTTAGATACCCGAGTGCATTCAAAAGCCCACTGACACAAATTTTTTAGTCAGTAAAGTGCATTGAGGAATCTGCTGAACTCTGAATGCGTTTAGCAGAAGATTAATTATCTCTATGGGTTATGCACTTTGGTGTTTGCAATTGACGCACCAGAGGATTTCAGTGTTGCCATACCTTTGCTTGCAAGTGTTGAAAACAAACTTGAGCTTGTAGGTAAGGGATTTGTGCGGATGAACTTCTACGCTCCTTGTACCTTATCGTAGATGTCAATCGGGGAAATTTATAGGAAGTATTCATGCCATTCGTTCATACTTTTTAGTTTCTGTTCACTTTTATTATTCATCTTCTTTTCAGTATATTGTAAAAATTGTACTTGCTTTAGAAAAGTGCTGATCCATATTTTTATTTGAATCGACAGCAAACAATGAAGGTATATTTTGAAATTATAGCTTTCTATAGTTTTGCATAGATCTCGCGAGTGTATGCTACTAAATTTATTTGTCTCACAGTGAAAATTCTGAGTGTATTTATATGAATGAAACTGCAGTTTCTGATTGCATGAGTTGCGTCTCTGACTAATTCGCACCGTAGTATGCCTTTGGCGTTTCGTTTAAAACGTCAGGGGCGCGCCCATTTTGCTTCCTTTCTCTAAGAAGCTAAACTTTTAACTGATTTGAGTTGATTTTTCAAACACGCTTGACACATTTTACCGTGACTGTTATTCAGTTAAGCACTTTAACCTTCTAGTGCCAACAGTAAATTTGTTATAACGTTTCTAACAAGATTATTCGTACGAAAATCTGCACCAATCACTCTTTGCTGCTCATATTAACCAATCTGAAGCGGTAAAGACTTTATACAGACGGTTGCAGACTCTACTTGAATGAGCTAAGCATCAATTCTTGTACGAACTGCTGTATGCAAAACTGGACACTATGGTATTTCAATGGGCGGTAAAGAGCCAAGGTTAACTTTGTTTGTTCCTATAGGAGCGTATTCTGTAGAAGCTAGTAAGAATTGGGTTAATGATGCAAGCACTGTCTTAACTCGAGTACAGTTTCCCGTGTAATAAAACTAGCTTTTTAAATTGAAGAATGCCCCGAAAAACACCCAGCGTCTGAACCCTTGAGGGTCAATTTGTATTTTTTCAAATACTGCATAGCTCATTGTAGGGTACATCTTACCACTTGTAGCGTCTTGTCGCAAGGGAAATAGATCCGTAAAGTAATTGTCTAGTGTTTGGGGGTTACGACTTCCAAGGTAAAACTATTTTGGAACTAAATATATAAATGCTATGTCGAGAGAGTTCTAGTAGTACTAGTTAACCAAATTTTGCTTATGGCTTGCCTCTGCTTAGACACTGTAATTTAGCAGCTCTTGAAAGCTAAATATAAGCGAATTTTCTCGTAAAACTTTACCACTGTGGTTAGGCAAAGGAAATTGAAATTTCCCGAATTATAACTTAATCTTACATTCTAATGGTTTTCATGAACTTTTAAAGAACTTAGCCAAACAGTATTCCTACCGATCTACTTACTGAAAATTGTATCATACTCTATGGTTTATACAATAGCAACAAGCTATAAAATAGTTTAAAATTTTAATTTTCTGTGTGATTTCTTATCCAAATCTGACGAATTTTTTTGCTCTGTGGAGAATTTACCCAAAAAATGTTTTTAAAATGTTCTGAAACCTTCTAGAATGTTCTAGAAGCCTGTAGAAGGCTCCAGTTTCCAGAAGCCTGTAGAACGCTCCAGTACTTTTTAGAAAACTAAAATGTTTCAAAACGTTCTAGCTCGTCAATACTTAATATAAGGCTAGGGCTTTGACATTGGCGTGTAGTTGCAGATCTGGCAAACAAAGAGGGGAAATAAAAAGTAAAATTAGACAAAACCGCTTTATGTATTCATCAGATACACTTATATGGTCAGTTTATCTAAACACGCTAATGTGTTTCTGTGATAATGAATAGGAAATAGTTAGTACTTTGTGCTTAACTGAATTTTACGTTACAGACATAAATGAAAGTTTGAATTTCAGACAATACTATTCCTACGTAAAATAAAATTAAAGTTTGGAATTTACCGGTTTAATGGTTTAACACTGGAAAGATCCGTTTCTGATACTCGGAATGAGTTATTTGAAAAAATAAGGCGATGTTAAATTCAGGAAAAATTACGTGCGCTGTAGTCCTATTTATGCTCATCCAGCAAGAGGATATTGTTATGCACGAGTACCAAGCGCGTCCAATAACATACTACACTGGTTTCCTTTCCCTCTCTTGCAGTACAGAGTGGTGCGTAACTGGGTGGAATAACAGTAACGGGTAACAGGCACGAATCCTCAGAATTAGTGGTAGTGCGTTGTGACGTCATTGGGGTCTGCTAACTCTACACCAGGGTTGCCACTTAGCGTTTTCATTGCTAGTTTGGGCCATACCTGGTAGTGAGAAACTCTTCTTGTAATGAGAGTATTTCGGCAGTCTGGTAATGAACAAATTTTACCTAGTAATAAAGCTCAAAATAGAGGCAGTCTTGACTCTAAGAGGAAATTAAAGCATTTGTGCCTTAGAAGCGAAGCTACGACATTTGTTTATAATAAAAAAATGGTATCGTGCAAGATACCAGGTCGTACTGGATGAAAATTTGTGCCGCCAAGGAACAGTACCGGACGATTTGGCTCGCATAACCTTCGTAAATTCTAATTTCCCGCTGCACTGATGTGCAGCCTTTTCAGTAAACTGCAAAATCATTGAGAGCCTCTGCACGTATATGTTCCTTCGTCCGCGATTGGTTTCAAATAAGTGTAATATTAGCCATGAATTTATGGGCTTAGCGAGTTTGGTAAAGTAGCGGGAAATCTAGCAATGTAGGTAAGTCGTTGAACCTGGCCATAGACGTCTAGGATTTGGCAACCCTGAGCTCTACCGCCTTGAAGCTCGGCATGCAGTCATTGTTTCTTCTAAACTATAGGACTTTACTTTCAAAAGGATTTTTTTCATCCGCTTTAATGTATTTTTTTCGCCCTCAGGGGCATATTGTGGCGGGCTCTTTCCCTGCCACAATATGTTTGGGCATCACGCACCCAAGGTTCCCGAGTGCCTTATCCGCAGGAGGTGTTGCAGCTTGCCGCAGTTCCTGCTGACGAGGTTAG
>LQNS02007217.1:1058425-1085956 GCA_001587735.2 Parhyale hawaiensis
ATTGCTCATTTTATTCGAAAATTCTCTCCATTGATATCAATTTGTCCAGTTTCTAATATATCATTTGCACATTGTGCTTAAGGAAGTCGTTTCTTCCTTATAAGCATTCTGCATTTTTCTATCCCATGTTGCAAGTGGAATTTTTTCTTTTCCTTTATTCTGTCATTGTGATAATATTTCGCTTATGGCTCATCTTGGAGATTTTGCATCTTGATTTGTTTTGTTTATATTGTAATCATTTGTCAGACAGGACAGGAGCTATTCTTATCTTTTACTCTGGTCTCATTGAAATATTTCGCTATTGCACATGGGTGTTTCTTCACCCTGTTTCTTCTTCTATCGATCTTTTTCATCTTGCTGGCTTCTTCCTTTTTGTGCAATTTTTATGGTATTGATTCATTATTCTATGCCTGCCATATTTTTCTGTTCGGTGAAGCATCACTTAGATCAAACGTTGGCTTCATGCATCTGTTTTTTTTTTTCTACTTCTTCTTTTTCAACTTATCTTGGCTAAGGCAGTTTCCTAATATATCGTTTATATGAAAATCTATGCACTTCATCTTCTTTCATTTGTTACTATAGCCACTTCGTCTGTTAAACCAAAGTTCAGTATCTATTATTACAAATACCTAATTTTTGCCTTTTTCGTGCCTCATTCTGTAGTTTACATTAAACCATGAAGTACACAGTTAATATTTTGAACTTTCTAAATGAAAAAATATTGGATCATTCAGTTTTGTCATATTACTACATCATACATAGTCATGCTTCATTGCCATGCAGTGATGTGTAGAATACCTTACGGGGCTGATGATGACTTAGCTATTCTCTTTTGGAATTTGTGGTACTTCAAGAATTTAAAAGTATGTTTTGCACTTGTGTACTACCAATACAAAAATTCCGTACAGCTATCACTTAATGATGGTGTAGGCGACTTTCAAGCATCCCTTATCCATTCCGCACACTTGGCATTTTGTATAATAATTACATGATTTCAAGGCTTTGCCTTATGAGGTATAGCACGTATGCGAAATTTAAATGGCAGTGTTGCGTATTTCGTAGATCTTAGCGTATTCTATGTATGTATATAATCTGATTTCTTTTTTCTTATTTATGTAAAGATCAGCATATTTTATTCATTTAAGCAGGCATGATGCACTGATCCTAACCTTCACTTCTGTAATCTGATATAAAGTCTAACCAATTTCATGTATTTCGATGACTGTAGATATTTACATGTATTCGTTCATTACAGCAACTGCAGCAAATAAAGAGAATCTTGTCAGGTACAATTTTTGCTTGTGTTTTCAGCTGTGTGTTTTCTTAGCGTATTTGATTGTGTTGGAGTGTCTCGAAAGTTTAATAATATGTTCACTTTGCTGGCTGAAGAGTCTGCTTTAGTGGTCTGACAACTGCACAATATTGGCTAAAAAAAATACTCCCATAGAGTCCGCCCTTCATTGCACAAATGGTTTACCTGTTAAATGGAAAACCAAAATTTTGCTTACCCGTATTTTTAATGTCATAATCAATGTCCTTCACAGCTAACACTCTTGGCTACAGTTTTAAGCTTGTACCGGCAAGTATCGGCTTTTGGTGCAAAGTCAGTCTTGTGATACACAAAATTTTGGCTGGGTAAGTTGTGGCTCATCGCTAGTCAAATTTTGTTTCAGATATCGGTGGATTTTATTGGTGTTTTTTTAGATACCCGAGTGCATTGAAAAGCCCACTGACACAAATTTTTTAGTCAGTAAAGTGCATTGAGGAATCTGCTGAACTCTGAATGCGTTTAGCGGAAGATTAATTATCTCTATGGGTTATGCACTTTGGTGTTTGCAATTGACGCACCTGAGGATTTCAGTGTTGCCATACCGTTGGCGTGCAAGTGTTGAAAATAAACTTGAGAGCTTGAAGGTAAGGGATTTGTGCGGATGAACTTCTACGCTCCTTGTACCTTATCGTAGATGTTAATCGGGGAAATTTATAGGAAGTATTCATGCCATTCGTTCATACTTTTTAGTTTCTGTTCACTTTTATTATTAATCTTCTTTTCAGTATATTGTAAAAATTGTACTTGCTTTAGAAAAGTGCTGATCCATATTTCTATTTGAATCGACAGCAAACAATGAAGGTATATTTTGAAATTATAGCTTTCAATAGTTTTGCATAGATCTCGCGAGTGTATGCTACTAAATTTATTTGTCTCACAGTGAAAATTCTGTGTGTATTTATATGAATGAAACTGCAGTTTCTGATTGCATGAGTTGCGTCTATGACTAATTCGCACCGTAATTTGCCTTTGGCGTTTCGTTTAAAACGTCAGGGGCACACCCATTTTGCTTCCTTTCTCTAAGAAGTTAAACGTTTAACTGATTTGAGTTGACTTTTCAAACACGCTTGACACATTTTACCGTGACTTTATGACTGTTATTCAGTTAAGCACTTTAACCTTCTAGTGCCAACAGTAAATTTTTTTATAACGTTTCTAACAAGATTATTCGTACGAAAATCTGCACCAATCACTCTTTGCTGCTCATATTAACCAATCTGCAGAGGTGAAGACTTTATACAGACGGTTGCAGACTCTCTCTACTTGAATAAGCCAAGCATCAATTCTTGTACGAACTGCTGTATGCAAAACTGGACACTATGGTATTTCAATGGGCGGTAAAGAGCTAAGGGTAACCTTGTATGTCCCTATAAGAGCGAATTTTGTAGAAGCTAGTAGGAATTGGGTTAATGATGCAAGCACTGACATAAGTCGAGTACCGTTTCCCCTGTAATAAAACTTACTTTTTAAATTGAAGAATGCCCCGAAAAACACCCAGCGTCTGAACCCTTGAGGGTCAAGTTGTATTTTGTCAAAAACTGCATAACTTATTGTAGGCTACGTCTTACCACTTGTAGCGTCATGTAGTAAGGGAAATATATCCTTAAACTATATGTGTTTGGGGGTTATGACTTCAAAGTTAAAGCTATTTTGGAACAAAATATATAAATGTTATGTCGAGAGAGTTCTAGTAATACTAGTTGACCAAATTTTGCTTATGGCTTGCCTCTGTCTAGACATTTAGCTCTTTGAAGCTAAATATAAGCAAATTTTCTCCTAAAACTTTACCATTGTGGTTAGGCAAAAAATTTGAAATTTCCAGAATTTTAACGTAATCTTAGATTCTAATGGTTTTCATGAACTTCTAAAGAACTTAGCCAAACAGTATTCCTACCGATCTACTTACTGAAAATTGTATCATACTCGATAGTTTACACAATAGGAAGAACTTATAAAATAGTTTAAAATTTTAAATTGCTCTGTGATTTCTTATCTAAGTGTGATGAATTCTTTTGCATTTGTAAGCATGTATCCAAATTGAGAGCTTTTCGAAGGTTTCTAAGATGTTCTGAAACCTTCTAGAATGCTTTGGGAATGATCTACAATGCTCTAGGAACTTCTATGAAATTCTAAAAACTTCTAGAAGGTTCCAGTACTTTTTAGAAAACTAAAATGTATCAAAACTTTCTGGCTCGTCTATACTTCATATAAGGCTAGGGCTGAGACATTGGTGTGTTGTTGCAGATATGGCTAACGAAGAGGAGAAATCAAAAGTAAAATTACATAAAAACCACTTTATTTATTCTTCAGATGCACTTACATGGTCAGTTTATCTAAACACGCTAATTTGTTTGTGATAATGATAAGGAAATGCTTAATAGCTACTTTGTGACTTAAGGCTAATATGCTTAACTGAATTTTACGTTTCAGACTTATATTATCAAAAGTTTGAATTTTTAGACAATACTATTCCTACGTAAAATGAAATAAAAGTTTGGAATTTACCGGTTTAATGGTTTAGCACTGGAAAGATTTGTTTATGATACTCGGAATGAGTTATTGCATGCAAAATTAAGTAGTAATTGAAAGAGGATATTGTTATGCACAAGTACCACGCGCGTCCAATAACATACTACACTTCTTTCCTTTTCCTCTCTTGCAATACAGAGTGGTGCGTAACTGGGTGAAATAACAGTAACAGGCACGAATCATCAGAATTAGTAGTAGTGCGTTGTGACGTCATTGGGGTCTGCTAACTCTACACCAGGGTTGCCACTTAGCGTTTTCATTGCCAGTTTGGACCATATCAGGTAGTGAGAAACTCTTCTTGTAATGGGAAGTATTTTGGCAGTCTGGTAATGAACAAATTTTATCTAGTAATAAAGCTCAAAATAGAGGGTCTTGACTCTACGGGGAAATTAAAGCATTTGTGCATCAAAGCGAAGCTACGTCATTTATTTCTAATGGAAAAGACTATCGTGCAAGATTCCAGGTCCTACTGGATCAAAATTTGTGCCGCCAAGGAACCGTACCGGACGATTTGGCTCACATAACCTTCGTAAATTCTAATTTCCCGCTCACAATTCGACACTATAGAGCAGGCACTGATGTGCAGCCTTTTCAGTAAACTGCAAAATCATTGAGAGCCTCGGCACGTATATGTTCCTTTCTGCGCGATTTGTTTCAAATAAGTGTAATATTAGCCATGAATTTAAGGGCTTAGCGAGTTTGGTAAAGTAGCGGGAAATCTAGCAATGTACGTAAGCCGTTGAATCTGGCCATAGACGTCTAAGATTTGGCAACCCTGAGCTCTACCGCCTTGAAACTCTGTATGCAGTCATTGTTTCTTCTAAACTATAGGACTTTACTTCCAAAAGGATTTTTTCATCCCCTTTAATGTATTTTTTCGGTAATAACTTATTAATAGAGCTGAAAATAATAGAGAAGTAGTAAATGAAACATAAACTGCAGCTCCTTATAAGCTGTCCCATGATGCGATTGCTAATATTTTCCGAGGACGATAATTATTGTCTGTGCCACCCGGAAAGTGTTGCTTCACGCTGTTGCGTAATATGGAGGCACACGAGAGTCGAAGCTATGAAACGTCTCAGTCTGTCAACAAAAGTTTCTGTGGCTGTGACAACAGCTTAACGCGTTTAAATATTGCTTCAAGACAAACATCGTTGTAAATTTCAGCTCTCCCGGAATTATAAGAGATTTTCGAAACGGCATAATTGGCACTTATCACAGTGATATAACTGCATTGACGACTCAGATTTTGAACGATTAAGGACGCTGATACAGGGCAAGCCGAAGCCGTGGCAACGTAAACGGAAGAGGAGGGGAAAAATTTTAAGTGTTTGGACTACTGGGTGAAGCATGCGTTAAACTAAGGTAGAATCTAACCTAGCATGCACGCTCACCAGCTCGGAAGGGGTCTTCCGTTATTCTTTAATTTCCTTCACTTAAGATCAATTTTTACCTCGCAGACCGGGTGAAGTTGTAAAGATGAACGGCACCTTCTTGGCCAGCGAGGTAGAGTCCTCAGGAGCTTAGCAGCTCCATTGATTACCCTTGGCAATGTCGCATCAAATTACTTAGAAAAGCAAAGAAAAAACAGCACCCTATGGTCTATATGCATGTACAGTTCAAAAGCTATGAGTGGGGTCAAGATTTATCATACATGACTGCTCTACTAATATGGAGTAATCAAGACCGCATTTGTAAATTTTGAATCACTAATCCAAAGAATTAACTACACGCTTGTCTTACTTTCCTATTCCACTTGATGCACAATTTTCAATTTCATCTACTACTAGAAGTGCTTATAAAAACAGCAAAAGAGATTTAAATAACTTATGTTCCACACAACAAAATATATATTTTAGATGTGTGTTTGCACTAATTACTGCCCACTTTTTTACTTCAAGAATTGCTTTCTTCACATGTAAAACTGCTTTATTTTGAACTATGTAGTATCTTGACCGCCTTATAATTACGCACTACTAATTTACAGCACATTCACTTTCTCATTAGTAATTTAAGACAGCTCGAAACTCTGTGTGTTTAGTACACCTAACTGCAATTGAGATAGATAAACACACTGGGTTTACTTCACAGTATTCGCCGTTAATATGAGCAAGGACACTTGCTACTTCTATCAGTTTTTAAATTATCCCCGATCTTGAAAAAGAAAGGTCTTACTGCTCCGAATTCTTTGGTAGAGTTTGCTGGTAAGGCATATATAAAAAGTTGCCATCTTCGATGGGGCTCATAAAAACAATTTTCTTGTTTCTTTTTTGAATCATTAACTCATAATTTATTTAAATTTATCCTCTCAAAGAATACTTTCCCTAATAATAGGGTTTCAAACAAAATCGATGATTAATTTATTGATTTGATTTATTTAATTAGATAATTGTAAAACACTTGCCAAGAAGCACTTCGTCACGGACAATTCTGCGATTGTATTTTCATGAATTCCTGGGTCCACTTCTAAACAGTAATGTTCTTCAAAATCTTTGTGTTTTAAGTGGATTGTAAAGGGTTACTTCGTCCACTAAAGGTTTACCATAAGGCTAAGTTCGCAAGCAAGCCTTCAGTATATGCTTACTATACACATAGGTGGCTGCTACAACTACAATTGTGCTAGCTTACGAAAACTGTAGTCTAACTGAGTGACTATAGGGTTAATCCAGCAAAATTTTCTAATCAACAGGTAGTCTACGCAGAATTGGACCTAACGCCCGCCGACAAGAAAGCGCCAACAGCCGCCGACAAGTCAGCAGTAGACGAGGGCACTGAGTACGCGCAGATCGTCGGAGTTCTCAATAACCAATAAGAAATATTTAGGATTTTACTAAAATTTTATTATAGAATTAGCCGGGAGCGGTGAAAAATTTTCCGGAACAGAAGTTTTCTTTCTTCATTGGAGCCCGGAATTGTGAGATTGTGAAAGCATATTCTAAGTCAGGCTACTCATTCACGACCTGTGAGAAATTACTTAAAACTGACTAGTGTTGTTCTTAGGCCTGTGTTACTGATACACCGTTTTCGTGTAACTTATTTTGAAAGTGTAACATGCATACGCATGAACGAATGAATAGACAGACGGAACCACAATCGAAATTATAATATAGATGTGTATTACGGGTTGTGGATACTTTTACTGCATCACTTGTAAAACTGGATGCACTGTAGAACATATCACTGATAACTCAGATAATAACCATAAATTCTATAGTTTAAAGAAATCAGAGTCTCTATATTCTTAAACTGCGACTATTAACTAAAATATTTCAAAATTTTAAAAATCAGATTTTTGTCGCTTTGTATGATCACCAGCTTTTGTCAGAGGCTACGTTTTTTCAACCTAGGCTAAGAATAATCCGATGCTAGAATGAATGTGCAAATGATTTAACTCTTATAAGAGCTTATGTTATTATTCATGGAATTAAGATAAAATTAACCCTTTCTTCCAAGAGTTAACTCACCTCGCTCGTAGAAATAACACATGAAGTGTAGCGTGTATGCAACTGTGTGAGAGGAAGGGATTAAATGTTCGTTGCCTGCAGAAAGGAAGAAGAAAAGTTGGCCACCCAGTCCAGTCTGAAAAAAAGGTTGTGTGAATTACTTGATAGGAAACATAGGCTACGCTGTTAAAAAAGAAAAAAAAGAGGCTATGTTTAGCTTCTTTTAAACCACATAATATCCTAGTATCGTTCATCGCTGACAAATTATTTGCGCGTTAATGATAATTTTTGGAGCAAAGTGAGCAACAATTCGTCACAGAAGTACATAGATTTTTAATTCATTTGCTCATTATATTGGCGAATACAGGCTAGTTAGTTAATTTTCTTTACACATCTTAAAGGTGCTTATGAGATGTTGCTGAGTAAATGTACTTCTTAGACAACGAATCTATGTAGACCAGCATCTTCTTTCATGAAAGTTACGTGAGACACTGGATTTTCATGAAAATTTTCCGTATAGTGTGATACGTGTTATCTCCTAGCCGGCACACCTTTCAGCGTGCCTGTAAAAACCTGCAGTAGCCGTGCTGGATGAGCACGCTAAATGCACAAAACGTAAGGCAGTAGTGGTATGAGCAATTAGCATCACAGACTAATTTTCAAAACTCTACTGAATGTACAATACTTCCATCATAGTCGATATCTATGAGCGCTTCATAATCTAGATGCTTGCTACTAGTCTAAATACTATTGTTTATGGCTTGACCGCCAATGCTGCTAAATATGCTTTTACAGAAGAGAGGACGACTATAAGGTTCTAACATAAATTAATACTAACAATGCCTCGGTACTTTGACATAAGAGTTCATAAACTTGCAAATTTCCTGAGTGGTTCGGTGGATTGTTTTGCTCGTGCTACGAGTCAATAGCCAAGCTACGAGCAGTCGCTTTCTTGATTTTTTGGTGCAACTCAAAATGCGAATGGCGAGAACATCCTGTTACGCCGCTGCTGGTTGGCGCAAAATTCCAAATATAGTTATAAGGACCTTGGTCCTTTCAAAAGAACATTTCAAGTAATACTATTCCTACCAGAAACCGATATTTGTGTTGGTCCTCACAGGGTTTGTTCAGTTGAGAACTCGACCTATGTGCAAAGCGAGTAACGAAATCTGTCACGAAATGAGTAATTGTATTCTTAAGTCAAAGCATCAGTGTAGTCGGAAAAAGTACGACCGAAAACTAATATAATAGTATGAAAATATTTTATGGGTGCTCCTACATTACTATTATAAGAATTTCAGTTAATTCTGTAAGAAACGAAGTTTATGTTGCTTTTCCAGTAGGATATTTTTCATCAAACATTACAAAAAGTTGACATCTTATCAAATAAAACAAAGTTTTCCTCTACAAAATCACAAAATTGAATGTCCTCTCACTAGATTTCTTTTTCCTATAAAACAGACGTTTCTAATAACGGTAATTAACTAACAAATTGGAAGCTTAGTCTGCACATGGTGAATTCATAATAAAAGCGTGGCGAGAAAACTACAGATACAATAGCAATAATTCTTTTTCCCTTTTCTGCTAACGCATTAGAAAAAAGTGATTCTATTTCGGGTTCAAAAGTCTGTCGGAGAAGATACGGCAACTTCTTTCATCACTGTCGTTTAGGATATGATTAATAATAATAGTGTAAAGTGAGTAAATTGCAGCAACATAACAAATACTTTCGATTCAGATGCAAGTAAAAACTTGATTCTGCAGAAATGTACTTCTGGCGTGCGACTAACAAATTTAAAGAAAAATTTTGCCGCCATTCTGTATTTTGCGTAGAAATGGGAGACTTACTAAAAAGTAGACGTACCTGCAATCTTTAGTTAAGGCCTCGCTAAACACGACGCGGTGTTTCAAAAAAAAGAGAAAGACGTAGGGTCATATTATATAGTGTCGATGGAAATATGGAAGTCCTGCAAGATGGGCCCTACACTGGATCTACAGGCATATGAATAGTAACTTGGAAAAGAAGAGAATAAAGCATCATTAATAGGAAATGAAAATCGAAGCTATCACAGCAGGCACGAAACCCTTAGAAAGGGAACCTGCAGGGTTATCAAGGGCATAACTGCCAGTATATGCTTATGTTGTAAGTTTTGCATGTGAATCATACGAAGATATCATTACCGTAAATTTACTTGGAATCATCACGAGATTACTCTTACCATATTTTTTATATAGATAAATGCTATGTAAACGCATTTGTAGGAATTTTTCAAAAGAACATAGTGAAACAGTGAATGCCGTTTTCGTAATCGAATATGGTTGAATTCTAAAAGATTCTTTTGTTAGTTTTCTGCGGATTACGCGTACAATAATCGTGTATAGTGTAGCTTCATCCTCAACAACCCTAGGAGTTTCTTTGCATTGTAGTTTTATAGCGGAACTTTATCACGAAATGAACAAGTACGCGCTCTAAACAAACGGCCAAGTTCATTGTCTCCATCGAACTGGCCAGTTTGTCAACTAAACCGTACAAGAATTAACTTCTCAAAGTGCTCATTGAACTAATCCTATATCGACGCGAATTTGAAGCGTAAACAACAACGCGCCGAATGAATTAGACAATGCGAGATGAATAATCTGTACATATATGCTGAATACTTATCTTTAAGTTCTATAATAGATTTTTTTAATTAGAAATGATTTGGCAATGCAAAGTCGGTGTATGTTGATTTAGACTTACCTTACAGGTGTGTTCATTTTATCATCTTGGTGTGTTTTGCGATTTCCGTGTCTTGTAACAGCAGTTCTTAACGTTTCATCCAGTGATTAACTTTGAAAAATGATACCTTCTCTCGATGAATGAGCGATTTTCTAGAATATGGTCAGCGTCCAGCTCATTATGGTGATTGCTGCACAGCATCTATCGTCATGTAACTTCGATCTCTATAGTGCCTAGTATGTTTACATTCGGGGACGTTACTGATCGCGAAATATCTACGAAAAGTGATATTTAATTTAAGAACAATGGGCTCAAAAGCTTACCTGCGAAAGTTCAACTGTAAGCGATTTTCTGACTTGTGTTCAAAGTTATTCGTATTACACAAAACCCAGTATATTACCTACTTTTTTCTCAAATCAACGAGGGATTTGCAAGAGGCTACTTCAATACTGTAAAAATATTCATAGGGGTGGTTTTCAAGCAGGCTTTGACCTGCAAGAACTGTATGAATCCCGTAAAATTAATGTAATACGTTTATAAATGTTTCGATATAAAGACAATGATACGTATTTGTGAAATATCGATGAAAACATTAAATTGGGTTAGCTCTAGGAATGTGCGATGGTTAAAACAGGTGCATAAGCATTGGTAAGTAGTATCGAGGTACAAGCAATAACTTTGAATTTACATACAAGTTTAAGAATATTGTTTTTTGTTTAAAGCCCCAACTATGAAAGATTAAACAGGTCCTTCTCTTTAACATTCGACCAAAAATTGAGCTTTAATCTTGTTCCCAGTAGAGACATGTTTACCTTTTTTTTTTGCAGAGGTGCCTTTTACGAACTTTACCAATGAAACTACTTTCACGGTATAATTTTAAAGGGATAAAATTAAGACGATGCTGGCAAAAGATAAATTCAGGATTAAAAGCACTGAACTAATGACAGATTTATATTATAGTAGAAACTGAAACGCTCATTCAGGAATATTGGTTGGGAACAAGTTGATGCCATTCAGTGAAGTTGAGATTTTTTTTCAGTAGAATCAATGAAACGTTAAAAACTGTTGTTGAAATGTGTGCTAGCTGTAGCATAGATTCCACAAATGTAAATATATAGTATTAAGTGTCCTCTAGATTGTTTGTGTAAGAAAGTCTAGTGCTTAAGGAACCAATTTATATTCGGGTAATATGTATTCTATCAGAGTTTCGATACCAGACTCGATAAAACATAACATTATATTTCTCAAACAGTTTGTTTCAAGTGCGAAATGATAGAAAAATGGGAAATTTGTCTAGTGTGATATGAATATTTGAAATTAATGATTGGTTTGGCTTGTATTTAGAAAGTTGGAGAGTTAAATTTAATTGAATAAACTGGCATTAATCACTTTTTCTTGATGAAGGTAAAAAAATAACTTGATTTGAAATATTTACATAGGTCTATGGGTATCTGTGAAGCACAGCATACTCTCTGACAAAAATTATATCATAGTTGTGAAAAAGTTGGTAAAAAAGAGGACATATACTGATGGAGTGTAATCAATGTTATCATAGAACCCTGGCCTAATTAAAATAAAGTAGGTAATAAATAGTGTGTCTATGTCGAACGATGGCTTTTATTTCAGTAAGCAACATTTCCGTGAGAACTGAGGTTGTGGATAAGTGTGTCCTCTGCAACGAGCACATTTTTAATTTGTAAAATTTACGGTAATACATACGCAGTTGTAATAAATTGTACTATGATATATTATGACGTTTTTCAATATCCATTAAGAGCACTTTTACACCCGATGCAGTCCCAGCTTCTTCAGCCCGACGTACATGAATGACAAAAGTTGAGCAAAGACTAGACTATGACATTCATTCACGTTACCACAAAAGCACGGTGGCTCTGACTTGCTCATCGTTATAGTGTGATTGAATGATAAAGTTTCCGCTCACAAAACTATGTGTGGCGTTTCAGGAGAGAAAAATAAAGGACATGTTGTATGTTGGCAGGCGCGTGGAATCCATGCACGTGGGCGTTCCCATTCAGGACCAAGGCACAGTAGAACACTGAGCAAGGAAGAAGAGGAAGGGCAGAAAAAAAAATCTGCACCAGTAGGAGTAAGAAATGGAAGGAAGCAAAGTAGGCAGAGGCCATCTATATCTATGGAGACAACCCACACCCCCGAGAGCGCTACTTGGCCTGTTCTTCATAACAGTTTGGGCGAACCTAACCAACCGACCAGCGTTGCTACGAGCTTGTGATAAGCAGACCCCGGATTAATTACATCTATGTATGAATGCGCACATCATGAACCCAAATGTCTAGTAGATAATGAGAACAATGGAGACCAGCGTAAAAAGAAACTAGGGTAACATGTCTAGTACCCGTCCACCATGTTAGTAGCCGTCCACTTGATTATTATGGACGGCTACTAGCAGTCTCAGGTATTATTATATTTTTATTATGATTCACTCAATACGATTCGATGAGGGGAAGCCAAGTTTTTGTCGAAAGTTTCGAACAAATAAAGCCCTAAATGTTCGAGTACGCCACAAAAATCAATGACCGCTATTATATATTCATCAAAATAAACGCAGAATCCTTTGAAAAGGCTAGGAAATCTGAATTGCTGGTTGTGAGTAGCTGGTGCAATTTGCTTCTCCTGACCGACTTGAGTGCTTATTTTGCGGAGTTACGAAGTTTATCTCAAGTTAGTAACCGGCCCTGACCTTCAATGAGGAAAGACATTGGAGATTTGTATTTAAAAAGTTTGCTTTTCCTCGTGCATCGTGCCTGCATGAAGCGCTTTGGATCACTGCTGTTGGGGCAGCTGGGAAAGGCGAACCGAAAAAAGTACAAGATGCTGAGAGAATATACAAATTGCTTGAATGCGGAAATTATAAGTAAATTATAACAGTAACATAATATACTAGGAAAATATCAGGTAAACAATAACTGAAGATGGTGCTACGGGTAAACATTGTGTCCAGATTTTGGATTCTGGTAGTTGTGTGCTCTCTAATTTCATCGATTTACATTTGGAATAATTATTCTGTGGAACGCAATGGGCAAAATAAGCTGGAGCAACTTCGTCCTGCCGATGGTGGTCAGAAAAACCCCGTTAAACTAGCTATGAAAGAGAAAAGGAAATGTCAACAAATGTTCACTTTAACGGAAGCTTATGATGATTCTGAAAAGGCGGATTCAATCAGAAGTATTATTAGCGAGATGCAACAAGAACTTGAAAGTTCTTCGCTGTGGAGCAGAGATCCCTACATTCAGCTAAGTTCATACTTGCCGTCCTTGATCCAAAAAAATTCACCTAACTTCAGTATATCAGCCGTGGAAAACCTGTTGGACAAAAATCACACACTTGAAGTCTGTAATCATATAAAACTGAAATTGAATACCCCGCACGATCTAGTCAAGCGCGCAACCCCCGAAGAAGTGTCGCTGGTCAAATTGTGTATGTTGATGAACCAGAATAGTTTCTCGTATAAACTTAAAATGGAAGGTAATCGGTTAGAACAGCTCCAGGGACAACTGCCTTACGTGCCTTGCAAGATAAAAACCAACTTCGACGATACAGAATTGAACAGCTGCTTGAAAATGGCCATCGAGAAGAAAAAGGGACCAGTGAAGATTGCGTTTATTGGAGACTCCAAAATGCGTCAACTGTTTGACAGCTTTTTGCAGAAAACAAAAGTGCTCAATTACACAGTGATTTCAGAGGTAGGTAATATTTTAGGATTTAAAAGACTTTTGTATCAATTGCTTAAGCCTCTCTTCGGATGCTACAACAATGTCTTAAAAGATCACTGGAAACGTGTACCTACTCTGTGAGTCAGTGAATACCGTACATTGTTACCTCCGCCAAGGAGGTTTTGTTTTCGTCGTGTTTGTCTGTCTGTCTGTCTGTCTGTCCGTTTGTCTATTTGTCTGTCAGCATGAATGCATGCACGCACAACAGTCTAGTAAGAAATAAAGAATTCTCTCTGCACCACCTCGATTGCTGTATGATTTTTTTTTTTCAAGTTTCCAGAATGAAATTTATCTCATATCTAACTCACGAAATAGTAGAGTGGCACTTCTCCAACAAATGTTCTACCAGACACGGCAAAAAATATACCCTGGGAGCGAATTCAACAGAGTGGGTATAGGTCAATCTTTTTCATCGGGTGCGAGTAATTTAAAGCAATATTCTTTTCAGTTTTCCCGATATCTATTCACTGATACGATGTGTAGCGACTACGTTCTTCTCAAAACTTTACTTTAAATTTTTGGAAATCCTTCAGACATGTTAAAGTATGGATGGAATTTGTATCTATAGGTTCCAACTATGGAAGCCAGCAGAAACGTACTAGTCAGAATTCATTTACAAGCTTCAAGACCTTACAAAACACTCGGTAGCTAGTTTTACTATGTGTAGGCAATAAAAAACCACCATATACATTAGCAATACAATTTATGAAGTCAATATTTTCACTTTTATTCAATGCAACGTCCAAAAAAATTACCCTAAGGCATTGCAACTGCTAGAACTTTTCCTTTCTCTCGCTCCGTGTGCATTGAAATTGGTGCCAAGCTTGACAATATGACAATTTTGTCCCATCAAAATCAGTGATGATATCGCTCGTCTGCGCACGACTTTCCTCGTAATGCCGGGACCTCCCTATGCCACATAATAAAGCAAATTTATTTATTTATATACTTATATACGATACTTTATTGCAAGGATGTTCTGTTCGCACGACGTCTCGAGATAATAATAACTGAAGTCGGTAACGCAGAGACAGCCGTGTGAACAACACGCGAGTTGTATATCCTTGTATCTTGTTGTGCGTGCGAATGCATCGTGTGGCCCCTGCATCACAAAAATTGCCATCGAGGCCTAGCTAGAGCGCGAACACACCACTGTCGCCAAGTCAGCGCCGCGTTAGTTTCGCTAGAACAGACTATAAATATAACTATAGTCTGACCATTTTATGATGGCGGTTCGGTCGTGGTCAAATTCCTCTACAGCGGGGCCAATCCTATTATTATTTCTGAAATTTCTCTATAGGCAGTTAGTGGGCGTGTCTAAGATATGGGCCGAACAAAATCTCAGATATACTCATAAAATTGGCAACGCTATAGAGGAATTTGACCACCACCGAACCGCCTCCATAAAATGGTCAGACTATAAATGAATCATGAGAAGGGTAGAGGCAGGGAACAAGTTGTATGCAACAAGAATAAGCTACAACTACGATATACAGGTGAAAAATCTCGCACATGGTTCACTCATATAAAGAGTTACTTGTATTAAGTTTGTTACCGAAAATAGGATGCATGTTAGTCACCCAATTTCATTTGCCTATTTTCATAGATTTTCTAGTAGGTATTTACAAATTTTTATAACTTACGCTACAGTTCACCATTGCCAGTTTTCCTTCAATTAAACGTTTGCGGCAACAAAAACATGAAGGGTGGGAGCATCTTTTTTTAAGGTGCCTGTTCATATAAGGCGCACATTTTTCGGTCCGCATTCCCTACTGCGAGTAAAATTCACCTGGATTATTACAGGGTAAGAGGCTGAGTGTCGTCGAGTGGCTGTTCCAGCGATTTAGCTTCAAGTATCCGAAACACGTCGTGGCCTTTCCAGCGAACGAAGAGAACTTTAAACTCATCTACAAGTAAGTCATTTTCATTCATTCTTATTTTTCCAGCTCAAGTCTCCCCATCCATAGCACATTTTGTGATCCAATAAGTGAAAGAAAAATAAGATTGGTGTGCAAGCTGCGCATCGTTGGTCCTACTTTCGCGTGGAACAGGCCTAAATTGGGTCGGGTTTTGACCAGTTCATTTTATCCTCGACTTTTCAATAGACTCTGTTAAGATAAAATGGAAGGCATTACAAACGCATTGATTTTTATTTTAGATTTGCAGCATTTGACGAACCCTCGCTGGCCGAGATAATGAAGAAGCCGATCTACCACACCTTGACGCGTTGGGCTACCGAGGTGGAGCCTGCGCCTGATATACTAGTGATTGGTGAGTCAAAACTAGCCTCTCACTGGTCACTAGTGCGTCAATGCTAGCCTCACGCTGATCAGGGGTGACTGAAAAGTATCAACATACTGGTAAGAGGTGAAATAAAACTAGCTATAGCGACAGCCCACCTCGCGGGACAGGAAGGAAATATAAAGAACCTACCTAACTCTAGAAAGCTAACTTTCTCAGCAGGAACTGCAACCAGATGCTACATCCCCTGCGGAGAAGGCACTCGGGACCCTTAGGTGCGATCACAGAGATAAGCTCTTCAATAATAACATACAAAAAAAAATAAAACTCCCCGTTCTCCATGCTATCTGCCGCGGTGGAGGCAAATTCACCCGGTTAAGGAAAATTCAACACCGTCGTTTTTTATGGCCAGCTAGTCATATATATACTTGAATTTTCAACGAAAAAATTATTATTACTTCTCTCACTTCGTTCGCGGATGATAATGATGACCGTTATTGGATAACTTACTCGCGTCACCACTAAAATTTTTGCGTCATTGGTTTAAGATTATGACGTCATTAAGGACGCCACGGCAAGTCTACAGTGGCCAATAACAGCGCTTGGCTATTGTGATGTCACGCCGGAGGACGCCCGTGATGTACCAATATGAGTTCTACTACTACCTTTATTTTACTGTGTACCTACCGGACATTTGTCGACAAAAGACGTGTGTGATATAGCCAATTATAGTTTACTTATCTATAGTTTAAGCTTTTCACTTTTTCTCGAAGGTTATGCTATTCAATCTCCTACCGAAAGAAAAATCCTAGTGGTAAATGACATTTTTAATTGCTTCACTAAATCTATTCTCCAAAATTTTATTTTTTCTACATATTTAATTAAGAGATAGGAGTTTCAGGTTTTAATCCCAATTAACTTACCTTTCACATGTTGGGTAGCTTAGTTCTGCTCCGCAGTCTGACACCGTCACAAAGCTATTTGATTTAGGATTAGCGCTTATGACTGATCAAGAAAGCGAAACCAACGCTCCCGATCGCTCTTGACTCAAATACCAAACTAGAGCACTCTGAGTGTGAATACCTCCGCCAAGCAAGGTCGCGGTAACGAAAAATTTAAATCTGCCCTGAAACCATGATTTTCTTTGTATGAACACCAAAATCCGATCACTTGTGTCGTTTGATAATATTAACGGTGCCTGTAATTTTCTAAGAGATCCTTTCATAGCTTTTTGAATTTCGCTACTAGCAAACATTTTAACAAACATAAGCCAAACACACAAACGGACATACCGATCATCACTAAAATTTAATCAATTGTCTTCTAACACTACTAACAATTCCTGAAAATTTCACAAGGATCCATCCATAACTTTTGAATTATTGCGGTAACAAACATTTAAACAAACAGAAGTCAGACACACGAACGGACCAACACATCATCACCAAAATTTATTCAATCATGTTTTCAACATTACTAAAATTTTCTGAAATCTTCATTGAAATTCGAGTTATTTGGCTTACAAACATAAAATCAAGCACAGCGACAAACAAACAAACGCACCAACAAATCATCACAAAAATTTGATCATTCACTCTCTGTAATGAACTTAACTACTGTAAATTTCATCATGAAAATATGTTCCTAACTTTCTAAGTAATGACATCAACAAAAAATAAGCAAACAAACAAACGGATGGACGGATCTTCACCTAAAGTTGATAATCTGTTCCTCCTAACATACCTAACAATCCCTGTAAATTTCGTGGAAATTGGTCCATAACTTTTTGAGTTATCTTGATAACAGACAGAATAACAGACAGACAAATCCTACGGAAACATAACCTCCTTGGCGGAGGTAACAACAAAACTCACAAGACAAACATAATGCGATTGAACTGTCCAAATTGCTTATGCTTTAACTGACATTTATTTTTCAGGATATGCTGGCTGGATGTTAAACGAGATTGTTCACCGAAAAGTTACTACGCTGCATTCTTTGGACAGCTTGCTCGAACTCCACAGGACTGTACTTCTCATTTTGTTATCCATGCAACACAAAACGCGTGTGATATTCGTAGCCCAAAACCCACCGCGGGAACCGGTTGGCACAAACCGGTGGAAACCATATCATAAATCTTTAGACGACATCGGGAACATTTGGGCCGATATGGAATTTTTAGAAACTCTGAAACGTTTGCGAAATGAAGACTACGAAAGCTACCGTTTCCAAAAGGAAACCAAGTTGTGGCAGAAAATTGTTTCACAGAGTCCTAACCATCTGCAGAAATTCTTATTGGAAGCTCGTGCACACCTGGATAAAAATATTTCCTTAGTATTTAACATTACATCTACCGATGGAATCTTGAAGTCTACGCCGGAAAATTTCCCCACCGACAATAGGAATCAAAATTTCGAAAACTATTTTTCCCAGAGTATGGAAAAATCTCATAACGGCCAGCAGCTTCGCTCTTCTAGAGGCCACACTCATAATAATTCAAATAAAAAAGATTATTATTCCTCACGGCACCGTAACCTATTCAGGTCTAACCTAAACTCGTGTCTAAATCGCACCCGAGAAACCAATGCTACGTTGTTATTGAACCCACCTACATACAACAAAAGTACTCTCATCTCTAAAAATCACTCTCTTCATCCTCAGAAAAATAATTGTCACGAAAAACGACAAGGTAATTTACAAGCTTCATCCCCTAAATTGCCTGCCAGATCTTTATTATTCGATAATCTAGTAGACTCAGGCATTTGGTTTTGGGATACCATCTTACCGTTGAATATTGCAACAGTAGAAGAGTGCAATTCATTGTATCATCACGATTCATTATCTTCAGACTTGATTTCAGCAACACTCAAGATTCCCAGGAGTGCGTATTTCTGGCTAGTTTACAATTTGTTGACGGATTTTAATGATGATCCAAATCGAATTTTCAGAATCTTAGACAGACTTGCTCGAATGAAAGAGACTAGCAAGGAACACCCTCTAGGTCAACCTTACGTAGAACCTTACAATGGGAGCTTTTTTCGTTCTTTACGAGAACTGCCCGTTCAGAACCCAGTCATGAATGAAACGATAGTTACTTTAATAAACGAATACTATGACGCATACGCAGCGGCATACGGAGGGCCGTCATTGAATTGTAGAGATTTTCACCATCCCGGGATGGCGAGCACGGATGTCCAGGCGGTGCAAATAATTAATTTGCTTTGTAATCATTTTCTGAACTTACAGCAGAGTTATTGCTGTACTTAACGGCTACCTTTCGAAAACAATTGAACCAATACTTGGTTTCACAATGGAATTTCATAGTGATAAACTGCAGGAATTGCCCACACTACAGGCTATAAGCTAAAAGAATGCATTTTTACAGTGCGGTCATCAATTGAATGTGATTTTGCATCTCCAGTCAATGAAACTTTTCACTATATTTAAATATCAGGCTGTTTAGTTGGCTGTGCACAATGATTTTTTCTTCTAGTCTGATGTGCTACATATGGGATGCTACTAATTATATACCTTCGCCATGAAGGTTATGACTTTGCCTGTCCGTCTCTTGCCTATCACATTCATAACTTGAAAAGCAATTGGCCTATATTTATGAAATTTGCAGGGATTGTTAAACATGTTAGGGAAAACAGATTTATTATCACCAGCGAACAAAGTGAGAGAGGTGATAATGGTTTCGTTGAAGATTTAAGTATATATATTTGTATGGATATGTATTTGTATATATATTTGTATATTTGTGTGTCCACCCAATAAGTGGTCGAAGGAGTTGAGCAATGTTCATAATTTTTTTTTTGCTGAGAGTTCGGTGGGTTGCCCTCGACGTGACCCATACCAAAAAACTGGGAATAGCTGGCCATAAAAAAGGACGGCGATGAAATTTTTTCGCCACCCAAAAACACTCAAAAGAAGTTGAGCTATGTCCATGATTTTCTGCAGCGAAACTGGTGAGCGGCCCTCATTGTCACCCATGCAAAAACAAATTAAAAATAGGATTAGCTGGCCATAATAAATGACGGCAATGAAATTTGCTTCCTACCCGAAAACAGGTAGAAGGAGTTGAGCTATCTTCATGATTTTTTGCAGGGAGTCTGGTGGGCTGTCCTCGATGTGATTCATGCCAGGAAACTAGGATTAGCTGGCCATTAAATAATGACGGAGAAGAAATTTGCTCCCATTCTGGGTGATGGTCTTACGCCACGAGGCGTTCTAGTTTGTATGCTTGACTCCCTCTTTTTCCTAGTATCACTATTGAAAAAGTTGAAGACTAACATAAATGAAATGTACGTGAATTGTTAAGTAGGTGTAATACGTACATCACGAGAAGTAAATGGGGAAATTTTCATGATGATCTTCTCGTCTGGTTGCCTGCCTGCCTCTATGCTTGGTTTCATGTATGCCATGTACGGATCTTTATGAAATTTGTAGCAATAATTGTTAGAAATATTGAAGGGCACACTTGACAAAGCTGTAGTCATAATCGGGTTCTTCGTTTGTATTCCTGACTAATCTCTGTCGAAATATTGGTTAGAACAGAACTCAAAAAGTTGCGAACAAATTGTTCAGAAAATTACGCAAGCCTTTACTATTGTCAAAAGACACAATTAACCACATTTTGGTGAAGATAAAGAGGACATCATAGTTTCAGAATAAAGTTAAATTTTTGCTAGCATTATCTTGCTAGTGAAGGTATACGCTCTCAGAGTGCTATAGTTATTTGATTATTTGCTGCAAAAATACTCAAGTACTTTCCCAATTATCTTGCATTCAGAAGCTTGCAATGGTGGATTTAAGCGATGCATCGGCTATTAATTGTACTTCGTGGTATTTCAGACCACAAGTAGTAGTAGTAGTAGTAGTTGTAGTAGCATAAACTTTACTAGCACATCAGAGACACTATGTCTATATCGCCCCGAACTATTCCTGTGGTTTAACACAGGCTCGTGCGCCATTAGGACGCGAGGTATATGTCTCATTTTAAATTATCAATGATTTTTTTCTATAGCTTTTCTACCGGAAGGTCTCAGATTCTAAGTGGTCAGTGTGCTACTGACAGGAAAAGGGCGCAAGTTGTACATCTCCAACCCCCGGGCACGGCTGAACGCTTTCGCTCAGCTACGCCTCGCAGGGGTAGGAAACTGAAAACAAGAAGGTAGAAGTCTAGTGTTACTAGGTCAGCCATCTCGATCAGCGGCCCACCTCCAGAAACGGCATGGGAAATTTTGATAACCAACCTAACTTCACAATACTAACCTCGTCAGCAGGAACTGCGGCAAACTGTAACATCTGTAGAAAAGGCACTAGGGACCCTAGGCTGCTTGAGGCTCAAATATATTACACAACACAAGTGTAAGCTAGCGGGCCGAAGCTAGTTCTCGGCGGAGGCTACTGAAAAGCAGCCGCAGTAGTGATTTACGTACGCTATAAAACAAAAGACAATTTGGATGACGTAGAAATTCAAGCCAATTTTACCCCATTAGAGTTCGGGTCTGTCTAATACCAGTCCTCCCATGATAAGGCCTGCTGAAAGTTCCAGCTTTCGAGAACGTAGAAAACCTACCATTCAAATAACTTCACTCTGCCTCTTCATTTTCACTAAGAATAGCAATAGTTCATAGAGCCAGAGACCCTTCGGCATCTTTAGACAAAAAAAGTAAACCACGAACTGCTCTGCTTCAGCTAGAAGTAAAATAAAAGAAGTTTTAAAGTACAGAAAACGTATAGTCGGGCGTTGGCAACTTTGCTTTGGGCTGAAAAAAAAAATGACGAGACCCTTACTGATGTTCTCAATTATATATTTATTTTTCATTAGCATAACTAAATTTCTACTGAGTAACTGACTGTACATCAAGCTATAATTAGATCTGTCTCCATATAGACGTATTTATAGGCTTGTAAATTAATGGAAGGTAAAATATTTAACATAAGAATTCACTGCCATGGCGCCGTCTCAGGTTCTGATAATTTCCAGTTCAACCACGGTGATATCTTTACTACTGAGGATAAGAAAACATTCGTCGTCCGCGGCGCTAACTGATCAATGTATATCTCACAGCGCGTCTCAAATCAATGTGCAATTTCACACGACGGCTAAATGTTCGGGTTTCCTCAGCTACTCATCCGATCAAATGTTTTGTAGAGACCTCGTTGGCACGTCGTTTTTGAACTGTGTATATAAAAAAACCACAGAGTTCATATCCGTAGTCAGTTCGGCCAGAAACTGTGGGAAACTTTCGGATATCTTATTAAATTTTAAGGAAGGTGAAGCTCGGAGAGCTTCGCGCTTCTGTGATGCTGAAACTGAGACAACCTAGGAAATGTTAACTCTATTTGTTTGACGAGAGTTCGAATCACTTTTTAGGAGGCAGATATTACAAGAACTGGCTCGCAATTATCACAGGTCATAAGGCAAAATCTCAGAGCGGAGGTTGTCACTGAAATTTCTGGATATTTCGATACTAAATTGTGTGTTTCAAGTTGTAAAAACTCTCTTATCAACTAGTGCTTAACATCGACCAAACAAAACAGTTACAACTTTCAGCTAAAAGTAATAATATTATTGGGCCGATCTTCAAGAAATTTGGTACAGATATGGAAAATTGGAAAAAAAGGCGCGGGTTAAACTCCTATCATTTTTCCCTTTCCCCAGAGAAAACGAGTTATTTAAAGAAAACTGCAAAAAACGGGATCCATTACCCTTGCCTAACTTATTTTCTATAGGGAATATTCAAAAAGTGCACGAGTCTAACCCGCATTTGTTATCTTGAAAAATCGTTCTAGTTGCTACGGCACTTCCAGACTTGCAGATTTTACTCACTGTATCATCATCTTCAAATGAAAAGTTCCCTATTTAGAGTAGCCCGTCCGCTGCAACCTTTCAGTTTTTCAGTTTCGTGTCATAGCACCTCGATGTTCGACGAGCATCTACCCCGAGATTCCACCTGCTGTTTGCCGAACTTTGCCCGCCCGTGTAGCAGGGCTTGAGGAGTTCCAGTCCTGTGATTCTACTCTGTAAACTTAACCTTGTACGTGATAGTGCAGACCAAAAAGCAAAGATTGCAACGGGAGAACTCAATAGGACTAAAATGAAACTTAGCCGTGACCGCACGTAGCAAATTTACATCACATCGACGAGTCGAAGTATTTGAGGGTGGGACCTCAAGCCTTCGTAGGTTGTTTTCTTAAAATATCACCGAATTTCTTCTATTTATTTCATTCCATCTCTCGCTTATGACTGGCCAGCTACTTGAACAGCAAAATACTGTAAAATGTTGTCGCCAAGTACGGAAAGTTCGAGCAACAGGCTAACTGTTACTGTGGTTGCTCTCGCGTACAGAATTGGCTATAATGGTGCTTGTATTTGTTGGTAAGGAATAAATACGTTCTGTGAAGAGCACTGTGAACTGAATATGAAGTGTAAATAAGGCTTCAATAAAGAAAAAGAAGTTAAATCAGGTCGCCAAAAGGGACCAAATTCGGCGCTAGTGTTGTGAAAGTTTCCACCAGTATGCACTGCAATAATTATTTTCTATAGAGAATTGCTAAATAAGTGTATGTTCTCTTTATTTATTTATTTATTTATTTATTTATTTATTTATTTATACGCTAGAGATAAATTTCGCAACTTAGGACGATTTTTCTGGTTAAATTAGTTAAAATACTCCTAGGCTGCTCAGCCATAGATTCGTCGATGATAACGTCACTTTTTTATGCTAATTTCTCGTGAGTCCTCCCGTTACTATTAAACTGAAAGCTGTAGTACAAGCTGCTACATATCAACGATGAGCGAGATTATGAAAAAACCCTATTTATAATAAATTAAGGTGTACACCTTCTTAAACTGCTTTGTTTCTATTGGAAATTTATCTAAATATACCTTCAATTCAAAATCGGAATATTTAATTCATAATGACCCAATAGCTACTAATTCCAACTTCTGCATGTATAATTAGAAATAATGATCAGGCCATTAATTGGAGTTAGACTTTTCCCTGGATTCACATCCTCAATTTAAAGTGCAGTACTGAGCAATAACTGACACTGCAGACTATCTGCATATCAAAATAAAATGGCGAACCTAGACATGGAGACAGGCACGATAATATAAGAAGCTGAACACCATAGGTTTTTATAGAAAAGTTGACGAGCAATAAGAAAATACTTCTTGTATAGAAGTAGCATAGTTTGATACGATAACAGGAGTTGCCACACCGCCATGGTGATTAAGAGTAAAGACATGATAGTCATATCAGTTTCACATCATGGTTAGACCTCCCACTTGACGGAATGTGTCTTACAACTAGAAAGGCACTCTGAGAGCGCATACTGCCGCCAAACATGGAAAAGTTAACGGAAAATGCAAATTGGTCCTAGAACTAGGATTTTTTCATCATCACCAAAACATTTCTTACGAGTTTTGTAGATATCGTGAATATCCGTTCGTGGCTGAGTGATGCTACAAAATATAGGCATATAAACAAACTGTTGGATAGGAAAAAAGTTAATCATCTGCTCATCCTAACATATCTGACATTCACTGTAAACTTCATCAAGATTAGTCAATAACTTTTTTAGTTATCTTGGTGTAGGACAAACAGACAGGCGAATTTCGACAAAAACATGGCCTCCTTGACGGAGGTAATAATTTTATAGACGATCCTGCAACGAGGAAAGACGCGAGAAATACCAAGAAAGCGCTATTTTCCTTGTGTGACGCGCTCTCCCCTAGCTTCATCCCAGCGGCGGCAACGATTGGATTAAAGAAAAAATGATGGAGGATAGAAGAAGAAACTCTGAATGCTAGCAAAAGGATAAACAAAGAACTTTGTAGTTCTCGACAGACACACACAAAAAAAAAAAAACTCGGCAAAAACATATCTCCTTGGCGAAGGAAACTAAACCAATATAGCTAATAGCGTACAGCATCTAACGTTCAAGAAGTTGATATCAGCACGTGTTCCAACGCTACTGTTGATGCTGTTACTATGTTTACATTGTTGTTTTTATCGAACGTAATTTCGAACTAAAGCCTCGTTTCCACAACAAAGGAGATCTCACCGAGGAAAAAAGAAGGGACGTAAAGTTGCATCCAAAAGTATAAGGGACAAAATTTGAAAACCTTACATCTGCGGACTTATCATAGCGGGTGGTCTATGCCCAGCTAAATAACGCCTGCTTTTTTGCGAAGGGGAAGACGATCGTCACGGCGACCCAACGGGTCACGGGCCGTCTAGTATTATACGAAAAGTCTGTGAACCGGTCTTGTTTGTGTCTTGTTTGACACATATTCTTCACTTTTAAAAAGAAAGAAATTCGAAGGACTAGGGTAGGGCCTGTGGCCTATCTGACATAGCTTCTTCGCTTTCTTACGAGAAGAAATTCAATGGACTGTGGCACAGCCCCCCCCCCCCATTGCTTCCATGGATTAGCTCCTCAATTCGATTGTATGCGGAACCAGAGATTCGGTTGCAAGAACGGGCACGATAATTTCAAAGTTACTCCGGAAAATACAACTGGAATACGTAACATATAGATTGAATTTACTTGCAGATTGCGTGTTGAATATTCGTTAGAGAAGCAAAGAAAATGCCGATAATGAGCCGTATGAGCAGCTCCTTGACGGGCAGAAGAGGAGGGCCGAATAGCGTGTGGTCTATGACCAGCTAAAAAAAAACCTGCTATTGTGCAAAAGCACAGACAATCGTGATTATTATTTTATAATCATTATATTTAGAAGTTTAAGTCACCGCCACAACAAAGGCGATGTCACAGAGGAAGAATGAAGAGACACACCGTGTGACAATAGACACATGGAACCCATGCACAAGGGTATTCCCACACAGGATCAACGCACATGGGAACAGCAAGTCGGGAAAGAAGAGAAAGAACAGATGGAAGAAAGATCAGTATGAGTAACGGGTGAGATGGAAGCAAAATGGGCACGAAAGACAGACAAGACGATCGTGATGACGATCCAACGGGTCACGGGTCGTGTAGTAAACCATAAACGCACAAAACAAATTAATATTTAATGTTTAAATAAACGAAGTGACGAACAAAATTACAGACTCTTCGAATAGCAATTGCATTTTATTACCAAACGTCCGAGCGCAACTCTGGACACCGGAGGGCAGTGTAAATACCCGCCTGTGCATAGCTCGACCTACCTCGTAACAGGATGTATGGGATGCTTTAATGTGCGATTCTACAACAAGGAAAGACATGGGAAATACTATAGGAAAGCACTATTTTCCTTGTGTGATGTGCCGACACAGTGCAGAAAAGCGGTCGGAGCAATTGGTGGAGAAAAGGGTAAAGAACCTGTAATGTTGGGTACAACCTACCTGCCGGAAGGGATTGTGTCCTTCATGCAAGAAGCAATGGTATCAATCACCTAATGCATCAACAGCTGTTCACTACAAACTATCTTATGACCCTAAAATATAGAATTTTGGTTTCTCCAAAATGATATCAGCAAACATTTGACCGCGGTTCGTAATACTGGTGATATATATATATTATTCACTAATTTCCTCAGTACGGATTTGCAATTCTTATTTAGTGAGATAGCAAAAACAACAAAACTACTGACAAATTTATGTACCTACAGTTCGATGAAATTAATGAGGCAGAAAGACAAAAGTTATATGTAGGAGGTTTCAAAAATTGATGGCATAACTTTACGACTGTATTTTCTATGCGTGAATAACGAAAATACTCATTATGAATGTCCGAAAATGTATGTATTCCGAGTTATAGGCCTTTCAAATATGTGCTCACAAGAATATCTAACTTGCTAATTAGCGTAACTATCACTCCACTCGTAGCAGAAATACCCGTCCTCAACACCAGATCGTTTTTGTCGCCAACAGAACAGGACTTATTCTGCAGTTTCACAGACTTTCTTGCTGCCTGAGTTGTACACGCTAACTTTGCAGATTCAAGTAAGCTCTCACCGTTCCAAGCGTTAAATTGCAAATGTACAGTATAATAAAAACCGTTGTAAGACAGATGTGTATTTACATATCTGTATATTTTCTGTCACGCTTCAACAATTTAGATGGGCGAAGATCCCCATATTCCCCAGTAGAAAAGTCTCTAAGGGGTTACCTTGCATTTTTTTCAAAAAAATCACCAAAAATCAAAGTCGGTAGATCTTCTCCATATTCACCCACTAGAAAGGCATTACCTTCGAGGTAATTGTGCAAGAAAATTCCTGCTCAAACATACAGAGGGAAATGCACAATTTATGAAAAACTTTCACCCATGAAGGGTCAGAAAATTTCAATTATTTTACAGGCTGTAACTTTTTACTTAAACATTATTACCCCAAACTGATAGTGAATTTATACCAACTATATAATGCACTATAACTGCAATCAATATCAGTGAAATCGTATGTAGTAAGAAATTTTGTAAAAATCGCTAAGGGGTTACCTTGCAATTTTTTTCAGAAAAAGCTTCAAAAATTAAAGTTCGTAGATCTTCCCCATATTC
>LQNS02007217.1:1093575-1130246 GCA_001587735.2 Parhyale hawaiensis
CAAAAATGAAAACTGAGGCTGAAGCCGCTGTTTGCGCGAAGGGCAGAGAGAGGAGAGTACCCGTGCACTAGTGGGCCCACATTTCTGCTATAACTTTGGGCTTCTTGTGGTCAGGATGCTGGTTGTCCCATATCGCGATGAATTTTGCCACCTCTTCACATATGTGTTCAAATTTTTTTTCAGTCAACTACCACTTTTGGCGCCATTTTACGTTATAAATAAAACTGTAATGTTTATTAGTCACCTGAAGTTAAACAAGACTGATGTGGCAACAAGCAAAAATTAAATGATTTATTTTTTTGCTGGCTGCTACCAGAAGGGTGGATGAAGCACAAAGCAAGGGATAAAATATTGGGCTGGGAGCGTGTCGATGATCGGCTACCAGCCTAACAAACGAGCTGCCAGCACAATATTGCGCTGCAAGCCAAGCGTGTTTATTGGCTGCCAGCCACATTTTTGGCTTCCAGCTCATCAAGTGGGAACTGGCCTTTACTTGTGCTAGGAAGTGCTACCAAATGAGCTCTCTAAATGGACTCAGCCTGAGTATAGGTGGCAAAACGTTGACTAAAGATAATGAAAGTTATAAAAGTTAACTAAAAGCTAGACACTACTAAAATGAATTACCGGAAATCTTATGTACGAAATCAAACAGTAGAATAGTAGGTGCGCATTTGTCTGTGTGAGCATTTGTCTTGTGCGGTTTTGTCAATGTGCGCATTTGTCCGTGTGCGGTTTTGTCGTGTGGGCATTTTTCGTGTGCGCTTTTGTCATGGAACCGGGCCGATAATATCGGCGTCCCCATCCCATAGGAACGCAGATTAGGTCGAGTTCCTATGAGGTCGCTTTTTTTTTCTTGGAAGAAATAGAGTCTTTACGGTGAGTAATTGCACTCCTGATTACATTTCGAACAAAGCCGATGATGCACCAAGATGCATAAAAAACAGGTAAAATTGATGCACCTGAAAAAACGAAATTTCAAATTACAATAGGGATCTCGTGTTAGTAAGTAATAGCGTTTCGTTTCGCACGTGCAACAAAACTACAAAGCTTATGTTCACTTTCTTTTTGCGGAAATATGTTTCTGTCAGCTACGATGACACACCAAACTACGCCATGAAACACCTACGTGCATCTAAATTTTTCTCAGTGTATAGACGCGGCTTTCCAAGATACCTATTCCTTCGAAATTATGTGCTTCAAAAACATACAATGGGTTATCTTGGGTTACATGATAAACCGATATGTTGAATAGAGCAGTTTGATAGTTGATACGTGAGTTTTGGCTTTACTAGACGGACAGAATTCTTGTTTTCTATACATGAAGGGACTAGGCCTATGGCATACAGCGTGTCAAGATAACCTTTGGATTCATGCACATAATCGGGCAGAGGAACAGTAAGTGAGGAGTGATCAGCAGCAACAATCCCAAATATTAGTATAGGGTGTGACGAACAAAATAATAGGCTTCTCGAATCTAATGATATTACTTTATAAGTTTGCGTTCGCATGCTCTGGTGTTGAACAGCATCATTATGTCATGCCGTACGTTGGCCCGACCTGCTACGTGACAGGATCAGGATAATTCCAATGGGAATTCTATGCACGAAGCTGCGTTGAGGAAAAACGTGGGAGGTACTAAGGAAGCTTACTTTTCCTTGTGTGATACGCCCTGTACTAGTAGTATTTAATAAAGCGATTGGTGTTGCATACGAGTAAACCACATTATTAGCCTGAATATACCGAAGTGAGAGTGTATTAATTGTTCTTTTCAGAGGTGAAAACATCAATCACCATTTGCACTACCAGTTGTACACTGCAAGCAGTCACAGAGACTTATACAAACTTAAGCTTAGTTTCGAGTAACATCTTCCACGGCGGTACCTACTTAATTATTTAAGCGTAATTTATATTGAACGAGAGTTAAAGAGTTGAAAATGTTAATATCAGCAAATAGTTCACTCCGACTGGTCGTGTTGATCGTATTTATTTCATTAATTTCCTGGGTACCTATTTGGAATTATTATTTAGCAGGACATCAAATACAGCATAAGCGCCCGCAAATTCTTTCAGTCACAGTTCAGTCAAATGGTGCGGCAAGACGAATGTTAAATGACGAAGTGAAATGTAGAGAAATGTTCACCTTAACGGAGGGTTATAATGGTGATCCTAAGAATTACGAGTACATCGGAGAAATTATTAGCGAAATGCAGCACAAGCTTGAAAATTTCTCGTTGTGGAGCAGAGATCCTTACAATCAATTGAGTAAGTTCATGCCTTCATTGATAACCCAAAATTCTCCCAGCTTTAATTTTTCAACTGCAAGAAAATTTGTCAATAAAAAACATGCACTGGATATGTGCAATGAACTGAAGTCAAAATTGAATAAGGCGTATGATCTAGTTCAGCGCGCAACACCAGAAGAAGTATCGCTGGTGAAATTGTGCATGTTAATAAATCAGGAGCATTTCTCATACAAACTTAAAATGAAAGGCAATCGGCTTGAACAGCTCCATGGTCAACTGCCTCACGTGCCGTGCAAGATAAAAATAAATTTCGACGGAAACGAACTGAACAGCTGCTTGAAAATGGCCATCGAGAAGAAAAACGGAACAGTGAGGATAGTGCTCATCGGCGATTCTAAAATTCGGCAACTATTTGATAGTTTCTTGGAGAAAACCAAAGTGCTGAATTACACAGTAACTTCAGAGGTACGTATGTGTGTACGCGGGTTAAGGAGTCTTAACATACTGTATATATGTAAGTTTCTTATAACAGTTTTTGCAGTGTTGTGATGGATTTTCAACCCGAAAACACATACCGGTACTAACAGAGTTCACATTCAGCAGTGTTGATCATTAAATTTGTTTCAAATATCCTCCCTCCTTTATTTTGTTGCAACTTTTTTCTTAACCAATTTATAAGCTTACGATAAGCTTCCGCACATCCTGAAGGGTGGTGACAGAATCTGCAATTGTGTTGTGATGAATTATAATAATGCAGAGATTATTGCAGGGCAAGGCGAAGAACGTTACTGGTAGTATCTTTGAGAGGCTCAGATTCAGGTACCCACAACACATCGAAGCCACACCGGCAAATGAGAACAACTTCAAGGTAATCTACAAGTAAGTGTTTCCGAACGAAAAAGAATGAAAAATGTTTGAAACGGGTAATTTAGCTCCCACGCATCGCCTTATGAGTCTATGATAATTGAATGTGGTGAGTTACGCTCAAAATAAAAATTGTACCTTCGTACTTCAAGACTGTTGATACTAAAACAGGAAGAGTAAAACCCATGCGTAAGTATCTTGTTAAATTTTAGCTTAGAGAGCCAACGAAAGTTCTTTGCATTGTACTCACAAGGGCCGTTCCAACAGTGACGCCTCCTATTTTCTTATTCTGCCCGAAGGGATCCAAGAGGATTACAAATTGCATTGCTGTCATGACTGGACTTATGCACCCATGACCTGAAAAGTTCATCTCTCTCTGTTGCAGATATTAACGGTGTGGCACTTTTATAAAGCAATCTCTGTCATCAATGTGCGTCAAAAGCAGAGATGCATCATTTAATTCCTCCATTCAGAAAAAATTAAGCCAATCAGTATTCAACTGCGCCTAGTGTACGTTTACAAAGCCGATGCAGTTGATGTCTGCACAGTTACGAGATGAGTTCGTCGATTTCAGAGTGGCAACAAGATCCGAGTGACAAAATGCGCTTCAGACGCCGAAGCACAGCCACTACCTCGTATAACAAGTGCGTCTTGATCAACTCATTTGTTCCCATCGGCGGATAACCTGGGACGGCTGTCAACTCTTACAGTTACATTGAAATGTTGACAAAGTTGACGGCCCTGATTCCCTGCGTAAGGCATGAAAAAATGGAAACATTCCGTTTGCAACCCGACAACGCCAGGGCGCATACAAGCTTGAAGACCACGGAATGTAGACACAGTTTTGCTGGACGGGGCTGTTTCACCCACCGTATACGAACGGCCTGACACCTTCAGACTTCCACTTGATCGAACCTCTGAAGGATGCATCGCGTGGGTAGCATTTCCTCGACAACAACGCCATAATCGCAGCCGTGAAAAATTGGATCGCCTCGTTAGGCAATGAATTTTACGAACCGCGGCATTAAGGCTCTCGATCATCGCTGACAATGAAGCATTGAGAATGGTGGTGACTATGTAGTTTGCTGATGATTAGCTAACTACAAGTTTACAGAGCAGAAAACCCTTTAAATGTTGGATAAAATTCATAGAACTAGAAAAAACAACAAAATATAAAAAAGGAAAAACAAACAAAAAAATTTTATAACCAAAAAAAACATGGCTTTTGGTTTAAACAAAAAAATGTTTTTGCCAACCCTGGCAGAGACTGCGCCTTTTTCTGAGTTATTGTCACTTGAGGAGGTGACGATTGGAGTTTTTTTTTAGGTGTGTCTTGCGCTCGAGTTCTAAGCAAGGAGCTTCTAATAGGAAGAGTAAGCGCAAGCCTTCTCTGGGCGAGTAAACACATGGCTTTGTCACGTGACTGGCGTTTGGAGTTCTTCAACTGGCTCACAAGGCTGAGAGCACAGGTACACTAAAGGATACCTTCTGTTTACTGTGGTTGAGAGTCTCGCAGTTGGCCGACAGGCCATGGTACGAGGAGGTTGTATGGCTCATGCGCTGTAGTGTGGTAGGTATCTTTCTTATTGCTTTAAACAGACTAGGCATTGTTTAACCAAGTTAAACCAAAACTACCCCGCATTTTGAATATATCGAACTGTAATTTGACTCAAAGACTTCTGAATAATTAATTGGCCGAGGGTAGCACTTTCAGACTAGGCAGTATTACAACAGTAAACTGTGGTAATACGCTGATGCCTCAGCAGAAGCGATTTTGCACCTCCACCACGTCTGACAGCCACGCCGGCAATGTCGCAGTAGCTGCATAGCCGCTCTCTGATTGGAGACGCTTCTCAGCCAGTTGTAGGAAAATGTTTATTCGCAACGCTCCCGTAGGGTAAATCGAGAGGGTGCGCTCCTCTCTATTAGAACCTCCTTGGTTCTAGGGCCCAGCATCTGTTGGGTGCATTATAATGCTAGAGCTCTCCGCTGAAATACAGATTGCTGTTAGCTACCTATGTCATACTCTCCAAACATTAAGTGCTTGAATTTCATTACATCAAGTTTTTCATTTTCCTACAGATTTGCACAGTTCGATGAACTTTCACTGTCTGACATATTCAATAGTACAATCTACCCAACGTTGACGAGATGGAGTTCTGGAGTGGAACCCGCGCCTGACATTCTGGTCATTGGTGAGCATAAGTATTGCCGCTACTTGTCATTGTAAAGAAGTTTTTATCTCTACTTCATAGGTTCACAACCAATGAAGCTCGCATCTTCTGGGGTGCGAGATGACCTATTACCTATTAGGGAGTGCAAAATCTTATTTAATAAGATCTATGTCAGCGGTTTCCAAAATTCTGTTTTCAACGGACCTCTTGGGAAAACGCCCTGAAACGCCATGAAAATGACATCAACTAAGTATATTACGTACTGAATGAGTATTGCAAATATCGATGGTTTCCAGGCTATTGCTTTTCAGTGAATAAAGACTGGCAAAGGCATAACAACACACGCCAAACTATAATAACTCGTAGCACACAGACAATCACGTGACCTATCATACTAGTGCAGCGCACTCGTCTCTCACAGCGTGACAGGTCTTTCTCACGTCAAGCGATTCGCCGTCGGTTCTTTCGCCGTCAGTCGATTGGCCGTCGGTCTTTTTGACGTCAGTCGATTAGCCGTCGGTCCTTTGGCCGTCAGTCGATTCGCCGTCTGTCGATTCGCCGTCTGTCTTTTTGACGTCAGTCGGTTTGCCGTCGGTCTTTTCGCCGTGAGGGCATTTCGCCGTGCTGTACCTGCCATAAATGTCTTGATAATACATAAATTATACCCAACCACGCCCAACCTAGTATGCTATTATTATTACTAGGAAAAGTTTCAGCTTCAGCTTGTGGCCAATATAGCAAGTCGTGCAGCAAAACTTTCCAGAAAAAGAATTGGGTAATAAAAAGAAAAGATGGAATAAAATTAAAAACACACTACATAGAAATTGCAATGATAGACAATATCACCGATCTTAGTCATTTACTAAGCATCAAATAATGTTAAAAAAAAACATCCAACTAATGTATAATGAAAAGCAAATTCCAAATTTAATTATTTACAAAAAAATAAAAAATCACTTAACTTAAAATACAATAATTCTCATAAAACTTCACATCTTCATAATTTACGGAGATATGAGTTACTAAAATGACTAAGATTTTGTCAATCGGCAGTCTACTTGAATGGCGTTAGTTAGGCTGGTGTGACCACTTCTGTTCCTTCCTTTGCATGGCTTTTAGGTATAGATTCTTACTTAGGCTGTTGTTGCTTTGCTTTGTTCTTTTTTATGTCTCCGAGTAGGTAATCGTGAATGCTTTCGACCCTAACTTTATCCCGACAATTCTGCATGTGTTTTCTTTCTCTATTTTATAGCACTGATGATGGATAGATAAATTATGTTCCGCTATAGGCTTCATAGTAAACATATTTTTAATATACAATGTGGTTCTCTTTTTTTTTCTACGACTTGTTTTATTTTTATCGATAACTTAAATATTGATGTTAACTTTCATGCTCAATATACATTGAAATTTTGTGCACAATGTAAATTGAGTTGAAGTTGTTCGGCTACATCGGTCTCAAGTGACTGGCCGGGCTATGCGAAGCCTCTGCCGACCGACCACATGTTGACGATAGCTTGGTCAATTATAAAATTTTAATCAAAACGCGTTCCTTTTCATTTTTGTGTAGCATATTTTAATAGTTTTTAGTCACTCTGTTATGTCCTAGTAAATGAGCAAGATGTGCAATCTTCACATGAATTATGGTATTTTCAGTTCAGGTATGTGATTATTAAATTTATTTCATTTTTGCCGTATACATGACTGGATTTGGAATTTTGTTAATGATTGTTTAATTTTATTTTTTCTATCATTTCATGTGCAGTAAATGATCAAAGCTCGGTGATTTTGTGCATCATTACAATAAGGTTATTGTAGTTTTCATCTTATTCACCTTTTCTTTTATTATCCTTCCAATTCTTGGGAAGTTCAACTGCTGAAGCTGAAACTTTTAATAATAATAATAGCATATTACGTTTGGCGTAGTTGGGGTAACTTATATATGCATTACCACGCCATTTATATTACATCACGGCGAAATACCCTAATGGCGAAAAGACCGACGGCGAAATGACCCCCGGCGGAAAGACCTAGAACCCTTACATAGGGGTTTTCATTTTTAACCCTTGAATTTATCCTGACTCACCCTAAATGACTATTTGCGTTGAATAATGGTTAACATATGCTGTTTTCGCCGTTTTTGAAAAAATTAAGTTTTTGTGATTGAGCATTAGCATTTATGGGTACATAACTATACCATAGTTAGAATTTTTAATTCCAATAAATTGATGTACAGGATTACTATAAGCTATTTAAACTGATATTTTTCCTCTTGTATCCTTGAAACATTCTGTAATCTTCATCATCTAAGTGATATAGACAATGTGATATATGTAATTTGGCCACAGAAGCTTCAAACGTCATGAACCAGTAGGGGTTCCGTGTGTGAACCAACAAGGGGTCCGTAGCTTCATATGCAGCTCCGCCCCCAGAAGCTTAAGTCTCTGTTTCCACAGCAAAGGCGATATCACAGAGGATCGAAGAAAGAAATGACAGATATACAGAACCGTCCATAAGAAAGTGACCATCAATAAGTAAGGGACAAATTTTCAACATTTCGTAACTTCGCTTCAATTCATCAGCCGTACCTCATTTTTTTATAATTAATAATCCTTAAAATATTTATTAATGTGTGAAAATTTGAATAAGGTGCAAAAGATATCATAAGAAATTTATGAGTGAAAAATTATTATTTGGAAATTTGGAACGTCCGTAACTAAGGGAGAAATACATTTAAGTCAATATTTAGCGAATATTTAGACAGAAATATTCTAAGAAAATGCAATGCAGAATCAATATTTACTAAATAGATACTTGCTTTCAATCACAGCTTCACATTTTCGACTACATCAACGAATTAGGTATTTACAATTTTCGACACTTATCTTAGACCATTCCTCTTGAAGTTTCATCCACAAATCCTCAGTGTTAGTGGAATTTCTTGCTATAACTTCACTACTAGGGTTTTTCAAAGATTTTCTAATAGGTTTCATGTCAGGACTTTGCGGTGGAAAATCCATAACTTCAAACTCTTTCTGGTCCAGGTAACTCATAACAGTCTTTGCCTTGTGGCAGGATGCATTATTCTGCATGAAGATAGCCCTATCCACGCCTGAATTTTGGCTAGTAGGCACAACAACATCTTTTAGGACGTCTTTATACACCTGAGCGTTCATATGGGCTTGTATGCGAATGAGAGGCGTGGTCCCATATGCCTTGAAAACGTACGGTACCAAACACCGTTACACTCCAGTCTCCAAATTTCACAGTTTTTTGTACACTTTGTGCTTAATCTTTCACCTGCATGACTCTAAACAAAGTTCTTACCGTCATTTCTAATCAGATTGAATTTGGTCTCGTCCTTGAAAAACACTGGGGCCCAATTTTCGTATGGCCAGATTACATTCTTATTTGCATACTCCAAGTTCTTGAAACTAACTAGTGGTTTCTTCTGCGTGCTTCGTGCAAATAAGCCTACTGCTGCTTGTAGTCGTCTAGAGACAGTCTGCCATCACAAATTTGCACATGTTGTGACATTTAATATCCGGCCTATTCCTACAGAAAACTTGAAACGGTCCTTTAATGCCATACTCTGCACGAGCCTGTCTCTAACTGAAATCTTGCGAGGTCTGTCGGTTTTGTAGGACTAACGATGCAGCCAGTTTAAATATAAGAAATCATAATTCTGCCCACAACACTTTTCGAACGGTTACCCGATCTGAAATCTCTCGAATAGGGCAATTTTTCTTATGCAACTTTATACCATTTTGTCTTAAGGATTTATCAACTTTTTAACGTGATGACATGATGTCCACTGCTGCAATGTTTACAAATATCCAGCAAACACCTTTTCTTCACTGGAAATGAAGCAGTTTGAATTATTTGTGCAATTTATTGTTTTTCTTCATATTTGTCCCTTAGTTTTGGACGTTCCAAATTTCAAAATAAGAGGTTTTCACTCATAACTTTCTTATTATCTTTTACATTTGATTCAAATTTTCACACATTAATAAACGTCTTAGGGACTATTAATTATAAAAAATTACATTGGTGTGATGACTAGAAGTATAGACATAAAATTTTGAAAATTTGTCCCTTTGTTCTGGACGGTACTGTAGTATGACGATAGAATCGTATAACCCATGCACGAGGGTGTTCCCACACAGGATCAGGGCGCATGGGAACAGTAAGTCGGGAAAAAAAGAGGAAGAACAGATGGAAGAAAGATCACTAAAACTACGATATGGGTAGAAAGTAAAGAGGGCACGAAAGACAGACGTCCCGAAGGCCTAGCTAATGGCTAAGGTAACTTGCAGGGTCCTCCTGGGGGCGCTGCTCCTCATTACATAGAAAGGGTGAATCTCAATTGACCTAACCCTATGGCCCATCCTATATATACCCCCTGAGGTGATCACTGATTTATGTCATTCGAAAATTAACTTAATTTCGCTGCATGAAGCATAGTATGAAATTTCCTTTCGCATCATCATGGGAGTTATGCATATTGTAAGGGCCAAGCTTGCAAAAGGTTGGGAACCGCTACTCTACTTACTAAAAAATGAGGGCTGCAGAGTTGGGAAAGAAGGTTCTTGGGTGGAGTCTGGGTCGTAAGGAGTGAAGGCATTTGGGTGGAGTAGACAATCGGACCTTATACTGTTTGACCCTGCAACTCTGCTGATTATGACACGCTGTTGCGAGGCGAAGGCTGTAGTGGCAACAGGGGGGTTGTGTGCCTGCGAGAAATGTTTGCTCGGCGCAGAATGTATCTCAGAATATTGTCGCAGGCTGTGGTGCCGCGAGAATTCTAGTTATGCACTCCTAGTCGGAGCCTTCCTTTACCCACAGAGATCAAAGCTGTGAAACGAGGAAAGTAGGTTGGGCATTCGCCATATAAATAATATTAATTACGGCACACACGCACGGGAACAGCAAACCAAGAAAAGGAGGAAAATAAAGAAGAATGACCTTCAGTTCGAGTACGACGCACGACAGAAGTATGTACGAAGGCAAGTGTGTAAAGGCGAGATGGCGAGTAGAACAAGTAGTAGAAATAGTACTACCAGTAAATAGGTAGGTATAGCGACGCAACGATTCAAAGACGCATAGCGCCAGAGGTCAAGGGTGAAGTATATTTTAATCTCAATATTTTTACCAGCAGCTCTGCATGTGACTGCGTGATTGCTAGCGTGAGTTCTGTGCCTCAGTATTTGGTTATTGCACTACTGTTGGTAGAGCAATGAAGGGTTAAGCATCTTAGAGCAATGGCGGAAGAAAAGAAGATGATAACAATACTCGTGCGCGGGACCCCTTTCGTGGCCTTCACATTAGAGCAGGTGCGAGATTCGTGACATTTGTCGCTGACCAACACCTGCGCCCCAGTTCACGGAACAGAAGGGCTAGGCAGTCTAAACAACCCACAGGAAGTCCTCGTTTTAGACCAGACTTGTTTTATACCGGATTCGATTTAGAACCAAAATTTTTAGTTCCAGGTATTTGATTTAGCTACTTTGCGACCTTGGTTTTGAATTGTATCATTTTTCCTGCAGCACTGGTTCCAACTTCCAAAAGGCGTACTTCATCCACTCGTGCCCTTTATCTGACTCTGTTTACTAAGTTTACGTAAATTGAACATTGTCTCTGATGATATGCAACGTTTATTATCATTTAAAGATTTTTTTTACAGATTTAATAATTTGATAATCAATAAAAATATTATGGTGTTCCATTAAACTGCTCGTTTACTTTCATTCTCTCAGAAATCAGAGAAAACGGATAAAGGCATTGAGGCGTGTTGCGGTGAGAGGCTAGACCGTGTTGCTACGAGCTCCGGAGTAACACCGCTTCACTCAAAAATATAGGACGAATACGATGCAATCTCAGCTGAATAAGTAGAAACCTCACTCTTTAATATTGCTGACCGAGCTTAAATTCGGCTGTTTTTTCTGGATAAAATGTGAAAAACCTGCTAGAGAGCATACATATGCCAGCCATGGGATAAACTCTTCATTTTCATATATCAAATGATCACACTGCTTGTAAGCAAAGGCAAAGTTTGTAAACAAATATGCTGTTACCCAGCTCATAGCTCTTTAAGGGAACGTTCGATTGGGCGCTGAACTTAAGCTTAACTCATCCAAAACTTCAGGCAGGTGCGCTGGATTCGCTACGTTCAGCTGAGTTACAGGAATTGGCTCTTAATCGGTAGCACTTCAGATTCCAGGAACTCAATCTCGGTTTACAAAAGGGAGTTTTCAGCCGGCTCGACGTAATCGCGTTGTTTCTAACACTTGTAAGATGATTCGCATTAGCAAAGCCAATGCTCGAGTCAAGTTTCGAACAGGCTTAATTTTAGCAACTAATCGGAGATGTCCTTGTTCGGACTTCACACAGGGGCTTTGGAATCGCAACTTCGATTCCTAATGCAGGCGTTAGAAGCAACCCGGTTACGTTTCAAAACGCTGAAAACTTCAGTGTACAATCCAAAGTTAAATCTTTCGCAAGTCACATGGGGAACTGCTTAGGGGTTGAATCCCAACGTCTGAAATTATTCAACTGATCTACGCTAGGAAATCAGTCTGAGGTTCGGACAATTATTGAAGCTAATAAGACCAACTTCGCAACACCATTCGATGACTGTGTAAAAATGTACATATATTATATACATTGTATTATGGAAGAGCTCTAGGAATAATATTTTAGAGCACAGAAATTAATTGTATTTCTTTTTTACGCAGGATATGCAGCATGGATGCTAGCGGGCATCCGTACAAAACAAGGCGGGATTCTGAATGCGCTGGACAGACTATTAGAACTACACAGGGCGGTGCTCTGGAGTTTACTGCATATGGCTCCTAAAACGCGTATACTATTTTTAGCTCAAAATCCCCCAAGACCAACTGTTTCTCTGAGCAAATGGAAAATTATCCATGAATCCCTTGATGATGTTGGCAACACTTACTCTGACATGGAAGTTTTGGAATTAATGAAAATATTACAAAAAGAAGAATTTAGAGCCTTAAAAGAAACTCAGCTGTGGCAAACCATCATTTCTCATTTTCCTAACCCGGTGAAAAATTTTCAGTTGAAGGCTCTTGTATATTTGAATGAAATTTATTCCATTGTTGCAAACAATTCAGTCGAAGATGGATCTAATCAACGCGAAGCGACTCCAGAACGTCGTATCTCTTCGAGCTCACAGGAAAATGATCAAAGAGGCAATTCGAATGACACTTTTAGCCAGCATTTTTCTGACAATGCAAAAACTCATCCTTCACCTGATAGCGACGTTTCTTCCCTATCCCATGATGCAGATATTCTACCGCTAGCTAACGATCTTGACGCAACTAGAAGGAATTATGCAGAGGCTTCAACTCAGAAACATGGCTCATCACTGCAGCGCGATCAAAGCAAAGAATCTGCGTCTCATGACACTAACTTGTCAACGAATTTCCAAGACCAAGCGCGAAAAACTTCCCACCCTCAGGAATCTACGATTCCGATGACAGGTAAAAGACCTATCGATCGTGACCATCCTTCTGTTACTCACTCTGCTTCATCTCAAAATATCTCACCTGAGCCCAAAACAATTCGGCGACATTCGTCCACTCTAGCGTCGAAGTCATTGTTGCTTGGTGACACGGAGGAAGCTGGTATTTGGTTTTGGGATACAATCCTGCCATTAAATTTTGCAACGGTACGTGACTGCAACACTTTATATTATCACGATCCGTTATCTGCCTATCTCATTCCGGCAACTCTCAAAATTCACACACATCGTCTTTTCTGGTACCTGTACGATTGTTTGACTGATTTGAACGTGAGTCCCGACAGAATATTCCAATACTTGGATGAACTTTCACAATTCTCTGTGAAAGGAGACTACCCTACAAATGTGCAGCCCAACGCAGAGCCGTACAATGGAAGGTTTTTCAGGCCGATACGACATTTTCCGTCTCAGAATATTCAGGACACCAAGAAAGAAAGGTTACTCAAGCAGATCAACAATTATTATGATACTTACGCAGAAGCGTACGGCGGATCTTCATTGCATTGCCAAGATTTTCCTCACGCCGGGAAGTCCAGCAAGGAAGTTGAAGTGGTGCAGCTGATAAATCTGCTTTGTAATCACTTTTTGAATCTAGATAAAAAATATTGTTGTGCTTGAGGCTCTAATCAATAGGAACAAAGTTTAAAAGGTTCTGAGACTTTGATGAAGATTTGCACATAAATATGAAATTTCATTGAACAAGTCATGTAAGTGTGATAACATTCTCGGCCAATTAATCACACCAACTAAGCCAAGTTCGGATTATTGCAACAAGAATATAATTAATTCGGTCACTTAAGCGTGGTTTTATTCGTTGGCACCCGAGCCACTGAGAGTACACTATGTAAAGTTTCAAAAACCAGTATGTTCGCTGTCAGTGTTGTGAACGCTGGTTTTGTCAGGTTCGCTAGATATTTGTGCACATTGTATATGATACGAGGACGAAGAGCCTTCGCGAACTGATATTATCGAACCAAGTGAGCCCAGTTGTTTTATCATTAGTTATAACCTGAATAAAGTCATAGATAGTAGCTAAAGATTAGTTATGACATTATGTGGAACTCATTGTTATTGGTCCTGTAATTTCACTGTCATTTTTTCACATAATATTTCGTACCTTGAACCATGTAAAATATTTATATATCTGTAAGGCTGTACCAGTAGTAAAATTTTACAGTGTAGCCCATTGAATGACATTTATTTCTTCACCACTCACAAACTCATGAGAGAACTAGAACGCTTCGTGGCGTAAGACAATCACCCACTGTGGGAGCAAACTTCATCGCCGTCATTTTTTATAGCCAGCTATTCCTAGTATTTTGGCATGTGTCACATCGAGGTCAGTCCACCATGCAGACTCCCTGCGAAAAAGAAAAACCGCCGAAACTGACGCAGCACTGGACAACAAGATCGAAAATGCGCTAAATACTGCGCATGAAACAATTCAATAGTAGACTTCTTCCTCTCCCAAATTGATTGGAGTAGCTTGAGCAGCCCAGCCCCAGGCAGCAAGCTGCTTGAAGTCAGCCACCACCACCTGACCCAGCACGTTAATGAACCTACGAGATACGGTAATATTCTAGAATTGGTATTCTCCACTACTGATTGTGGAATTGCTGACATAACCATCCTAGACTGGGCTTGGAGACCAAAACATGATTGAATATAAGCTCAAAACTGGCAATGTATTCACCAATAATGCGAGTCGTCTCCAGCTGCCGGACTATCAACGAGCAAATTTTCAATAATTACAACTGAAATAACTGAAATAGGAACAACTGACTTCGAAACCCCTATGACAGACGCCAGTGTTGAATAATGCTCACATATTTTGATGACAAGCATCCGGAGAGCAGCAGAACGAAACATCCCAAATAAACGAGCTCGTATCAGGAATGATCCCCTCTGGATGAATCGAACAGTGAAACATTGCATTACGAGGCGACAAGGGCGTTACAAAGCCTGGAAGCGTAATTCAACTGAGGAGAATAGGTCCAGTCACATAAGGGCATGTTGGAATGTAAAGAAAATAGTCAGGACCACAATAAGGGAAAAAAGTTTCGGTAGCCGCTATGGCAAAACGCAACACAAAGGTATTTTATAAATATGTAAATGAAAGACGACTCAAAAAAGACACCATAGGTCCGCTCAAACGACCTGACGGTGAAATCACCAATGACCTAAGAGACAAAGCCACAATCCTGAACGACCATTTCACTTCTGTATTTACTATTGAAAATGTTACGAATATTCCTGAACCAGCACCGATGCAAGTTGTTCCAATAAACACCTGTGTTTTCACGGAGATCGAGATCCTTCAAGAACTGACCCACCTAAATGTGCACAAATCCACTGGCCCAGATAATCTTACTCCCCGTGGCTACGGAAAATGGCTCCAGTCATTGTGAAGCCACTGCTCGAAATATTTAATCGGTCTCTAAGAACGGGGGAAGTTCCGCAGGATTGGAAACTAGCTAACGTGATAGCGATACATAAGAAGGGGGATAAGAAAAGTACCAGTAATTATCGACCAATCAGTCCTACATCGGTCGTCAGTAAAACCATCGAACGCCTCTTGAAAAAGCGCATCACTGATCACCTGAGGATGCATCAGCTCATATCCGACACTCAGCATGGCTTCCGAAATGGAAGAAGCTGCTTAACAAACCTACTGGACTTTTTCTCAAAAGTTACGGATATTAAAGAGGAAGAGCAGGGTGTAGACCTTGTGTATCTGGACTTCCAAAAGGGTTCTGATGAAGTCCCTAATCAATGGCTAATGAAAAAATTCTAAGCCCATTTCATCCAGGGAGACTGTTTGCGATGGATCAGGGCATAGCTTACAGGTCGGCAGTAGCGAGTAAAGCTTGAAGGAGAGACGAGCGACTGGACGCAGGTATCACCAGGGGTTCCACAAAATAGCGTGCTTGGCCCAATTCTGTTCTCAATTGACATCAATGATTTATATCTTAAAATCCGTAGTAAAATCAGTAAATTTTGCGGATGATACTAAACTATGTCATCCTGCCATGAAAAGAGCCGAGCTCCAACAAGGCCTTGACCACCTCATAGAATGGAGCACAACGTGGCAGATGAGCTTTAATGTCGACAAATGCTCAGTAATGCACGTAAGGCTGGTGAACCCTTCAAATCCATTGAAAATGAACGGGACGGAATTAGCTGCTGTCACCCAACAACGTGATTTGAGAATCACGATTACAAACAAACTACGACACGGTCAGCAAGTTGACAAGAGTGTGAAAATGGCAAGCTGAGTACTGGGATTCATCACCAGAAATTTTGAATAAAAGTTCAAGGACATCATCGTTCCCTTGAACAAGGCGTTAGTGTGGCCACACTTAGAATTTGCTGTTCAATTCTGGTCGCCAAATCTGTAGAAAGATATCGACAGCATGGAAATTGTCCAATGCTGAGCAACGAAATTGATACCTCAGCTGAGGAACAAGCCTTATGGATGTCGCCTAATAGAACTGAGTCTGATCCCTCACGAGTAAAGACGACTCAGGGGGCAACTAACAGAAACATTCAAATATTTGAATGGCTTCAACGACGTACCTACAACGTAACTCTTTGAAAGAGACCTTAATGATCGCATCGAATTGCCACGATTAATTTATAAATCTGGAAATACTGTCCGCATTCGCTATTTCTTCTTATCTTAACGCTACGCTGATGTGCAATGGTTTCAGCAAAATTCTGAGCTACCTGTACTGTTCTGGACCTCGGTTCTCGCTTGCAACTCTGTATAGCCATTTATAGGCCTAGTCTCTTTGTAAATATTGGCATAAAAAGCAAACTTCAGTTTTATTCGAGTTATTAGTTATTCTTGGTTAATAGATAGGAATGTGCTGCTCACACGGCCCGCAGCAAGAGTTTCCCACTTATTTCCGGTTACACATATACACGATGAGCTGCTTTTTATATGCGTATGGATAAAACGCTGGATTCACGCGACGATCAAATGAACGAGTTTATTCATCTCCGAATGCGCTACTGTATACTTGTACACAACACAAAAATGCAAAGCATTTTGAGTTATATTTCCCTCCTAGTGTGAAAAAATGTTGCTGAGTAAACTGAGCTTCTAGACGGTCTTATACCTTTATTGGTAAACCCAAAGCACTCAAAGAGCGCATACCTCCGCCAAGTAAGGCAACGGTAACGAAAAATTCAAATTGGCTCGGAAATTAGGATTTTCTTGGTATCAATTCCCAAAATCTAATCATTGTTGCCTTTTGATAGTATTAACAGTTTCTGTAATTTTTTCTTTTTTGAAGATTCGCTTATAACTTTTTGAGTTATGCAACTTACAAACATTATATCAACATAAGTCAAACATACAAACGAACTAACCGATCTGCAATAAAATAGAATCTTTTATGTCTTTTAACATTACTAACAATTCCTGTAAGTTTCATAAAGATCCATCCAAAATTCTTCGAGTATTTGTGCTAACAAGCATAAAATCAAACACAGCGGCAAACACATGAACAGATCATTACAAAAATTTGGCCATTTACTCTCTGTGATATACCTAACAACTCGTGTAAATTTCATAATAATCCGTCCATAACTTGAGTTATGGCATTGGCAAAATTGAGGTAGACAAACAAACAAACGGATAGACGGATCTTCACAAAAAGTTAATCATCTGTTTCTCCTAACATACCTAACAATCCCAGTATATTTCGTCAAAATCCATCCATAACTTTTGATTTATTTTGGTGGCAGACAGAATAACAGACAGTAAGAAAGACAGACAAACAAACCCGATGAAAATCTAACCTCCTTGGCGGAGGTAATTATGTACAATTAGCTGAGGAAGCTCACATTTTTAGGCAGCACATGTCACCCNATTTCCAATATGGCTGTGTAATATCACGTTTTTAAGAAAACCTTCACACATGCGACAGTTTCTAGTCATTCTTTTTATAGCTACGAATTTTGGCAACAGAACAACATCCGAGACCGTGTTGTAAACACGATTCTGTTGGAGGTAGAGTTGTGAGAAACCGCGCGACGACTTTTTCATTCGGCAATTGAGACATTACCCTACTCGTAGGCATCGAATAAATGCCTATGAATTTTCAACAGCGTATAGGTAACGGCCTTGAGTCCTGCTGTAAATGACGCTGGTAACCTTGGCAGAATGAAAATGGCTAAATATAGAGCGTGCATATGCCATATTGTTGCCGACGCAATAGTTGTTTAGTATACTAAGTAGTTTGGGCCTCCGTTTCCGCTGCAAAGGCGATCTCACAGAGAAAGAAGGAAGGGATATGTGGTAACTATGCCGGTAGTAACGGGGAATCCATGCACGAGGGTGTTAACAAGGTCAACGGGAATGGAAACCGCATGCTGAGAAACTTCAATAGGTGTATGAGAGCTGAAAGAAGCAAAGTAGGCACGAAGGAAAGCCGTCCCGAAAGCCTAGCTTCCTTTCATAGTTTTCACATTGCAGATGGAATCGCAACCATTGGAAGTAAAGTTTTAGAAAAAATACAGGCCATACATACCGTAGCAGTGCAAACACAACAGGGAAGCTGGTGTGGAAGTTGCTTTGATTTGCTTGAACGTGACGAAAAAGATTGGCGTACACCCATCCTGCTGCATTCGCTCCTTTGGCAACGTTTTTGCAGACTCTTGTGGAGCAAGTGTTGGCGAAACTCCACTCCCGGCAATTTTTTTTTTTTTTTTTTTTTTTTTTTTTTTTTTTTTTGTCTGCATTGGTCTTAACGCGTTCAATTACGAAATTGAAACCAAGCTGCGCGTCAACTTTTTTGTCTCTGTCCACTCGTAGAAGTGTTTCAATCAAATTAATGACGCTGCGCGTTCAGTTATGATATTGTTTCATTATATTTACGCTCATATTTCGCATCGGTTTGAAGTCACATTCGTATCCCATAATCTTACAGTCTGATTTTGATCCATAGGAACAGCCTTTTTGCAAAATATGTATAGCTTGATTAACCGATAGCTGAGAAATCAGCACAGAGCAATCAGCTGGGCTTTCAAATCAAAAGTGGTGTGAGTGTTCTTACCACATTTCCAGGTGATCTTTCTAGTGATTCTGATCGTTAACGCGACGATAGAAAAAGAATTATTGCCTACTTGTTCATGATTTGAAAAACGCTATAGAGGATAAATTTACTATTGTTAGGTTCTGTTAACCGAAGTTGAATGATGCAGCGTGTTCAAAAAAGGGACATGCTTCACTTCACATTTCAGTCCCACACGTTTGCTGCAACTGCTTCTATCATATCAATGCGCTGCGTCCATCAATTTGAGTGAACGCGTTACGATGTAGGTCGTGTGAACACGGTCTAAGCAAAACAAAAAAATGTTAAAACAGGCATCTGGATACAACACGACATATTTTTTATAACCTATAAAACCAGGAATTATCCAGGAAAAATGTTTACAGCGTAACGGTGACATGCGTTTGCTTATAGAATTTACAGTATTTAAAACGCAAATTTTCCGTTTATTAATTCAGTTGCTGTTCAGAAATTTTATTATTACCACGGTAAATGTGACTTCAGTATTAAACATGGATGCATTTTTGCGGATCGAAACTGATGTGGCATAAACCAGTCTGTTTCTGGCTGACGCTGATCCAGGAAACCTCCGACAGACGCAAGTCCAGTTCTTAAAACTTCAGTTCATGAATTCATGCGGGTCTTGTATTGGAATCGAGTTGCCACGACTAATTGATAAATCTGGAAATACCGTCCGCGTTTGCTATTTCTTCTTACCTTAATTAACGATACGCTGATGTGCAATGGTTTCGGCAAAATTCGGAGCTACCTCTACTGTTCTGTACCTCGCTTCTCGCTTGCAACTCCCTATACAGTACTCATCTCTAGGCCTAGTCTCTTTGTAAATATTGGCATAATAAACAAACTTCAGCTTTATTCGAGTTATTAGTTATTCCTGGTTAATAGGTTTGATGGGTTTATTACACACAGATACATCTGATACATTACAAGTATTTGGTAAACTAGTAATTCACTGTAGAATAATGCACCTGCGTAGCAACTGAAAGTTTAACAAACTTTTTGGGCAACAATAAAGCAGAAGCTAATACAATTGCAAGACGTATTCTTTAAAACATTTAAAACATAGTCGGAAATGGGATCTAATAAATACTCAGGAAGTTTATTGAGAAGCATAGCAATTTGAAATACCGTAGCGCGTTTCTCAACGTCAACACGCACAATTGGGAGATTGAGAACAGAAAGTCTCATTTCGTAACTTTGTTGGGGAACAAAGGAACTGAAATACTTCAGGATGATAGTTAGGAATGTGCTGCTCACACGGCCCCCAGTAAGAGTTTCCCCACTTTTTTCCAGTTACACAAATTCACGATGAGCTGCTTTTTACACACGTATGGACGAAACTCTGGATTCACTCGGCGATCAAATGAACGAGTTTATTATCTCCGAAGGCGCTACGTGTACTTTTACAAAACAGAAAATTGTAAAGCATTTTTTTTAGTTACATTTCCCTCCTAGTATGGAAAAATGTTCGAAAATTAACTAACGGCCCTTGCTGAACAAACTCAGCTTCTCGAATAATGGATTTACACCTTTAGTGGTAAACCCAAAACTGTGTTTCAGGCCTCAACAGAACAAAACTAAAACACTATAGGAGCGCATACCTCCGCCAAGTAAGGCAACGGTAACGAAAAATTCAAATTGGCTCTGAAATCATGGTTTTCTTTGTATTAACTCCAAAATCCAATTTTGCCTTCTGATAGTAATAACAGTTTCTGCAATTTTTTTTAAGATTTGTTTATAACTTTTTGAGTTATGCTGCTTACAAAAATTATATAAACATGAGTCAAACATACAAACGGACCCACCTATCTGCACCAAACTTGAATAATAATAATAATAATAATAAAGTTTATTGAGACTTACAGTTGAAAGCAGGGCAATATAAGGTTCTGTATACACTGCTACTGCAAAAGTATTTCGGAATTGATTCTCAAGCCCCTAGATAGCACATTTGCTAATTAGGCAAAGTACTTCTACCTAACATAAAAAGTAGTCCGTCAGTCACAAGCACACAGCACGGCGATTCAAGTGTCCAGAAGCAGTGAATATATTACGTTTAACAGCAGCGATGTCAGCAATGGAAAAAAAAAAGACACACATCATATCGATAGATACGTGGACACCACGCAAGAGGACGCCCACACAGCGGCACAACGCACACTGGAGCAGCAAGTCGGGAAAAAAGAGGAAGCACAGACCAAAAAATCAACAGCAAGAGCACAAAAATGGAAAGCGGGCACGGAAGAAAGGCGACCAGAAGGCCTAGCTAACGCAACCCACACATTCGCCTTGGGCGCTGCTCCCAAAACGTATCATGGGCGAACCTAATCAATACTAATACTTTGGCTTATAGCCGCATCCCATGCCCCCAATTAAGGTGAATACAAGTACCCAACTGAGCGCAACGCCGAATCATCACATCACCGTTCACAAATTAAGTAGGTAATGCACATGATAGCTAACAATAACATTCTACAGAACAAGTGACCGTATACAGTTACTTTGCTAATACTATTTCAGCGAAAGCGTCTTTTACTGCCCACCAAAGGCCAACACATCGATCAGTTGCAGCATCGATGGACCAGTCTATGTACAGCCTTGTTGAGAGAAAAGATATCTCATTAGAGAATTTCTAATCACCTTTTCATATCCTATCTCCCTAATTTGACCAGGTAATTCATTCTAGAGAGTAATTGCACCGTAGAGAAATTAACGTTGACACTTCGATTTGCCCATCAACGGCGGATAAATTTTACCACATCTAGAGAATCTTGTTGGTCAACTGTGCTGGGGTAACAAACTATGAATTTTTTTCAAAAAATGTTGATGGTTGTTATTCGACAGGTTACTAAGGAGCTTTGATAGAGTAAAATACTTATATGCCATATCAAATGTGAAGATCCGATGAGCTGTACAGGCCGATGGGGTATTTTCGGCAGCTAGGAGGGAGACAGCTCTCCTCTGCAGAGATTTTATTCTCCTCAGATCACTGAGTCCCGCCGATCCCCAAGTGGTAATCCCATACGTCATTACAGAATAAAATGTGGAAAAATAAAATTTCTTCATAACAGACACAGGAACAACAGAAGACAAGCGGTACATAACACCAAACGCAGGAGATAATTTCTTGCATACGGTATATATGTCACATGATTATTATAATTCAATTTGTCATCCAGGATTACACCAAGGAACTTAGCTGAATGCTGCAGCCTTATTTCCTCGTTAGGGATTAGCAAAGGCAGTCTAGGCATCTCCCGGTTGGTAAATAATGTATAGCTAGTCGTGGCAATGTTCAGCAAAAGTCGATTGGCCTGTAACAATGTATCAATGTTTGTAAGTTTTCTATTTACTTTGGCGTATAAATCATTAATACAGTCATCAAATAAAAACACTGTGGTGTCATCAGCAAAATGAACGAAGTGCAAATTCTGTTTTGCGCTGCACATATCATTGATATAAATGAGAAACAGAAGTGGGCCAAGAATTGATCCTCGTGGTACCCCCAAATTCACATTCATTTTCATAGATTCCGAAGTGCCCAAAGATACAAACTGCGATCTGCCAATTAGGGCATCATAAGTAAAATCAGTAAACTGTAGAATAGAATGGCGTCCGAGGTGCTGCTGCCGGCACGGAACCCAAACTGGTGCTCGCTCAGAACCTTGCCCACCTGCAGAAATTTAGTCAAACGAGTCAACATGAGGCGCTCGAAAACTTTTGATACGGTTGTCAAAGTTGAGATTGGCCAGTAGTTAGCGACGGATAGTCGCTCACCCGACTTGAAAATAGGCACAGCTCTCGCCATCTTCAACCAATCCGGAAAAACACCAAGAGTCAAAAATTCGTTAAATAAACAGGCAATAAGTGGACACAGTTCGTCTGAAAAAATCTTAAAAACGTGGATTGGTATAAAGGAGACGCTACATCCCTTACTTGGAAAAGAACGTATGGTGGTAGCAACCTCCTCAGCTGTGGTAGGAATGGGAAAGAAAGAATTAGCGTTTGCATTACCCATGGAATCCATGGGAGACTTGTTTGACACAGGAATTTGACGATCTAGGTTAGTCGCTACGTTGTCGAAATAATTATTGAAAATTTCTGCAATCTGACAGGACTCTGTGACCCTGATCCCCAAATCAGAAAGTGCATCGATAGCTCTGCTACTATTGGATTTATTTAATATATGACTAATTTCTCTCCACGTTTTCCGAACGTCACGCTGTTAGCAAGCGAATTTATTTTTGTAATAATCAGCTTTCACTCTTTTAAGTTGAGCTGGGAGAGCGTTCCGTAGGCAAATGTAATCTTCACGGGAAACTAAGCCTAATTTGAACATTTTATAAACCTCGTGTTTCCGTCTGATTGAGGAGAGAAGCTCGTCTGTCTTATGTCTTAACATTACTAACAATTCCTGTAAGCTTCATAAAGATCCATCCAAAACTTTTTGAGTTATTGTGCTAACAAGCATGAAATCAAACTCAGCGACAAGCACACGAACGAGCAAACAGAACACTACAAAAATTTGGTCATTTACTCTTTCAGATATACCAAGCAACTCATGTAAATTTCATAAAAATGCGTCCATAACTTTTGAGTATTGGCATTGAGAAAATGAGACAAGCAAACAAACGGATTCACTGATCTTCATCAATAGTTAATCATCTGTTCCTCTTAACATACCTAACAATTCCTATAAATTTCGTCAAAATCCATAAATCACTTTTGAGTTATTTTGGTGGCTGACAGAAGAACAGACAGACAGAAAGAATCACAGACAAACAAACCAGACGAAAACATAACTTCCTTGTCGGAGGTGATATGCACAATTAGCTGAGGAAGCTCACTCTTTTGGCTAGCACTCGTCACCCTCCTCCCCCTCCCCCCTTTGAATGACCTTGTCATAGAACACCGGATTGGACATGCATGACATGGTCCTGCGTATCACCTGTCTTCTCTGCTTGAAGCTACAGCGTTGGTGTGGTACCGTAGAGGTCCCCTAGCTGTTCCAGTTCTGAGTTGAACTCCAAGATAATTTACAAAGCGACTCCGCAACTGGTAGGTATACAATAGAATTGTGAATGCAATGATACATTTCGATACAGAATTACAACTTCATATAATGCATCTATACGGAAACGAAAATAAGATACAGTGACCTTTGATATCATTTCACCAAGTAGAGGTAGTTAAAGATTTTCTCCTAGTAATATACCCTCATTTACGCTTCACGCTGAGTCAAATAAAAGGAATTAACACGTTTGTTTCGTCTGGCGACCGTACACAGAATTTTTTTTTTTAGAGAAGGGAGGGAGGCGACATATGTAGTGCGTCAAGAAAGATGGGGAACCCATAAACGTAGCACCATGCAGGGGAGCAGCAAGTCGGAAAGAAAAGCGGAAGAACTTCGGTGGATAGCGTGACTAGCAAAGTGAAAGGTTCTTGAGGGAAACTGTCAATCCTCTATTACTTATCGTGGGATATGCGTTATTGAGCTAGGACACCGTTGGCAAATCTGACCTACAAGCTTCGTCTTGCAATAGTCAAGCTTGCCATTAGCCAGAGGACACACTGGCTAACAATTTCTTGAACAATTATTGTGCAACGAGGAAAAACACTTGGAATACTAAGGACGCTCCTTTTTCCCTGTTTGTTGCACCCACAGCTATCAGTATTGAAGCTTTTGGGCCTATTAGACAAAGCTAAAAACTAGCAGTGGAGAATACAAGAAACCCTTATAATACAACTAAAGAGGATAGTGAACCGACCGCGGCATGTGCTGCAGTTAATACGGCGTAACTTTTACCGCTGGAAAAAGAAAATTAAAAATTTTTTACTCTGTAAACTACGTTTTCAGATCGCAGAGTGCAAAAAACTGGCCTAATTGATATTAAGTGGCACTTGACGATGTCGATAGCAGGTAATGTTTCACGACGACTGATGACCCTGATAGTACTTAATTCGTTAATTTCGTGGGTGTATATTTGGATTTATTCCGTGGAATATCAAGAACAGTTCAAGCCTACACATACAAGTTCAGCTAATGTTAGCCAAAGTGATGTCATAAAACAAACGTTGAATGATAAAAAGAAATGTCGAGAAATGTTCACTTTGACGGAAGGATACGATGGGGATCCTAAACAGTCAAAATACATCAACGAAGTTATCAGAGAGATGCAGCATAAACTTGACAGATTTTCGTTGTGGAGCAGAGATCCTTACAATCAACTAAGTCGATTTTTACCTTCATTGATCACGAAAAATTCCAACAACTTGAATATATCTAAAGAAACCATGGTCAGTAAAGAACGTACTCTGAAAATGTGTAAACATTTGAGAAGAAGATTCGAAAATTTTAGCGTTCCAAAGCGCGCAACACCTGAAGAAGTGTCTATGGTGAAACTGTGCATGTTGTTGAAGCAGGATCTGTTTTCATACAAACTCAAGTCGGAAGGCAATCGCTTGGAACAGCTGCACGGCCAGTTGCCTCACGTACCATGCAAGATAAAAACAAGCTTTAGTGGAACGGAACTGACCAGTTGTTTGGAAAAGGCCATCGAGAAGAAAAACGGAACAGTGAGGATTGTGTTCGTCGGCGACTCCAAAATTCGGCAACTATTTGACAGCTTTTTAGAAAAAACTCAAGGGCTAAACTACACAGTGACTTCAGAGGTATGTTCAGTAGTGAAAATGCCGATGTCAATTGCTTTATTTATGGTTTTAGTGATACGGCTAATTTTTAACTGATAAGAAAAAAAAAATTATCAAGATATTAGTGGTGCTGAAGGCATTGCCTTACATCAATGTTTTTTATTGTCGTGCATATTATCTTCCTGTATCTTATACTGTAGGTTTCTTTAAAGGGTGGAAGTACAATTTTTTTTTTACTTCACAGAGCTGAAATATATGCAGGTTATATATATATACATATATATATAAAGATAAATTCATGGTACATACCGACCTCCGCCAAGGAGGTTATGTTTTCGTTGGGTTTGTCTGTCTCTCTGTTATTCTGTCTGTGTGTCAGTCACCAAGGTAACTCGTAAAGTTATCGACGGATTTTGACAAAATTTGCAGGGATTGTTAGGTATGTTAGGAGAAACAGATGATTAGCTTTTGGTGAAGATGTGTCCATCGATTGTTTGTTTGTCTGCCTCATTTTTCTCAATGTCATTACTGAAAAAGTTAAGGACGGANATAGACGGATTTTGACAAAATTTGCAGGGATTGTTAGGTATGTTAGGAGAAACAGATGATTAGCTTTTGGTGAAGATGTGTCCATCGATTGTTTGTTTGTCTGCCTCATTTTTCTCAATGTCATTACTGAAAAAGTTTAGGACGGATTTATATGAAATTTTCATGAGTTGTTAGGTATATCACGCAAAATAAATGACTAGATTTTTGCAACGCCTGTTAATTCGTGCGTTAGTTTGTCACTGTTTTTAATTGATTGCTCGTTTGTACAATAACTCAAAAAAATATGAATGGATCTTCGTGAAATTTATAGTTGTTAGTAACAGTAAAAAAACACAATTGATTAAAATTTGGTGATAGTTCGTTTGCGAGTTTGACTAATGTTTGTCAGAATATTTGTTAGTAGCATAATTCAAAAAAATTATGAGCGGATCCTCAAAAAAATTACTGAAGCTGTTAACACTGTCGAAGGGCATAAATGATTATATTTTGGAGTAGAACCAATGAAAAGCATGGTCTCAGAGCCAATTTGAAGTTTTCGCAACCGTTGCCTTGCTTGGCGCAGGTATGCGCTTTCAGAGTGCTCTAGTTAAATTTGACTAGTAATTCAGCGTACGTTAGTATAACGAAATGTCTGAGATTAAATTTCAGCATGACATAAATTCGAATGAAAACAGGCAAATAATGTTTTTATTGTGTGGCTTTGATCGACAGGCGAAACATGAAAGTAGACTGCAGCCGTTCTTCACTATCGAGGGAAATGCTTTATACGTACAGTGCATCGAAAGCAATAGTGATATGATTAAGGTATATCAAGGCTGAGTAGTGCTTTGGGAGTAACTGTTGTAGCTCCAGTTCTTTTTCCGATTCACTGAGACACGTGTATTTCACGGAATTTCAGGAGAATTATATGTACGGAAGCAGTCTTTGTTTCCCGAAAATCCTGGGAAACTAATTCGCAGCTCTGGTTGTAGTTCCTGCACCTATGTAGTATACCGTGGATCTTGTGGATTTCTCAGGAACCAAGTACTGGAAATTTTAATTCGAGAAAGCTCCGCGAAGCGCTGATTCTGGCATCCGGAGAAAAGAGCTCTATATGTAGAGGAGCAACTGTTTTAATACGAGTTGTAAATCATCTACTCGTATCGCTAGGGAGATCATCTACTCGTATCGCTAGGGAGATCATCTACTCGTATCGCTAGGGAGATCATCTACACGCCGTGTCTCTGGCGATGACGAAACCACGACGATAGAGCGCTGGATCAGGTGACAAAAGGTGAAAATCCTACGAGATTTATAGTGAAAATTTTAACTAACTTGAGAAAAGTTAAATTTAAAAAATTGTGATGGACGTTATAAACTAATAACAGACATTATCATGATACCATCGCTTTATTTAATAAATAAGTTCAAAATAACTTTCTGAGCACCCCACACTATTTCAACACACAGTAGTACGTATTAGAAAGGCATTGTTAAAAATCTTTATAACGCAGACCTTATTGCAGGGAAAGACAAAGAACGTCATTGAAGCGATCTTAGAGAGGTTCAGATTGAAGTCTCCAGAGCACATCGAAGTCACGCCGGCAAATGAGAAGAACTTCAAAGTAATCTACAAGTAAGGGTTTTTTAATTAATAAATATCTATGTAACGTGTTATTAGACTTGCACGTGCTTGTGACCTGCCTCAATAAGGATTGAAATTGGTGAGTTACGTTCAAAATGTACATAATTATCAGTGTTATATTCAGAAGTTTAAATTTCCGTTTCCACAACAGAGGCGATATCACAGAGGAAGAAAGCAGGGACATATAGTATGATGATAGACACGGGGAGCCCATGCACGAGGGTGTTCCCACGTATACAGGATTAACGCACATGGGAACAGCCAGTCGGGAAAGAAGAGGAATAACAGATGGAAGAAAGATCAGTAGGAGTATGAGATGAGAAGGAAGTAAACTGGACACGAAAGACAGACGTCTCGAAGGCCTAGCTAATGGCTAAGGTGACCTACAGGGTCTCTCTCGGGGCGCTGCTCCCCATAAAATAGGATGTGCGAACCTAAACTAAGCTAACCCTATGGCCCATCCTATGTCCCTGAGGGGTTTTCAAAATGAATATTGCGCCTTCGTTACCTCGAGACTGGTGGTGTAATTAGAGGAAGAGCAAGACACATACACACAAATAAATAGCATGCGTAGTTCTGGTTTTGAAAAACAGAGTCCTTTCACATAGCGTAGTACGAATTACTTCGACTTACTTGGATTAACATCTCTATGCCAAGACCTCGCTACACAATCACAAGCTCAGCATGTCGAGCGGACGGTCAGCTAGCGTCTCGTTCATGCCACCGTGTCCACGTACGAGCTGGACGACTGAACGTCAAGTTTAGCGTGCGAGGCCTAGTGTGGCCCCGGTGCAACTGAGTAGCTACATACTCAAATACAAATAACGTGTCGTTAGAATCGCGTTTGAACGAAAAGACTGCTGTCATCTTTGGAAATTTATTTATTTCAGCTATACTATGCCAGGCTTTCAAGATCTGTATAGCATGTGTTTAAGTACAGCAAATTTCCCCTTCAGATTCGCCCCGTTTGATGAAGTATCGCTGTCCGAAAAATTAAATAACTCAATCTATCAGACATTGACGAGATGGGCAACCGGTGTAGAGCCCGCCCCGGATATTCTGGTTGTTGGTGAGTAATGTATAAATGTAACTGTTACTAGATGTCGGGGTTCGCTAGTGCGGACGGTCCCTAATGGCTCTCATTGGGCGTCCGGCTTTGTAAATCGGCTTCCTTTGACTAGCTGGAGCAAAGCGTTGCCTCTGCGGACGGTCCCTGGTATCACTCACAGGCCTTCCGCCTTGTGGTAAGTGGCCTGAAATGGCTTTCCGTAGCGGCTAGCTGCTTGGGCTGGAGTAGGAATACCCTCTTACGCACCACACTATGGCAGACCCTGGAAAGACCCCGGGTGCTGCCCGTGTCTTAATGGTTCCTTTAGAAGGCTTTAACGGAGGGATCCTGGGAAGACCTCAGGGTGCTGTCAAAGAGGAGATTTGATGGAAGGAGGTAACACCACCACATTTTGCCGCACTGGCCAAAGAATCTCTTTGTTCTTCAGCAGCTGCTCCCTTCCCACAAAGCACAGGCTCTCAGTCATCCGTGTAGCCAGTCACTGAGTCCGCCATGTAGTAAATATTACTAGAATGGTAAATTATGCACAGTTTGACGACCATGACGCCGCAGATATTGGGCTTGATTTTAGCATTAGTACCAAACAGTTTGCTTTACAAGTATTTTGTTCGGAACTCGATATGAATTAATTTTTTTTAATTTATAATCCAAACGGATTTGCTGATTAGGTTACAACACAGAGCGGGTACGTACTACAGTTCCTCTCGTAGTTTAGACACATTCTATTCTTCCCCATAGGACAGTCACTATCATCACCAAAAATTTTGCACCGAGTTGTGCACCGGTGTGTCTATGTAGTACTTGCTCACCAATTGCAGGTAATTAGATCAAGTTATTTACTCAGTGTACCAGTTTTTTTTTTAATTTTTTCATTGAGGAAGAAGGATCCCAAGTAGCCAGATAAATATTGCAGGCTGGTAAAATATAAATTAGGAGTTTCAATTTTAAATGAATGTCCACCTCGAGTAGCTTGAGGTTCTTGGGACGAGGTCCAGGTGACGTTGCGCACATCACACTCACGTGTGTGGAGTCACGATGCTTGGTTTCTTCTGTTGGGTTTCAGCTAGCGACCAAAGGAAAAGCAAGCAGTGAATTGTCTTCACGGAGCACAGTACTGGAATCTTTATGGCATTGATTATTTTGAAGCAAGAGGCAACTCTATATAAATGCAAAATTGCATTTAGTAGAACAAGAATTATTCATGTTTCTTTTCCACACAGGATACGCAGCGTGGATGCTGTCGGGCATCCGTTCAGAAGAAGCCGAGATCCTGAAATCACTGGACGTGTTATTGGAGCTACACAAGACTGTGCTATGGCATCTGTCCAAGATGATGCACAAGACCCGTGTAATATTCTTAGCTCAAAATCCCCCAAGGATAACTGCTTCTCTCAGTAACTGGTTCCTTGAACATAAATCCTTAGATGATGTAGGAAACCTTTACTCTGACATGGAGATTTTGGAAGTACTAAAAAAATTGCGAACACAAAATATCAGCGCTTTAGTTAACATACAGCTGCGGCGTATGTTTCGTTCAAATTTTCTTAACCCAGCGGCGGTGAGGACGTATTTGGAAGCGCTAGGGTATTTAAACAAAAGCCATTCAAGTAGCTCAAACTCTTTACGGAAAAACGGATCGTATCAACGCCACGCTACTCAAGAACTTCACGTCTCCTCAAGCTCACAAGAAAATTATCGCACTGACTATAAACATAACGCGGGTGACAAGAAGAATTCTGATGATTCAAAATCATCAAACGACCATAACGATAACTTATCAGTGCCTCCTGCTGCAGATATTCATACACTAAAAAGTAAACTAGACACAACCGAGAAAAGATACAGTGAGGCATTGGTTCAGCAACATCGCCTCTTGCAACGAGATAAGAGTAATGACAATTTTTTCCGTAAATCCGACTATCGGAAAGCTGGTATTCCATTGAGAGACGAAACTAACGCAAGTCACCATCCTCCCGTTCCGACTAATCACTCCGGTAGTACTCAGAATATTTCAATTGAAAACAAAATGGTTTTCACTGGCCAACGACATTCGTCAACTGCCCCCAGGAAGTCATTGTTGCTTGGTGACACGGAGGAAGTAGGTATTTGGTTTTGGGATACAATCCTGCCTTTAAATATTGCTACAGTACGTGACTGCAACACTTTGTATTATCACGATCCGTTGTCTGCCTATCTCATTCCGGCAACCATTAAAATTTACACGCATCGGATTTTCTGGTACATGTACGAATACTTGACTCACTTCAAAGTGAGTCCTGACAGAATATTCCGATACTTGGACGAACTTTCACAATCCTCTCGTAAAGGAGACTTCCCTGCAAACTCAAAACTCAACGCAGAACCTTATAACGGAAGTTTTTTCAGGCCCTTGCGACATTTTCCTTTTCGGGATATTAAGGACACCGAGAAGGAAAAGTTACTCAAATTGATGAACAATTATTACGATACTTACGCGGAAGCGTATGGAGGGTCACCATTGTATTGCCAAGATTTTCAACACGCCGGGATGGCCAGCAAGGAAGTTGAAGCGGTGCAGTTGATAAATTTACTATGCAATCACTTTTTAAACTTAGACTCAAACTATTGTTGTGCTTGACGTATTTTTCAAAAGAGTACTTTAAGTCGTAGATCGTGATTATTGATTTGCTAGCCACTTCACAATAAATTGAAAAACACTTGTCAATGTGTATCGTATTGCTCTTCTACTCACAAAAATGAACTAGAGAAATAGCACAGCAAAATAAAAAATTATTAGCTATTCATTATAAAATGAGATTAAGTGTAATAGGCATGGTAATTACAATACAGCATCGGTAATAAAAAGGGTACATTTGAAATGATATATCGCATTGGAACGAATAGTTGACAGGTTTCTATAGTTTTATATGTAGAAGCGGAAAATTGTGTCAAAAAAGTTTGATCATTAGAAAAAATACAAAATCTAGAATGCTAATTTTAACATTTGTGAGTGTTGAATTATTTTTTTTATGCGTTAATGTGTAGAAACTACCAATAGGTACGATTATATAATTTTTTTTTTAATTATTATTACTACCTACCACTTCTAAGCTATACCAACCCTCAGGTAATATTTCTGGTAATTTGGTGAACCCTTATAATTTCTACGACCTCTAGTCTAAAAAAAATCCAAGAAGAGTGCAGTACCGCCAGGGTTGTTGCAATTGGCCGAGCCATATTCGACTTAACGTAGGTACTCGATGTTTTCGCCTTGCTGTACACTTTACATTTTGTCGTCGATTTTACATGCAATACTCTAAGATTGCTAGTAACCTTGGTAAACAATCATATATACCTATGCACACTCTGGTTTTGCGCTTACTTCAGATTCCTAGCGTTATTTTACCGCATCGCGAAAACAAAACCTTTTTACTTACAAGAAGTAATTAAGGATGGCTACTGTAACAACCATCATAAAGTCTTTCATGCCAAAAAGAAGCTAAATGGTTATAGTAGTAGACAAAAGCGGTACCTGGAATCTACTAACCATTACGGAGGCCCATTTCTGACGGACGGAGATTTATCAGCAAGTACGCATGTATATGTATACTCGCGGGGTATCGAAAAGTTCGCTGAAAAGTTCACGAAAATTTCCCTCCTAGCTATAGTGTCATTACTGTAGCAATAACGTCACATTAACTCTGATACGATGGCTAGTTTCCAAATACGATTCATGGCACAAGTAATTTCATAACAAATGGTGACAACCATGAGATGACGGCCCTCATCTATGGCTAATATCAAAATACTAAAGTAAACTTTTCTCAACCATGAGATGACGGCCCTCATCTATGGCTAATATCAAAATACTAAAGTAAACTTTTCTCAACCATGAGATGACGGCCCTCATCTATGGCTAATATCAAAATACTAAAGTAAACTTTTCTCAAATTCGCTGTCAAAACAAAGGTACGGAAGTTGTTTCCTTTTCATTCGAACACAACGCATTTCCCACTCACCTTACAGACAGTAAATCACAGAAAATTTAAAAATATAACACACTTTTTCCTGGCGGACTTCCCCCCTACTGCATGCGGGTACCAAACGCTTCAAGGTGATGCTCAAGTGAGTAATCATTCACTTATCTATCCAACAAGTGCACCAAACTTAAGTCTAAAATGGTAGACTGAATCATCGGAGAAGAGTACTTTCTTTGCCAAAGCAATGCATTTCCATGAACGCAAGTAAGCTTGGTGCAATTAGGTTGAATATTTTCAGCAATTGCGCGTACTTTTTCCACTCCCCTCGTATGGTTTGAGGGGAATCGGATGGTGCTTTTAACCAATAACAGTTAGCCTACATGAGGCATGTATGGTATAACTATGCAAATGTTTACAATGCATATGGGTATTCCATATTCCATATTAATATGGGTATTCCATATTATCATAGTTATATTCCTAAAGTAACCCTTTCGTTTCCGACGGAAACTCCAGTTCCTTCACCAATGTTTTGATTAACGAATCCGGCGCGTTGTTTCTCACTCTTGAAATTTGGGTGAGATAATTTACCATCCGCCCGAATTCAGATCTTTTATGTATTTACTGTAAAAAAAAAAAAAACTAGAGGTGGAGCTCATGTGACTACAATAACAGTGTTTATTACGAGCTTCTTGTAGAAACTCATAGCAATAGCAAAGTTTTGGGAACGAAAGGGTTAAGCCTCCCAGGACCCTACTCACAGAATACACTGGGACAAAAGGGAGGAAGAAATATGGACATATAGAATTTCGAAAGAAATGTGGCAACAACGCTCATGGGAACAGCAAGTCGGGAAAGAAGAGGAAGAACAGAACAAAGCATCATCAGTAGGAGCATGAAGATGGAATGAAGATGGAATGAAGATGGAATGAAGCAAAGTGGGCACGAAAGGAAGACGTCCCAAAGGCCTAGCTAATGGTTAAGGTAACCTATACAATCCCCCGAGGACAGTGATCCCCCTAACAGGATGGGCGAACCTAGCTAACCTAACCCAATGAGCTAGGTATGACCCATCCTATGCGCGCTGAGAGGGCAGGGTGCTCCATGGTATAGCAAGTCCAAAAATAAATGCAATAATACGTTCCATCTCTCCATTGCTTGAGCACACACGAGATTACATGAGAAGCTTTGAGTGTGGAGGTAGGTTGTTCAAATCTCACTTGACCACTATATTGTTTCGGTTTACTATTATACTAGTTAAGCCTCCCTAGAGACAACTATGGAGATTCAAGAGAGGATAAGGAAGGGACGTGTAGCATATCGATAGAAATTTCAAACTCAAATTTCAAAGGTGGGCCAAAGCGCACAATACAGCAAGTCGGGAAAGAAGAGGAAAAACAGAGAAGAGCAAGGTCAGTAGGAGTACGAAATCATGAAGGAAGCAAAGCGGGCGCGGAAGACGTCCCATAGGTCTAGCTAATGGCTATGGTAACCTACGCAACTCCCCCCCCCCCCCAGGGCGCTACTCCCCACAACATCGGATGGACGAACCAGACCCTATGGCCCATCTTATGCCCCTTGAGGGGACGTTGTTTCGGAGAGGAATTAATGTAGGGATAGGTCGTATATCAATAGCAACACTGAACCCATGCAGGAAAAAGCTTATCCACACAGGATGAATGAATGCGTTTAGGAACAGCAAGTAGGGAAAGAAGATGAAGAAGGCCGACTTCCCGAAGGCCTAGCTAATGGCTACTAACACAATCCCCTCGAGTCGCTGCTTCCAATAACATAGGAAGGGCAAACCTAACTAACCTGACAATGAGTCTTTCTATGCCTCCTGATGGGCTTGAATATCTAGTGCTGTCGCAAATTGTTCAAGGTTCCTTCGTACTTTTCGTAATTATAATATCACAACCGCAAGAAAGTAATCGACGGAACAACCAGCTAAGATAACGCTATATCTATACCACTTCAAGGCGTCCTTCTTTAAGTGGAATAAAGTAAAAGTAGGTGAGCATTTATGATGGCGGCTAATACATGTAACTCTCGACTTTTACGAGAGATGAGGACCGGATGAAATCGTAATACTCGAGATACAATCGTAAAAGTCGAGTTAAGGTCACGTAGAGCGTTGCCAAACGAAATCTGGGTTCTCTTGCTAGATTCTCGAAGAAAAAATGTTTAAAAATTCCAAATCTCTTTATGAAGCATAAAATTACTCTAAATTAATAGTTTAAGAGAAAAAATTAGGATTTATATTACATTTCAATGAAATTTCATCATAACACAAGGACTTATGCAACAAACATAAATCTTTAGAATTGCTTAAGGGTAATATGAATTCAATGTTTTTATCTGTTGATAATTTACTGCAAGAAATAAATCCAACTACTGGCAAATCAGAATTTTTTTTAGTAGGTGGGTCTATTAACTGCAAAATTCTTCATAGCGTCTGTTTTAGCGCTTTTTTATAAAAAAATAATAGCTCAATTAACTGAGATACTTAATTTCTTCATGTGAGCAATATCACATTTCTAGATAGATGAGATTATTCACAATATTTTGAACTCCCCCCCCCTTCCCGTCTAGGCCCCCATCCGGAGCCTCATTTCCCGGCAGGCAATGATGGACCCTAATGATGGCAACCAACAACAACAAAGTTGGGCTAATATTCGTCTTATCCCCCATTTGAACTTCAGAATTATATTAATATATTTTGATTCGTTGAAAATTACCGATTCAGAAAATATAGCTAGGTCTTTACTTGTGGAAATTATGTTTTGTTTTATTATCAAATTTTGTCTTTTCAGCTTCTTAATTGACTCGTCGGAGCGCGCTGCTGCTTTAAATTAGGTTACACGCGTATGCGTAAGAGCCGAATTCGCCCGTCTTTAGGCCGTGCTGTCGGGTAGTTCGGCATAAACCCCTTCATAATATCGGGCAGGTTAGGTAAGGCGTAGGTCTGGTTTGTCTAATTTCCACAAAAAAATGGATGTCATATACGTTTTCAGCACGCCTCAATTATGCTAGAAATTACTTTCTTATCCTATAACTCGGGTGGGGATAAGACGAATATTTACCCAAAGTTGAGGTTTTTAAAACGCTGATGGCTTATGACATGCGTTATAAAACACTTATTCAAACTTTAAAAATGATTTATTACTTTGGTAATGTTTATTGTTCAGTTTTTTGGAACGTTGGTATAGTTTTACCAGCTATTGTATAAACAGCTTCACACAGTTTCCTCAACTGTCGTTTTTGGCTAAGCAATTCTGCAGTATTAGCTTTATTGTACAATCAGGATTAAGAATCCTTTTACTACACAAACACAGTGCACTGTATGGGTATTTTAGCAGTCCATTACTTTAACATGATCGCACCCATGGCTACATTAGACAAGTTCAGTTTGATCATCAAGCTTCCAATGGACTAGAATCATGGGATTTGTCATTTTTTGATACAAAGTGGAATAAATTGACTTGAAATTTGTGCATTATTGCACTAGCCTATTTACTAAGGAATAATAAAAAATTTCAAAATAGCTAAATATTATGTTTTTTCCTGCCACATACTAAAGCCAAATTTATAATATTACATCACCGAAAACAAATAATAAATAAATCCCATTTACTTCTCATATGGATTCTGTGTCCAGCAAGTTTAGGGCACAGCACCCCGAGGCTGTTTTACATAATGCTAACATAAGAATAAATGAATAATACTGAACAATAACATAAGAGAGAATTAGTATCTGGTCTGCTGAAAGTTACTGGTAAAATGCCGGTATTATTTTACTTTCACTTACACATGATTTTCATGACTTGTCTTGTGTTCAGTATGTAAATTGGGTCAATTCAAGACATTTTACATGAATGACGTTTTCGTCGCAAATGCTCAGTTATTGAGATA
>LQNS02007217.1:1130795-1149264 GCA_001587735.2 Parhyale hawaiensis
AGCCTGTGATGACATCGGCTATTTTCTCCCATAGGAAAACAATGGGAACTTCAGAGTCTAATATCTCAAAAACTAAGCATTTGCGACGGAAACGTTATTCATGTAAATTGTCTTAAATTGACCCAATTAACATACTGGAAGCAACAAAAACCTAAAAAAAACATGTGTAAGTGAAAGTAAAATTTTACCATATGCCTACGATGTGTTGACACTGTTTTCCAATGAGAGAGGTTGGTTTTAATAATGATAAATCTAGTGTTTAAATAGGTACTAAGTTGGTAACACTGGGTCAAAACAATGTAGAAAGAAAATGTATTTCAAGCACGGACTGTGTTAAGTTCGCCAGAGGAAATTTTTCGTTATTCTATCAATTGCTCAAGAAGCTGGTGTATCACTATAAACAATGCTAAACTAGGGCACTCTGAGAGCGCATACCTCCGCCAAGCGAGGCACACCGAGTTGAAAGAGAAACCGTACATTTGACTATCCAGTGAACTGGATTTCAATTAACCGGAATATTGTTATATATTCTCTTGTGCTTGCCTAGCCAATAGTAACAAGTGCCAATGAGATTTTCCAATAAAGATACAAAAGTTAAGGAACAACCATGGTACACAAAGACTAATCGCAATTGCACAGAAGTTATATCCATGAAACAAGAGAAATTGCTTGTTTGTTCATAAACTTTTTTTAATGTTAAGCTCAAGGCTAATTCTGAGTACATATTAAAGAGTGATCCTTTCTGCTGGTTGTTAATGAATATCATAGAAGGAAGTAAGCGAACTCTAAATTCAATATGGTATTTTTTGCAGCATATTGGTACAGAAAATTGAGTATAAACTTACCTACAGTCTGCCATACGGTTACCACGGTCTACTTTTGAAATTACCGATCGGGTGTGGTAGTAGCTGTGCCTCTGCTGGTAGTTTCATTTGGTGTGAGAGTCAGGGGTGGAATAACGAGTGTCAGAGACGGATTCGCGCCCATAGTTCATTGTATGTACCCTTTCTTCCAGGGGGGTGGGGAGTGGTTGGGGCCTTGGCAGTGAGACTATTGCGTCAACGGTCCAAGCAAAAATACTCGCGAAAACACACAACTGACAGCATAGCGAAACCTTGCCCTATAACTCTCTGACGAGCAATGTGCTCCGAAGAGAGCACAGGCACACGCCATACTGTCTCCTATGCATCTTTACTTTGCTGCGGCAAGATGTAAGAAAAGCAAGGGGAAGATACGTTTGTTTTTGTACAGTCGTACATGTAGCAAGTTAAGTAAGATATAGGCAGTACCTCATCGGTTATTATAAGCATTTATCGGATATCTACTTCATTAGTATATAGCGAGCGACATCGCATAAAAAGTGTCCGGGCTCTCCTTTTCCGAACTAGAGGAATAAAACAAAATGCTTAAGGGACAAATCTTGTATTGATTGCTGATAGTTCACATCGACATATTCTACATACATAAAAAAAACTCTCTTAACCACAATATGGGTTTTGTATATTCATGATTCATACTAATATAGTATGTATTATTAACTGAAGCAAGAACTACTGCAGAACAATAGCAACTCATTGACCATATCGGTGCCAAGCCTGACTTTCCTTCCAACCTGCAAGCTATGTAAAGAAATTTTACCGGGAGTTTACATCCTTTAAAGTCAGTCGATATTTTGTACAGTATTCCAAAATTAGAATGTCGGCAGTTAAACAGCTTGAGTATTCACCTCGATATACGAATACAAAATACCACTTCATTCAATATACATCAGGGATGGATCGCTATTACATGAAAGTAAACAAAAGGAATAATTAATGACAGCGAGCAATAAATAGCGACGCTGGCCGTGAATATTCGGCCCCTCTGCTGCCACTACTGTACTGCTGATTCGCTTTACTATACTGTACACGGCAAAAAGTTCAATTCCTTATTATCTTAGTTTAAGTTTCTTTACGTATTTCATCTCATTACCTCCTGCCGCATATCACTCATCTAAATCTGCTATTGGGTTTTTCTGACTTTTGGCTTAATAGTACAAAATTTTGTTTGCTAGCCGGACTCTCAGTGAGCGTAGCCACCACGTGCATCTTTCACCAATGCAGAGCAGATCACACGCCATTTGTCCTTCGGCACAGCTCACTGGTCACTGCAACGTCGCTTCCCGGTACATACTGATATCTTTATGTTATTTTTCAATTGCGTAATAATTTTGCGATATTCCACTTCTTTGATGATATGGATGAAGTCTTCAATGCATGCTTGAAGAATAGCATGGAGCTCAACATTTTAACGTGGATAGTCTATAAGATATGCTGTGGTGATGAGATCACTGTAAGAAAATATGCAGCTTAGTGCTAATAGGGTTCATTGTATGTGCTATAGATATCACTTCCGCTTTTTCGACTAAATTGACGTAATTCCGTAATTGCTAAATGAGCCCTCCTAAAATTTTTACAAATTAGATAATTATCTTAATTATAAGCCTATTATCATCCAAGTTAATGTTAATTAAACACATAAAGTTGAGGCGCCATCAGTTAGAACAGTAAAACCAACACGCTTGACTTATCTGGAACTTGAGATATTTACGTACGTTTCACCCCACTAGAACGAGTTTAGACTGAAAACCGAAATAGATTTCCCATAACACGAGCTAAAATTTACTCCAGTACCATAACATGAAGTTTCAGCCGTCTCAAGCTTTTTTTTTCTAATGCCTACTACACGATTCAACGTGGTCAAATACCGCTCCATTTTAAAGATGAGGAGAAGTCATACCTATTGGTATCGAACCTAGCTCTGCTGTCACCTGCTGAGTTCAGCACGCAAGGCTGCTGCTACCGTGGGTTTCGTTATTTGAATCGAGCTGCAGGTGCTAGCGTCAACTCGATATGGTGCAACACGGCCAAAGAAAAACTCCTAGTTTAGGATCACAATTGTGATTTTAACAATCAAAAGTGCGAAAGATTCACGGTTAGTTAACGAGGAAAATAAGATTCAAAGTGACGAAGCCAGTGCTCTAGCCTGAAAGTAGATTCGACCACAATTCGACCACGTTCTAATTCGGAGAGTTTGCTGGCTTTGGGCATGGTGACACCTTCACCCCATCAGTGCAAGCCTGTAACTGATCCGGAACGCAGGAAATGATTAGCTGGAAAACTCATTATTCGAAACAATGTACACTTCTGTATAAATTAACACAGCAGGTATTTTTCGCCTTTCTTCCTTTTACCTATAGGAATGAGTGATCGCTAGTAGAATGAGTTTATTTATTTATCGCTATAACGGTATTTTTCTGCATTTTCATGTGGTATTAAAGTTTTCATCAAGAGTGTATTTTTCATGCCCCAACTAACTTTAACGTGTCCGAGCTCCCGAGATCTGAAGCAGTTAATTTTGCTTGCACGATCAACTCCTTGCCTGAAATTAGTTTCGTTTTCTTCTTCGTTTCTTCCTCAGAAATTTCCATGATCCTGACTTCATGGCATTAGCTCATAGAGGGCAGGAGAGTAAGTCCGGCCGGTCTCTGGGAATTGGGCTGTTGGCCCGTCTACTGCCTGCTGTCTGCTCTAAATATAATTTATACACATAGCGGTAATGATCAAAAAGGAAAGACGAGTTACTTACGCCCATAAATTCCGGATTTATATCCCAATATGGGTTAACGGTCATTGAGGAACTCGTATGGATCGAAGAACAAGGAACAAGGATAATTATTGAAAAACTGTTTACAGGTAAAATAGATGATGCAAACAAAGTGCGCTTGAGACCGCTTGGATTTCTCTTTTAGGTAGCTTATTTAAGTTTCCGGCCATCTCATGGGCAATGGAATGAAGATTAGCTCCTAAAAATCCCTTTCAATGGAGCGAAGCCAACGCATCTGCCGCATGTTTCACACAAGTCAAATCTGATTCCCAATCGACCAATCTTAAGTCTTAACTATTCTTCGATTGCATATTAGTTTTGTTGTAAGTGTTTATTCTTACTTACGCACAATAACTGTACATTCCACAGTGATTTTTCATGAGTCATTCTTGTTACCTAATTCTTTTTCCAAACGTCAGTAGTCAAAACACACACACAAAATCACGAACTGTATCCATTAAAGCACATCCAGGAATCTAATTATTATCTACCAAATCAAACGGCTCAATTGAAATACGTTCTTATTTGATTATTATACCAGTGATATACTACGAGTCCATTTAAACAAGTTCATCGTGTAAACATTTCATTCTTCATTCATAAGTTAGAATGAGTGAGATGTGCTCAAGCAGCGTTGTGCCAGGCCTTTATTCGCCTCAGGTTTTGTTCAATATCGCTCTAGACTCAGAAATTATTTAGGCCTTCCGGAACATGTCAGCCACAGCTTCAAAAGTCATCCCTTTCGTTTCCTTCACAACTGTAAGGGAAAACAGAAAACTAACTCCACAGAGCGCCGCGAACATCCAGCAGACTCCACTGTCACCAATCACGCTCTGGAATAAAAAATACATGTAATATTACGTCTTCTAAGTTCTCTACAATCAATGCTTTTAAAGAACCAGCTAAGACCAAGTTTCTCGCCGGGAGAACGTTGCTTAAAATGTCGTCTTCTATAAAGAACGCTGAGCCTTTTAGGGATAATTCTCAACGTATGCTTCCACGTCATTGTGTTAAAAGAACGGAAATGTAATTTGCATAATACATATTAGCTATATCAGGATGGCACGCAAGTTTTATATACTTTATATAAATTGGCAATGTATATTTCGCTGATAAGCTGTACACGTGGTGAGGTCAGGCTAATATATTATGGCGTGTTTAATTGAATGCGTTCGAGACTTAACTTCTCCGATACTTCGGGCAGGAACTTTAGCTCAGTGGCTTCGAATTCTGACGCAAGAGCTAGCGACGGCTCTAACACGTTAAACCTGCCAAAGCAGTTATTTTGCAGGCTAGACTGAGATTTTGGATGTCTCAAGATTAAATGATCGAGGGCCGACGTCTGAATGTAAATTCTATTCGTTTGTACAAGTCAAGCCTCGAAGGCTTTATTTTGGTGCCCAATCCGTACACACTCTGAGTCTTATTATTTAGAATGTTCAGCCGGTATCTCTGTACCCATTTATATGTCAGTTATTAGTCCCGACGTTATGTCTTGATATGGCATAGACCTCACATGAATGAAACACTCATAATTGAGCAATACAGATTTTTCCAGGAAAAAATGATATAACATCTGCCAGTCAACGTCGATATTTACATTTTTGCCTGATTGTAAAACAAAAGATTTTTCGAATAATAAAAAATTGAGAATAATGAAATCAAATTAATATTATGAAATGCATTCAGTGAACGGTGAAAAGCCTCATACAAGTTGCAGTGGGTATTTTTTGAACATTTCTTTTATTTCAAATATCTGTACTGTCTTTCTCACCCCACTACACCATGTCCAGTTTCTCTTTTGAATGTTCATCGTTTACCAAAGTTTTGAAGCATGGAAAAAATCACGTAAAGATAAATTTTAATTGCAGGTGACTCCTGTACGAGCAAATGTTGTAGTCAAATTGATGGCTGGGTCTGCATACTACTAGGATTGCTTTCCCTGGAAATCTGGACCAAACTTCTCGCAGAATTTCCGCTACTCCTGCACCTAATACTGTGGATTAATTATTGGAATTTACTGGAATCAAAAAACTATTCCTAGAGTTTTGTACCTGGTAAATTCCTTGAAATCTAGATTTGTAAAAAATAAAAATCACTTTATAAAATGCTTTCAGGAAAAATTACCTTTAATGAAAGAAATGTGAAGGTGACGACAAACCCGTGGAACCAAAGCGACAGAGTGGCGATGCTGGCTGCTGTCTCCCGTACGTTGGCTGGGAAAAGCTCACCTTGGAAAATGAATTTGTAGTTAGTGGTAGCTATATAAGCTACGTCATAAAGTTGGAGAATTGGTTAAATTAGGTAAAACATTAAATTTATTTAAATAAAACGAGGAAGATTAGTTATGAACGCAGAAATTGAAAATAAAAGCCAATTAATTATTTATCTGATTTGGGCACAACTTATTAAGATACTAGCTAAAATTTTTCCATATAATCAGCTAAAATGTTGACGTGGCTAAGCTCACCTATACCATCAGCTAAGATATTGACTTTCCAACCATTACCTGCGATACTCACCTACCATTAGCCATGGTATTGGTCCCATACCAATACCATAGAAGAAAATAAATACCATCAGGGAAGTGAGGGGCAGCCACCATACTTGAGACACGTCCAAGTTTCTCTCCAGTCGATAAAAATACGATCCTATGGCAACTGCAAAGCAGAAATGTTTTGCGTCAGGGCTCAATTCCTACATTTGTTTAAACATAAGCTGTTTCTTAAATAAAAACAAAGTAACCCTAGATCACTCGTGGAAGCCAAGAGCCCACAATATAGCACAACCTCACGCGAAAAGAGTATGTGAGGCACTCGGCGCCGAACAGACATTTATTGAGGGGGTCAGCGAGACACACACGCCCTATACTCAATACACATCCCACTTTGTGACGTATTCAATGCGCCCGTTGTAGTGCTGACTGACTGCACGTTTTTTCATAGCAGCTACTGTTATTTTGCTTCTAATATTGACACCCGAATTGTGTTGCGGCAATAGTACTGTACAATAATTTTTCAGCAGAACAGTATTGAAAATGTTTTGTGATATTAAAATTATAGTGTACAATTCTATTTGGCTTTCAAATATCAGAGCTGAATGTTCTTTTGAAATGTTTAATCTTTTACGGTCGTGGTCAATATTCTACAATATGATTGGAAAAAATTAGAACGGTTCAGTGATACTTGTCAATCAATCACTGCTTCACAGAAGCTTGGATACATTGTACTATACGAGTCAAACCCAGACAATATAGAACTCTTTCTGTATCTTAGCTCCGAAATTTCTTATCTTGACGCCCAGTCCTCATAAGTTGGGTTGGAAGAAAATTTTACTATAAGAATAGGGGTGTGCGATAACCTTCCAAGGGGGCCGAAACTTCAATAAAATAAAATTGGATACATTAAATTTGTAGTTTTTGTACCTAAATTTGAAAAAAAAACTTTACTCTCTATCAGTTATCAGATGATTTATTATTATTTTATGGAGTGTGATTACATGTTACAAGTTTTCTTGGTGTGTCAAGCGGAGAAAAGAAAGGGAACCACAATAGAAGGGGAGATGCAGCATTGAGCATGACTGGGTATAACGTTTCTACAGGAAATTTGAGAGTAAGATAGACAATTGAAACCAATGCATGCACCGAGATTATGCAAAAAGGAAAAAAAAATGACTATTGAACGAAGGCAATCGAGCCATAATTGTGCAAACGGCAGCTGTTACCAAAAATATATTAAAGTAGATGCAGCAGTAAGCAGGACTGGGGATGTTTCTAAAACATATTTGAGACGAGGTAGACAAATGCATTCATCGAGAACGTGCAAAAAGAAAGAAATTGACCTTAGAATGAAAGCAGTAGATCCATAATTGTGCACTGGGGGTTCTGGATCTTGGGTAACTCGCGCTAGCGTGAGTGCGAGATGATCTATCAGTGGCTAACCAATCTTGGGCAAAGTAAGGTGGGAATATAAATTTGTTCACAGATTTTGCGTACATTTCATTCTCTATCATCAGACGAGTAATTATTTTCGTAGCTGGTGCGAGAACATCGCAAAAGTTTTCCAGGGGTGCCAGGCTTAGAACAGGTTGGGAACCGCTGCTGTAGAGGATATTTTGCCTGTTTTTTTTTTCATCTTCCACTCAATGACTCATTGAAAATTCATACCAAGCAATGCTTTGATATGGGAAAAAAGAGAGCACCAGTATCCATGACACTACTAAGAGATGGTTCAAACGTCGTCACTGCTTGTATTTCAAACCTGATTCGGCAAGAAGCCCATTCAATTTTGACAGTATCATATTGTGTCATCATTTACAACCTGCCCTAATTTTCACCTCTCTGCATACTTTTACCAGAGCGCCACACAAAACAAAGAAATTATAATAAATAAATATATAGAGAGAATATACATACATATATTGAAGAATTAGATGAGAAGCAAATCATTTAGTTGAAATTTTATTACCCACAACGCGTTTCGCTGTAACCTCAGCTCATCAGGTGGGAGGATCGAGGATGATGAATATATATACATATCTACAAGCACATATTGGTGTTTTTATGTAGTGACTTAATAATCCTCACCCAAAGCGCAGCTCATGGCCGCAGAGGACACCATCATTAGTGTCCTTCGTCCCGCCCTGTCCATCAGTATGGCACCGATGACGGTGGCCACCACTTGGACCACCGTAACGATGGCACTCGAGGCGTCGGAGGACACATCCACCTTGGCACTCTGCGGAAATTCGAACAGTCAGTGCTGCGCAACAACATTCATAGTAGATGTAATAATAGTAATAATGTTTGTTGAGTTTATTCATATTTAAAATAACCCTTAAGGGATCACTATCTACTTCAATAATATTATTGAAGCATTGAACTCAAGCCTCTCTGTAGCTTTGCAGCTAATTAGGCAGCTACATGAGAATAATTCTACTCATTTACACTAGAACTGGTGAAAAAATCATCACTTCTAGATATGGCATTACTTTCCTCACATGACTGGGGCTTCTAATTTTTCATCGTCATGGAGCTAGCCTGTAAATTTAGATATTGAATTCTACTTCCTCGGAAACAGTTCTACGATTCTAGCTTTTGGGGTTGCCATTAACGCTGTTAGGGTTAAGTTCTAGTTTTCTCTCATTCTTTCTGAACTCCCTTCCAGCATCAGTCAGCGTGATACCCAACCTTAAGGATGATATTACGGTTCCGTTAGATCATCAATGATCTAACGCTATTAATACCAGTCGATGGGGTTTGGATATAAGGGTTATTTGTCCCACTGTATGTATTTCTAAGGGGAAAAGCCTGTGTACGAAAGTATCACTGCCTGGTGCAGATAAGGATAACGTGTGACAGATTGGAACGGCTGAGTGAGTTAACTAAAGCCCATTAGGCTTCACTTGTCAAAAACTTCGGACAGCATGGTGGTTTTTCCACTTTCATCGTACCTTGAATTACGGATGTTGGTTACAGCAGAAAACACAAGCGTGTTGCGTTACATGGAGTTCTTAGTCTCTTAAGCGAAAACGGGATCATTTTTGCGCGTAGTGCGATACACATTTTTAGTACCTACTCGCTTTCTGAGGGTTTTTAGACCTCTTCATTGGTTCGATGTTACATTTCGAAAATCAACGGACCCTTTATCGATGGACCCAATACATACATAACTGAGAAACCGAAAATAGTAATTATGCAGCCAACCAATTACCGGAATAAAATTTAAATGTGGAGACTTAGAATACTGTTATATTTGTGCGGCTAAATTGAAATCAATATCGTTATCAGGTTAGGCACAAGCGCTCCTCGAACGCCACTGTAAGCTGAAACCTCTTCATACGGAGTAAGTTCTGACATAGAGCACACCATTCATTGACTGGACACTGGCCCCTAAGGCAGATTTTGGTCCCGCAATTGGGCCTGATTGCAGGGTGCTGCAAACGCATTTTTATATGTTCTCCCATTACTTTTTCATACTTACTTTGTTTACGCTATTTGACTTATTCTTTTAAATTCAGTAATGACTTACAAACCTACGCATACTTCCAAGACTTCTGTACGCAACAAATTCACAAAAATATGAAGGCTTGAAGTGGAATTACGTCGACTAACTCTTTATGACATCCTTTGACATTTTCAGTAAACTTATATCGCAATAGTTAGTGAAGTAAACAGTCTCATTTTGTAGAAGAGAAACTTCTCAAATTCGTGGTATGCTCGATTTTTAATGAAATGCCAAGTAAGCAGCTGATGAAAATGTTAATGAAATTTATTAGGTAGTTATACGGGATATAAGCGAGGAAATTAGAACGGGCTACAGAGCTGAAAGGTGAGTTGGAGCAGCTTGTAGCCATAAAGTGATGGAACCAGGCCAGCACTGAAGTGATGAAGCACTGGCCGCCAGGAAGTGATCTAGTATTGGAAGCAGTGAAGTGATACGGTATAGCAATGGCAGTAGTGGAGTGATATAGCATTGGCGGCCGTGAAGTGATATTGCATTGGCCACCGTGAAGTGATGTAGCTTTGACAGCTGTTAAGTGATATATCATTCGCCGCCTTGAAGTGATGTAATGTAAGCCACTGTGAAGTGATTTAACTCCGGTAACCATGATGTGTTTCAACTAAGGCAAATAAGAAGGGATGAAACATAGGAAACCATGAAGTGATATAGCGTAGGCAACCACAAAGTGATGTAATATACTGGGGTAGTCAAGTGAAATGACACTGATAATCACGATGCGCAGCTTTATATGGTTCCATTAATGAAGGGTTGTATCAGCCATTAATTGTTAGGTATGTTTTAATATCTACAGGGTGTCTTGCTTTCTTTATCTTAGAGTTAAACATATATTTTTATTACATTAATAGGTACCACCAATTTAGTATTACTATGGTTTTAATTCATTGTTTCATCATTACTGGGTTTTCTAAACCTTAGTTTTGTTGCGACTATTAGGATGAGGTCTACCAAAAACTCTACATACATCAATTTCTGAAAGTATTGCTTCAAATCTGTCATTGGAAAAAGCTCAATTTAGTGTGATATTAAAGCACATTACGTATAGTATCTATGAGCCAATTTTTCTATAAAATTTTAACATGTCTAGAAATATGATGAATTTTCGATTCTTTTTGGTGTCCGAAGGTATGTTATATATCGCCTACTGAAAATATATGGTTGTGAATTTAGATTCCCTGCTCTGCTACGCATTCCTTATAGTACAATGAAGAAATTAATCTTTGTTTGAGGATCTGAAGTACCGTTGTGAGACTGAACACCAACATCTGTACCGTGAATGTTAAGCGAAACAAAGCTATGCCGTACCTGAAAAATTATTTACTTCCACATAACCTTCAGCTTCGTGAAGACACAGGACACCAAAGTATGTAACTACTATATTGCCATTACGTTATTAAGTACAGTATACACAGACATACAGAACTTTAAATAAAGCTAAAATCGGTACAACCGAACTTAGAGTATAGTGTTGAGGTTAAGCGTATAACCAACTGAAACACGACGCATCGAATTTTAAAATATAGTTATTGTTAATGCCCATGCCACCGAACCTAAGTATAGTAGTGAGGTTAAGCACCAACGTACTGACCTGGAATACAGCCATTACGCTATCAAACAAACCCAGACGTAATGTGCCTGAAATATAACTAATTTCAACACACCCTACCTGGAATATGGTGGTGAGGTTGAACACCAGGGTAGTTACGCCCGAGTACTGTTGGAAAAACATCAACGCCAAGGAAATCATCAGGGGCTTGGTGACATGTGGAGCTCGAAGGTCGCTAAGCCTTATTTTTCTGTGCCTTGTATCTTCCACTGATATCCTCAGCCTCTGAAGTTCCCCTTCAATGTTATAATGATTACCTGCGTGGGGTGGGGCAGGTGTAAGTTCTCCGAAACGGAGGGTGAGAAAGTCAGTCAGGAACAACGATTATGATAAATGTATAGTAAGAACCACAATGTCTGTGAACAGCCGTCCCGCCACCAGCATGGGGACCGTTACAGCCACTCCTGTGACGAGAAATTAGTATGTATACATAAAGGCCCATTACCAGAGGGGCGACGAAGCCAAGTTTCGGTTTCCCCTGGGCCACAGACATTAAGTGGAACCAAAATGACAGGGAGCCGGTAAACCAATATTTCAGTATATATCAGTATAATTTTTAGAATTGTAATGCGTATACAGTATGCTAGGCAGATAAAGGGAGAGACTGCTCTTAAAAGTCATTTTTCAGTTAGTATAAAACTTTAAAATAGTGAAGAAGTTCATTACATAATTATTACATTTACCATCATTATTCTCTTAGATTCTATTTATATTTTGCCATAGACAAAATATAGCTACTAGCATATTTAAACCAAGGTAGGCGCCACCTAGCCTACAAGGTGCGTGCATTACATATACGTATATATTATATACGTATATCTAAAAATAGGCTAGCTACTCTTGCTTTTAATTCCTACTTTGAAAGCTAGAAATAAAATGACTGAGATACCTGAAAAAAAAACTATAGCACCCTCAGAGTGCATACCTCCGTCAAGCAAGGCAACGGTTACGAAAAATGCAAATTAGTTCTGAAAGTATAATTTTCTTCATAGTAAGAATAGAGTCTTATATCATTTGTGTCTTTTGATGGTAATAATACATAGTTTCCGTAATTTTTTTGAAAATTTGTTCATAACTATTTGAGTTACGCTGCTGACAAACATTGGTCTAACACACAAACAGACCAACCGATCATCACCAATTTAATCATTTATATCTTTCAATATTACAAACAATTCCTACGAATGTCATATAGATCCATTCATTACTTTTTGAGTTATTGTGCTAATAAGAATAAAATTGAATACAGCGACAAACAAACGAATGAACAAACAGATCATCATAAAAATTTTATCATCTACCCTTCGTAATACCCCAAACAACTCATGTAAATATCATGAAAATCCGTTAATAAATTTTTGAGTTATGCTACTAAAAAAGTATTCAGGCAAACAAATGAACGGATCTTCACCAAACTTTGATCATCTGTTATTTTTATCATACCTCACGATTCCTATAAATTTAGTAAAGCTCCGTTCACAACTTTTCGAATTAACTTGGTGACAGACAAAGAAACAGACATACACGACAAAAAGATAACCTCCTTGGCGTGGGCAATTAGCTATTTTCCAAACTACTGGAACATCACTCTTGCTTTCACTTTTTTTTTATTTATTCCAAAGCAAGAGAAGTAAATTACTGTAACAACACAAGAAAGAAATCATCGTTAGTGTCCGACATGTTGGTGTACAATTTTAGCTTCTCGTTTTCTTTCTAGCATTGTGCTGGGAAAGATGTTTAACAAAAGTTGAAACCTTTCTTCCGCTTTCAAACTCAAAAAAGTAGGCAGTTTAAATAAAACTGCAACCTCTGGTTTCTTTTTAAAAATCTAAGAAGGATATGATTTGGGGGAAGAATAGCAACCGTTTTCTACCTTTCGAAATCAGAATATTGCAGGACTTTAGAAAAACCACCTCTTGCTTCCTTTTCCATCTTTTCAGGAACCGAGAAGTAGAGGTTCTTTGGAAAAAAATAACAAATTTCAACGGCTCAATAAAATCAGATATGCGTGTACTTATTTGAAATAAAGACTAACCTCTGAAATGCTGAAGAGCCGCTCTAGCTTCCTTTTCTCGTCTCTTCAGTACCAAAAAGGTGGGAGATTCTTTACAGAAGAACATGCCGATGACGGATATTACAGCAGGAATGGCGCAGAAAAAGGCTAACCTTTTCCAGCAGACGAAGGCTCCTATTATTATGGCGTACATCACGCCTACCACCAGCATCAGTTCGAAACCGGAACCTGAGGGAAACATAAAAATATAATTCTGCATGAAGATAATGATGAGTTCTACGCAATAGGAATGTAAAACCAATGCTAGATTTGTTTAATCAAACTGAACCTTCCATTAGTTTTATAATCTAGAAGTACCATCTCCGCACCAGAAGATAATTTACATTTTTATAAAATAAAACGATCAAATGTTGAATTATACAAAACGAAACTTACCCAATGCTATGAAACGTGCTTCAAATTTATCGTATATATGTATATATTAATAAAATACAAAACTTTTTATTCATATTTATATCAAGAGTAGTTGCCCATCCTAACGAATAAATTATGAACTACCTACTTCCATAAGTGCAATAACATCCTTAAAATCACATTTGTTTTATCATTATTTTCTTGTAGCTTTTTTGAATTTGCAACACTTATCATATTAGCACAAAGTGAACGGAAGATAGAACAGTGTGTTTTCAAGGGGTACAAATAGAGCCGCGGATGACGTCACAGCCAATCAGAGGAGAGGAATTTCTAGTAGGCGAACGCGTCAATGCGCGGTTGGTTGTGACAAGCGTTGACGTCACACGTGGTTTCAGTTTGTTCACGAGAAAGCTCGTTGTGTTGTATTCCATTCCATTTCATATTAAGAGATCGTTCGATTGGGTCATCAACGTCGTTCTAAGCGAAGCGAACTTGATATGACTTGTCCGGAAATGCAGACAAGAACTTTAGCTTCGTCGCGTTGAACCGTGGTGCTAGCAGCAGCCCGATTATGTTCGAGTAGTCTATGCTCATGGAAGTCTCACGGGTAACTGATTAAGAGGCAACGCCTGAAACTTGCATCAACAGGTCGAAGCCGACGCACATGTTTGAGGATTTGGACAGGGCAAGCTTCAACGGCGTAATTTCGGTACCGCATCGAACGCGGCCTGAGTTGAAGCGACTTCGCGAAGATATGGGTTACGGAAAACGCGTCGGTATTTCAAACCACATAAATATTTAGAATGGAATCTTCAGATGATTAACTTAGCACACCCTAAATCCCTATCTATTATACGAATATATATTATATGGCCTTAGGTTCAATTTTGATGCAGACAGAATCCAGATGCGTCTATTACAACTTACATGAATATGGCGTGTTTTTCGTCACCAAGCCAGCATCACCAAGCCACCTAAGCCATCACCAAGCCAGCTCACCCAAAAATCCTCTGATGTCAGGAGACGAAATTTCTCCGACGTACGTCGGGACGCAGACCGACACGACGCCACAACACAGTCCACCGAACAGCCGTCCCGCCACCAGCATGGGGACCGTTACAGCCACTCCTGTGACGAGAAATTAGTATGTATAGGTGTGAGGCCTCAAATGAAAGTCTGGTAAAATAGGCTTTATTTCACTAAGAACTAAAATGCCTGAAACGATATAGGATACAATCAGTACTGTTCAAGATTAAAATACGAGCAATAGTACTAATAACAAATCGGCAAAGCAAACCACCCCACCACCCAACTTCTCTAAACAACGGTACAACAAAGAATGCGAACCTAGTACGAGCACGCCCATATCAGTTGCAATTGCTGCATTCTATACTATATTATTTCCCATTACTACAATAGGTACATAAAAACCCATTACCAGAGAGGCTTCGGTTTCCCCTGGGCCACAGACATTAAGTGGGATATATACGCTGTTACAACTATATACCTACGTGCTTCATGTGTTTCAAAATTTAGTCGCATGTGCCTAGTTTATACCAATGTACAACGATGGTAGTTCTTCAGCTAATTTTTAAGCGCTCAAAATAGGGGTTTCCTCCCCCGAATATGACAAGAAGGTATTTACGAGAAGATTTGTCATTTTGGTGAAAAAGTAAACCTCACCTAGAAGTCACAGATAAAGCGAATCGTCGTGATAATTATTCACAAATGTTTTGCGTGTAACCATTACGTGACCTGTCCTGTACTTGAATCATTTTGCCAAATTTTGGCCAATTTTTGAGACAGAGGTCATTCATCTATAAGTATAAGCCCTTCGTCTAAGAGAAAAGGTGTTATAACTGCTGTCTTAATTTCTCACTCGAAGATACATAAATATGCAAATAACTTTCACCTAGTAGTTCCTATGCTGGGATCGAGCATAAAATGATTATCTCTTGCTCGTCCACTTCCGCAAAAAACGCTCGCATCCTTAATCCGTACTCAGAATCTGTCATCTAAGAAGGACACCCTATCGCAGGTGTGGCAACGCAGCAACAACCTTCAATGATATCTCTACCTGTTTTAATGAATGTGCGGCGAGGTGTACATTGAACCCTACTTTTGCTGTGAAATCTAGAGAAGCACCGACCGTGGGCGGGTTAAGGCCAGTCATAGAGCAAATATACAATGATCTGTGTAAGTTAAACTTACTGCATGACTTCATGAAAAGTATCACTCACAAGGTGTGTGAGCAAAACCATGCGACTTGCATCGGTGAATTAGATACGGCAACATTGGTGGCTTGCTTTTCGGATGGGATGCAGGCTAACGTCTGATTCGCTGTCTGCGCGATTTCGAAGTCGGTAGAATCAGCAAGTTGTCCAAGGCAATTTGTGTCATGAAACGGTTGTTTGCATTGTGTTTTCAAAATGAAAACAATTTTAAGCATACATAGCTGCACTTTTCTTGCCCTGGCTCTTTGTAAGCCTGTCGTATTAAAAATTTCAAGTCTAATATCCGCTACTTACCTGTTCCAGGTAGGTAATACAAATTATCGTCACCTAGTCCCAGAGAGCTAACACTAATTTCTGTTCGGCTGTTTTTTTTTTTATTCTTTCTTTTTTATGTTCCTGTGAAAGATTTTCCGGGACTTTTTTCATTACCCATTTGTGGACAGAAATCAAGTATACCTTCTTCATTACCCATTTTTTGACAAAAATCAAGTAAGCGACTGAACGAGTCAAACCTCAAGTTTTCTGAGACCGTTTTGTCTGCCAATCTCCGATCAGACCTCATAAGACCCCAATTTTTCAACAGTTTCATCAGTTCTTCCAGTTTAGTGTATTCCGCTATAATATCCGTCTTTGATAGAATGTCCACCTTCCAAGAAAGCCTCAAACCTCCTGAGAACCTGACAGTCCTTCACAAAACACTGTCTCCAAAGCCCTCGTGAATATTTCTGTCGTGCTGTACCTGATTTATAAGTAGAACTTCATAGCACACGTTTTTGCACGATATCGTTGTCATTCATTTAAGAAGAGCAGAAAAACTGTTTTTGAAAGGTTGTGGCTATGTGTTGATTCCTTTTGACCTCAAACTCGCACTAACTGGAACTATAACTGCGTATCAGATGTTGTCCTGCATCCCTTCTAAACGACACATCGGTGTTGCCAAATCAAACCTCACCGCTGCTAGTGTCATTACTTAAGGTACGCACCTTGAAAATAAAATAATCTGTATAATTTACCTATAGAATAAATACAAGACAGTCTCCCTACAAGTCCGCACCTTAACGGGAACGGCATAATGGTTGGTTGAAACTTACTTCTCGGTCATCCTTTAAAAGATCTCTCACCTATTAGTCCCCACCCTAAAAGGAATGGCACAATGGTCAGTATAATCGTGCCTCGTCGGCCAAAGGTATTCATGAAGTAGCCTCCGAGTGGCGACCCAAACAGCGCCCCGATGTTGAGCGACGAACTGAACCAGGACAGCTCGATGTCGCTGAGGGCCGTGCCGTTGGGCAAGAAGCAGTGCCACTTTTGGCGGTCAGCGCCGCTGAGCTTGGCATTGGCTGGAGACGAGTAGCCAATCAGCGCACCCAGCGCCACGACGCACATCGTCGCTGCTGCCGTCGAAAGGTACTGGGTCAGGTGAGAAGGTATTTGGGGCTCTTCGTCTTCCTGAGGGAATATGGAAATTGGGTAAAATTCTACAGCTTACATGTCGGCCTGTAACGTTTTGATGTAATTTGTGGTTTGGAACTGGGGAAATATTTCAAACTAGTAAGAAACAACGGTAATATTTTCATTATTATCTTACCACTTTGCATATTCCTGGTGAAAATTTCATGCAGGTACATGGGCCAATCGTATGACGCAAAGCGTCTTGCATAAATGGGTCTCCGTGCGGTTTATTGTAAAAACCGCAATTTCATTCACTTGTCATAGGACTTAGTATACATGTATAGGTACGCTGCAGCTCTCAACATTCTCTTCAATTTCAAAATATACTATTTACCTATTTCTAGTTTGCGAAGCGGAACTGAGTAAAATGCACTGGCAAGTGCTATGATCTCAGGCTCGTCTGTATGTGCAACGAAGACCAGGCCCAAGTCTCTGTTTTCGACATGTACAACATGTCGCCCTGGAGAGTGGCGAAGTGTCAGAGAGGCAATGAGAGCACTGCAGACGCTGTAGATGCCGGCACTATACACATAATAATACTAAGGACAGATTCACAAGTCCAACTTGTTCACATATGAGTGTGGGCACAAATTAGCAATTCTGAACCTGTGGATTCGTTTCCGATTTTCATGGTGTAACAATCTGTTCGGAATAATGTTATTTGATGTCTATATACCGTATCTAAATAAGCCTATTGGACTTATAGAAGTCGGTGGAATGGCAAAACTGATTGCAAATACTGTGGTCTGCATCGTTTCAATATTTTATGCAGGCGTAGAGAAAGCACCTTTAGAAACTTTGGAGTCATCGAAAAGAAAATGCTGTGAACCCCTTCCGTACATGGAGATATTTTAATTCTAATTACTATCCTTTGGTAAATTATAAAAATAGAAAAAGTCGACACGAACTAATAATTAAAACTTGACGTTTCGGGATACTTCTCCCATTTTCAGAAGCCTAATAAAATCTTTAATGGATACCTAACAAAAATTTTTTTATTTATTTAAGGAGACCAAGGTTATGGTGTTAGCAGGGTGGGAGCTAGAGGGCTAATGACACAGTGCGCTATGGGGTCCTCATATAG